>OW203734.1:4234268-4620981 GCA_934045075.1 Yponomeuta sedellus
ATTTGATGAAATGTTTTCAAAGTGGGGTAAAAAATGAGTTTGCATAATCTGAGATACGTTTTTAAACTTAAAGTCATAAAATGGGTGTTTTTTTTTGCTGAGCTTAAATAGAATTCAAGAGCGACAAATAAGAAAAAAATCCCCTGAGTTACAACTCATAAAGCTAACCACGGAAATTTTGTGGTGTCCGAACTACAGGTGAATCCTTCCGACACTTGTGTTATGATATTACAGGGTGGATTTTTGAGACGGGTCTGTAAGGGAAGTTACCTTCATCGTTATAGTTACAGGAAAACGTTCCTATATAAGAGACCATCCCGAACTTTTTAAGTTATTATGAACTGCAACAGATTTTAGAGTAAATATTAATGTTAAAAACATATTTAGAGGCTAAAAATTCCACCCATGCCGGGATTCGAACCCGCGACCTCTGGCTTTCCGTGCCAGCGCTCTTTCCAACTGAGCTAACATACAGATAATATTGAAAAGAGGTTCGAAATTTCACTGATGCCGGTGAATCGCCCATTAGCTCAGTTGGAAAGAGCGCTGGCTCGGATAGACAGAGATCGCGGGTTCGAATCCCGGCATGGGTGGAATTTTTAGATTCTGAATAGGTTTTTAAAATTGTCCTTAGCACGAGTTAGTGTAAATAATATAAATATTAATGTTAGTGTAAATATTAATAACATTACTTTGGAACACATAATATCTTAAATAGTTGGGGTTTGTCTCTTAGGAAGGTTTTCCTGTATCTATTTATAACGATTAAGGTACCTGCCCTTACTGACCCGTCTCAAAAATTCATCTTGTATCGAATCCTTAATATGAAATGATATGGAATGAAAAGGTTTTACTCGAAGTAGCGTAGAAACTGCGGCTTTATGAACGTTACAATTCAAACCAGGTATCCTTTTTAAAATCGAGATCATTTTGGAGAAAAAATGGACAAAAAAAACTCCAAAGTTAGTCCTTTCTAAGTTCATAATTAACAGAGTTTACATATTTATTATAAAATATAGATCTCACGTATTGTACTGGCTTTGATTCCAGACATCATTGTCATCTAAATAATCCTTTATGTTATAGTAGCCCTTTTGGCAAAAAGTGTACTTAACACATTTTTCGAACAGCGTTTCAGGCAATCAATACTACTACTTCGATACTACTTTAATATATTATAAATAACTCAAATAAAATGTAGAACAAAGACTACTACGCTTTGTTGGTCTCACGGATAAGACGCTTAGCTACGAAAACAGGGGTCGTGGGTTAGACTTATAGTGGAGTTTTAGTTGATAACGTTTACAAAAACATAAAGGTTACTTTCCATTGACCTTTCCGTGTAGATACTGTTTTCGTTTTTATGAACAATAAAGTGTACTCTATATTTTTTTTCCAAAAACCAAGATCTAATTCAAAGGTTGTCTGGAAGAGATCCAATTGTATAACTTTACTTAGATTTAAGAAATCATGGTTTTATTCTTTTTTCTGGCAGTGCAATAAAGTATTCTCTTTCTAATAAACTCCTGCTCCTGCTACCTGTCTTGAGTAACAATTTAATACATCACATTGTTTATCTATTTTGGATTTTTATGCTGATTTAAACAATATATTCTTCTAG
Source organism: Yponomeuta sedellus (assembly GCA_934045075.1). Classification (NCBI taxonomy): domain Eukaryota; kingdom Metazoa; phylum Arthropoda; class Insecta; order Lepidoptera; family Yponomeutidae; genus Yponomeuta; species Yponomeuta sedellus. Next base: position 4,235,890 of record OW203734.1, read on the forward strand.
TTTTAGTTTTCAATAGGCAAATGTAATGGATTTTTTTAATTTTTAAAAAAGTAAAAATTATTTATTACCAAATTAATTATGTTACATGCATGTGGCTTAATAGTTAAAAGGACATTACTGTTAATACACAGTTTCTTTTCCCTAACAAACAGGGTTAACAGTTAAATTTAAATAACATTAAGTCGTGGTGACCTTGTCCAACACTAGGCTGGGCCTGTGTCGTGGGCGACGAGATTTTGCACAAAAAGTGTTAACAATTTAGACGTGCCGTGCTGAAGTAGCAGTGCCGATTTATTGATTATTCACAGCAAATTAAATACATTATAATATTTGTTTTTTTTTTTAATTGATTCACATTAAGACACTAAGTTAAATCTAACAAAGAAATTTCTATATTATAAATTTTATTCTAATAATCTAATTACTACTTTATTCTCCTGAGGTAGTTCCCTTTTGAGGTAGGGTTAATTAAAATATCTAAGGTATGTATTGCATTAGGAAGTATATGAAATAATATTAAATATATAAGTATGTATCTGTATATATAATATATTATATATACAGATACATACTACATTATTTATACATACAATATATATTATATATACCAATTTCAGATGGAGTCCTTACTATTTTAGACGTATATAATATCTCAGTTTGGTCATAGTTCAGGTAAGACAGCCATTTTTGTAGTAAGTTCTTAGCCTCAGTTACTGAGGCTTGCTCGAAGTTAAATTCTTAACAGCTTTGTTATAAAGTAAAGGGCTTAGAAATCACGACAATCTCTGGGCAAATTTTGTTTTAGTCATTGGAACGTGCATCTTAGATACTCTGCGAGACTGGAGTTCCTTTTGCTCTATAGTATTGATGATCTCCCGGTGTTTATTTATGCATAATCTATAAATGAAAAGTTGGCGAACTGATAGAACTTCGCATTCGGTTAGGATGGCGGTGGTGGGGTATCTGCGTGGCTTTCTATGCATAATTTTTAACACTGATCGCTGAGCTCTTTCAACGGGAATTATTGTGTGTGTGAATTATGAATTGAAAACTCTAATATCTATTTTGGATTTTTATGCTAATTTAAACAATATATTCTTCTAGTTTCAGTTTTCAATAGGCATTCCTAATTGATTTTTTAAATTGAAAACTCGTTGAGCTTCTGTGTGTATGTTGTATTTTTTCTGCTTTGCTTGGCTCTGTCTTTTGCTTTTTAATTTTTGTATCCTGTGTTTAACCGACAAAACGAAACAACTTTCTTTTGTATGACATAAAAAGTTCTTGTCATTTAATTTATAAATGTAATAGTAAAAACCATTAATTGGGAAATACCAAATATTAACAAATTTTTCATGTTTTTAAATTTTTTATTCTTATCCCACGCGTAAGTGTCATAAAACTTATAAAGGAACGTGTTTTTGGGAATAGATTACACAGTGTTTCTCGTCCTCAAAAGGAAGATTTTTTCGGAACTACGCTGAAACCGGACCAGACTCGACTTGTTGGCGCCAAACACGGAAATAAATGTGGCTATCGATAGAAATAAAACTATTGACTTACGCGTTCAGTGAAAATTTAAATAGAAATGGTGATCTTCAATTGCCTCACTAGCCTGGCAGATCTACAGAGGTTACAGGTTTCATAAACTCTCAATAAACGATAATCCGGAATAACAAAGAAATTTTTACATTTTTCGAAATTTAACAGGGTAGCAGAGGCCTTATGGGCGGCTTGATAACTTCTGACTGTAAGGCCTGCCGCTGTCTTTCAATTCTCCACCAACACGGACTTGGCTCCCGTGATCTGACCTTCGTGCAATGCAGGAAGAGACCTGTGCCCCAGCAGTGGGGATAGACAAGGGTTGAAATCGAACTTAACTGACGGGGCAACATTTCTACGATGGTTTTACAGAAATAAGGATGAAATCTGTATAGGTTCTGTAAAGAAACATCTCGGTTACAAAACCGTGCCACTTAAATTATACTAGTTGATGCCCCCATGGGATCCTTTTGAATCTGTATACCTATGAATTGTTGTGTGGTGTTGGCCTAGATAATAGCACCAACCTAAATGCTTCCCGCGGGTGTCGTAAAAGGCGACTAAGGGATACAAACCGGGAGCAGCGCCCCCTGCAGTACAATTCCACCAAACTGCGATCACCAACCCGCATGCCCAGCGTGGGGATTATGGGCACTACCCCCCAATGATGGCATAACCTTGCGCTCATTAGGGGAGGGCTAAGAAGAAGAAAGAATTTGTATTCTCTCTCTTATCGAAAAACAATATAAACAGGCGGGACCAACATCGGTATGTTGCAATACTTCTATTTTTTTCCGGTTTTTTAATTTTCTTTGTAAATTGTTTATACCTATAACCTATTACACTAAGGGCAATGGGGCATACGAATTACGGCATCAGAATACTTACATATATACATACATACATACATACATACATACATACATACATACATACATACATACATACATACATACATACATACATACATACATACATACATACATACATACATACATACATACATACATACATACATACATACATACATACATACATACATACATACATACATACATACATACATACATACATACATACAAACAAACAAACTAAACACATTATTCGAGACTTTTCCCCTTGGGTTCCGCCGCTGTCCGGTAAAATCATCCAATCACAACACTCGCTTCACAATTTTAATTAAGAAAGGCATTGAACAAGAAATAATGAACGCGTATCCAAATGTTTTCCGTAGCAAAGCGTCTATTACGAGTATATCGTTCTATCGTGTTAATGAATGGACATATGGTGCACTGATGCGTTTATTTTAGCACGCTCTACGTTGGTCTGTTAATAACTAAGCTAAAAAAGCTTAACGTGGAACGAAAAACTGTTTCGTTTTTCCACGGGCTGGCGGGCTACCGGCACTGGTCGTGGAAAGCAGACTTTATAAAAATGTGTAGTGCGCTTGCCTACTGACTGGAAAAACCACTGGTTAGGCTATTCTTTATTTAAAAAAATCATCAAACACACATACAAATGGCTCTTATTATCTCTGATTCGCTCTTATTAGCTCTTTTCCCTGCAAACGGTTAATTATTATTTGTGTAATAAACAAGATATTTTACAAGTTTATTTTCATAAGCACACCTTTTTGTATGCGCATCGCTATCTTATGGCGCATTGTAACAAAACAATTTGGCGTGAAATCATATGCATCGATGCAGCAGGACCTTTGCGCAATGCATGTATATTTTCGATTTTAAAAAGAAATCTGTGACCCCCACCGCAGCCATATTGGCTCAATCAGTTAGTTTCCAGCCTCTTCTAAGTGCGGCACCATACGAAATTGTCATTGTGAAAAATTTATCGTCGCACCGACGTCCGAGTGGCACATAAATTGTAATCTATAATAGTTGTACGAATTGGGAGGTAGAAAGGGAGGAGGGAAGTTTAGGAAGAAAAGAAGGAAGGAAGAAAGTATATCAGTCAAAATGCGGGTAACGGCAAAAAATATATATATAAATATTGCTCAAAGGCAGTCCATCCTCTACATAGGCAGCGATGCTAGCGCTCTCCAGGGAAGGATATAATATGAACTGCGAGACACCACACTAATTAAAGAAGTCGAATAGTGGATGAATCCTTAGAAAATCGTTTCCTAACCCAAATTATCCTAAGCCCTGGTAAGAAGCCCCTTCAAACGCTTTTAATTAATCTTTTGGTCCTTTCCTGTGAATGTTTTTCCTCCTACGAAAGGCATAGTCAGCTCATTCGGCGTTGACCAGAGTACCAACGGTAGTCCTTATTATCTGCGACACAGGGCTGGTATTACCAAAATTACTTAGCTTTTAAGGGCTGGTTGCAGAATTGAGAATGTCACTAAGTAAATATTTAAGTATCGTTCTGTCACGCTCTTTTCTTACAAACACGAAGAGACAGCACTACAGTTAACGATTAATTTGAGCGAGCGAAATTCTCAATTCAGCAACTAACTCCAAGGCTTCGTACTTGAAGAATGAAACACTGTCTGTCTGTTTTATGATAATACCAGTATAATCATTCATAAAATTGTCACAAATGCAAATATAAAGAATTACGTTTCTAAAGCAAAGCTTGTTAACAGAGATATTCAATTATAACAGTAACAAAAAAAAACAATATAGTCATAGGTAACAAGGATTGTCCGTACAAGGCAATGATAGAGACCTTTCATAGACGCTCTAAAGTATTAAGTTTATAATTCATTATTCATTCATTGATTTGTGAGACACAAGTTCATCAGGAGTTATAATATCTTGTGTGCTCTAGCTAAACAGGCATACACATCTTATGTCAAAAGTATTAACACATTCCAATAATTGTATTCAATAACAATTAAATAATTTGAAAAAGTATAATAAAATAAAAAAAAAACCTAATACTAAGAAATCAACTAAAAAATACTAAACGTCAATGATAAAAATATAAATGTCAGCCTGACAATGATTAGAAACCAAAATAACAAATATTTAAATTACAATTTTTCTTCAATGAACTCGTTTATGTTATACTCGTAATAGCATTAATTAGTCAACAATTCGTACAATTTTATTTTGAATTGAATGTTATTTAGTATTTTTTATGTTTTCAGTGGCAGTGGGCTGGTCACATCTGTCGCAGAACCGATGATCGTTGGATCAGACGGGTTCTCGAATGGAGATCACGACTCGGCAAGCGCAGTGTAGGACGCCCTCCGGCCAGATGGACCGACGACCTGAAAAAGGTGGCTGGTGGTGACTAGATGGCGAAAACGGGAGATCGGGTCTTGTGGCGCACCCTGGGGGAGGCTTATGTCCAGCAGTGGACTGCAATAGGCTGAAATTAATGAATGAATGCTTTTAGAAACATACATACACAATTACCCTCCTCTTGGCCGCATTCAAGCAACAATGAGTTTATACCTCTGTCTTGAAGGAACAGTTAAAAGCACGACATACGAGGTCTCTAATAGACGTGACGACAGTATCAAGTGATCAAAAATTTAACGATATTAGGGGATAGTACAATGTACATAGTTTAAAAACACTGATTTAGTCATCAAAAAATGAGACCAATATTTTCAATAAACTAAAAGTTTTCAGCCAAACTGTTTTCAGCCATTTTTACTGAAACCCATCACACTGCGTGACGTCACGCTTAGGTTAACATCGGTAAACTTCAGCCGTGTTTTGTTGTGACTACTAGTTATGACGATGTTTGTGTACCCGGGCGTGACGTCAGATTCGACGCCATGACACTGCGAGCTGTTTTCTACCAGATTAAAAATAACGCGACTTATGAACGTTGATAAAGCGAAGGTGATCTGTCAGGATCGTGGCAAGTGGCAGTCCCTGGTCTCTGCTTACCCCTCTGGGATACGGGCGTGAGGTTATGTATGTATGTAAAAATAATTTTAGAAAAATGGCCTTAACCTTCGTTAAACTTTAGCTTATTACTAAAATACCTGTTTTTTGTAATAATAAATGTGTCCCAACATTATAAAAGAAGATTTTAAAATCTTTCGTCACGCCTGTTAGTTACGATACAGGTGACTCTTCAACGAATATGTAAAACTCGATCAAAAGTTGACTGTACTTTAAATTTGAAACATAATGTACTTTATGGAAGCCGCAGTCTCCCCCACCCCACTCCCCCTCGTGCAATTAATTAATCAAGCCATTAATATTTTAATCATGAATAATTACGCATCGCCGTTAGTATTGTTTTTTATAGTCAAAGTAAATTATAATTACAGGAACACCTATTAGCGGATATACGACGGAGATTTTCAAGGAAACAAAGGAGTGCATAAAATATAGGCAAGACTTTTCTAAAATAGTCGTGCACCTCAGTGGCGTTTTAAATGATTTATGATTTAATTACATTTTTTTTCTCTTAACCAGAGACTATTTAAAGAGGCATCTGAGGGGTGTTTAAAGAAAGCTTGTTTTACACGACTGAGGCGGAGCTAAATAGAGGGAATAGTATGTATGTATGTATGTATGTATGTATGTATGTATGTATGTATGTATGTATGTATGTATGTATGTATGTATGTATGTATGTATGTATGTATGTATGTATGTATGTATGTATGTATGTATGTATGTATGTATGTATGTATGTATGTATGTATGTATGTATGTATGTATGTATGTATGTATGTATGTATGTATGTATGTATGTATGTATGTATGTATGTATGTATGTATGTATGTATAACTTCTTAAATAAAGGTCAGATTTTGACAAGACATAAATAAAACAAGTTTTTAGGCTATGAATAACAAAACCACGGAAAGTACATAAATAAATAAATAACTAACCACCTGCCTGCTGAGCATTTACTAAGCAGGCGGGACCCAAATTACACAATAAACCTGTTTGTGAGATATCTAAAGTCTATTTTATCCTTACTAGTCCAATTTAGTAAACAAGATTCTAATCTCAAAATTAATATTTGATGTCAAAACTACTAGATATGTTCTCGCAAGTTCATGAACTTTGTTTATAAAATTGACAGCGTGTGTTATATAAAATCTCGTAGTCTCGCCGATTACATAAATTACGGGAATATGGCACTTTTTGATTTAAAAAAAAATTACCTAAATTCCATACTTTATAGGTAGAATCTTGTTTACTAAAATTGTCAAGGATAAATAAACTGTAGATTGGTCCCGATTGCTTCGATATCAACCCTTGTATATCCCCTCTGCTGGGGCACGGGCCTGTTCCTGCATCGCAGAAATGTTAGGCCTTAATAGCTATGACACAGCAGACGGACTGTTGATTTTTTTCTGGTATTTTTTTCACATTCACCTATTGGTGACATTCACAATTGCAACTCCAACAATTTAATCTCAAAGCCGTGACGCACAATCATAAAACCTTTAACGTGAAAACATGTCCGAAATCGGACCAATATCAAATTTATTGGCCGGATTTCATTCAATTTACAGCGGAAAATTCCAAGCGCAGCGCAGGCCGTCAAACAATCCTAAATGTAACTTTTATGTCTGACACGTAAATGAAGACAGGCATATCCACGTAGTACAAAGGTTTGAACCCACTTTCAGAGTTACTACTTTCCACTGTTCTGTAATCCCTTCACACCATACATACGACGACCTCTGTGGCGTAGCGGTAGCGCGTCTGCCTACCATGCAAGAGGTCCCAGGTTCGAATCCCGGCTGGGAACAAAAAAAAAACCCCAGGTCTTGGATGTTTACATGTTTGTGATGTCGTTGTTTCTGGTTCCCACGACACAGGGTATCCTAGTGTGGGGCCAGAAGCAATGTATGTGCCAGTATGTAAATGTTATGTTAAATGTTATGTTATGTTATGTTATGTTACATCACACTAACATTATAAAGGCGACAGTATGTGAATGAGATAGATAGATAGAATATTTTTATTGTACACAGAAATTATGTAAAAAATATAGTACAAATGGCGACCTTATTACTAAAAAGCTATTTCACCTAGGCAACCATAGACGAAGAAGAAGCGCTCGTGGCCTACGCGAGCCACGAGCGCTTCTTCACGAGCCTACGCGAACAACAGGCGCGGTCAGGTACAGGATGGGTGAGCATCCCGTGACTACCGCTAGTGGCATTTTTCCGAGCGCTTCCGTGCTTCGCAAGGCACGTTAAGCCGTTGGTGCCGGCTGTCATATAATGGCTGTCGTTAAGCCATGTCAGAGGCCTTATGGGCGGCTTGATAACTTCTGACAGTAAGGCCCGCCACTGTCTTACAATCCTCCACCAACCCGGACTTGGCCCCCGTGGTGGAGTATATGTGGTGGAGTAAAGAGGGCACCGCCCTCTTTATCAAGGAAAAGCATGACACGAACACACCACCAATACTTGTGTGAAAAAATGCGCGATGCGTTTCGCCTCTAACACGAGACTCACGCCAAGTTCTTCCCACGCCCATGAAGCGATTTCTTGCTTGGGAACTAATTTAAAAATCTTATTAACCTTAATAATCTGCCATACCCCGCTCTCTCTCTTTGCAACACTAGGAAATTTCTAGGCTGGCTGGAAGAAATTTCTTTTGAAATAAGTCCGTAATTTAATTTTTATCTATCTATCTATAATCAGCCCACATCAACCCTAATTTTTATCACAAACCTGTTATTTAAGTTTTTAATAACGTTTTTATTTTAAAAACCTATTTAGAGGCTAAAAATTCCACCCATGCCGGGATTCGAACCCGCGACCTCTGGCTATCTGTGCCAGCGCTCTTCCAACTGAGCTAATGGGCGACTCACCGGCATCAGTGAAATTTCGAACATACTCTCTGTATTACGTACAGACAGCGACATCTGGCCGCAGTAATTTGCATCACTTGCAAATTAAACGTTTTTGTTGTGCAATAACCCTCATCTATTTCCTTCTCTAGGAGACACGATACATAGGAACCTCCGCAATAAAAATAGACTACGCTCATATCCAGCTAAAACTACTTTGATGCGAAAAAGTATTTTGTGCATGGCGCCTATAATCTTAAACAAGATACCAACACTGTAAAAGAACTAAATCTAGATGTTTTTCGAAAGACATTAAAAGATCTACTTATTGTAAAATTTAAAAACCTATTTAGAGGTTAAAAATTTCACCCATGCCGGGATTCGAACCCGCAACCTCTGGCTATCCGTACCAGCGCTCTACCAATTGAGCCAATGGGCGACTCACGGCATCAGTGAAATTTCGAACCTCTTTACAATATTCTCTGTATTACGTACAGGCAGTGACATCTGACTTAAGCAAATTGCATTACTTACAGCCCTGACTACCTAATTTGCAGTTCAATTGGTAGAGCGCTGGTACGGATAGCCAGAGGTTGCGGGTTCGAATCCCGGCATGGGTGAAATTTTTAGCCTCTAAATAGGTTTATAAATTTGTTCCTTAGCACGGGTTAGTGCATTAAAAATAAAAATAGTGTAATTATTGTAAAATGTTATTATAAAATTGAAGACTTTCTAAATGACACTACATTGTAACTTGTTTACCCTCATAATAACTTTATTATATTTGTATGCCTACGTACTGGTAGGGCCATAGTGATCTGTAATTTAAGACTGACCACCATATATGGAAAATGATTACCTATGAACCACAAATAAATTAATTTGAATTTGAATTTGAATAAAGTGTAACAAACAAACAATTCAAAAGTCCTCAACGTCCACTTCATCGACCCACCACATAAAGGGTAGGTACAAACCGTAGCGCACACAGGTTCTCCCGCCAAAAAGAGCAACAATATCGTCTAATAAAACACATTTTTGGTGAAATCCACTTTGGCGCGGAGTTTACGAGCAGCGTAAAAAGTTACGTCGCATCTGCCGTCTGCATTGTGGGCGGGTGTATTCAAAACTCGGCGAGTTATTGAGGGCTCGAGGGGGATGCCAACGTGTCATCTTGTCGAGCCTCTGTGTAAAGGTGGCTGTATACATGGTAGTATTAGGATAAAATAGTACATTATTGCAAAGGCAGCGGCAATTGCAGGTCGAGTGTGAGTTTGAAGGCCGAACCGCAGACGAGGACCAAAGAGTATATAACCACGGACTTCAATAATACGAGACAGGCAATTGCCATTTCGGCCGAGGCATATAGTGCTTTTCCTAAAAAAATGCAAGGAAATAAAAAAGGGCTTTTTACGTTTTAATTTATTATTAACCAAATAACAACGAACTCCGCTTTACCGCCAATTTTTTTTTATTTTACTGTTTGTCCCGAAAGGTAAACGCATCCGTGGCTATACAGCCACGAGAACGCAATTTGTACGATAGATGAAAGAGTTCTAAATTTAAATAATAGTTATTTGTTATACAAGAGTGCAAAGTTGCTTTTTAACTGTGTGTTCAATTTTGATGACCGAGCAAGCGAAGGATTCTAAAATTGAATTACGAGCGCAGCAAATGATTCAAAATTAGAATCCTGAGCGTTAGCGAGGGAATCAAAAGAGCACGAGGTGAAAAATCTTTGCACTCGAGTGCAACACGTATCTTTTCATTCCACCTCAGCGAGGAAATGACAAAATGCAAAAAAAACGTTTACAATCACAAGATAGGTACACTTTTATTTCAGTTTAGGTATTAATTACTACATTATGACAGGTAAGTATTACAGAATAATCTTTAAATTATAACAAAAAATTACTAAGGTATAATTAAGAAAATTTTAAAGTAACGTTGCGACAGTTATTTAAATTGAGTGTAATATTTTTTCAATTCAAAAACTTAGTGCACACGATGTTCTAAATTCAATTTACTTTATCCTCTAGAGAATAAAAACGGCTTTTCCACTCAGATATTGAAGATTAAAAATACTCTTTCCGAGATGGTGGGATGAAAAGAATATTCTAATATTATGTTCTTATCTCATCGTGATGATAAAGTATCAGTATAACTGGCCAACAGTGAAGAAAAAACGTTATAAAGAAACCTGTGTGTCTGAGGTCTTCAAATACTTCAGCGCCTGAAATTGTCAATTCGCGGTGGATACGCGTGACGCACTAAGCTACGATATTGGGTAAACCTAGTATCAGCCATTAGGGTTTGGTTGGATCTAGTCCTGTACTCTCTCTTTCTCTGGGAGATATATTTATATACATTGGCCTTCTCCCAGAGAAAGAGAGAGTACGGGCTTAGCCACAATTGTTATGCATCCTGAAGACACTAAGCGACAAAGTAGATAGAACGTTTTGAAGAATAGCTTTTGATTCCTAAAATGAATCGTTTATTTTATGGTTAGGTTACGGTTAGGTAAGACAACGCATGAAAGCTGTTGCGTATTTTTTTTTCTCATTCAAAAGTAGTGAGAAACTTGAACTAATTATGAAATCTTTAAGTGAGAAATTGTCTCTCAATAGCTCTTAAGTTTTTATCTCTGTACAATTGAAAGAGTTTACCAACTAATTTACATTTCTATTAAGGTTTATAGCGTGACCACCAAAACATGTACTACGAGCATACTACAGTACTAAGCACTGATCACGCAAATTACTTATCAAATAAATAATCAATTTACTGTCTAATTTTTAATAAAGAGTGAAACCGAAGGCAATACCTAGTTAGTGGTTAATAATTCCCACATGCATGATAGTGGGATTGTGTATGTATAATAATGTAGGTACATAGTGTGTACGTGTCTATGGAGAATACACTAAAACAAAACGCTATTTTGAGATACTCGACAATAATTTGTCTTAACCGCGATTGAAACCATAACCTAAATTATTAAATGATGGTTTGCAAGGCACGTTAAGCCGTTGGTGCCGGCCGTCATATAATGTCAGAGGCCATGTTAAGCCATGTCAGAGGCCTTATGGGCGGCTTGATAAATTCCGACAGTAAGGCCCGCCACTGTCTTACAATCCTCCGCCAACCCGGACTTGGCCCCCGTGGTGGAGTATGGCCTAACCTTCCTGCGATGCAGGAAGAGACCCGTGCCCCAGCAGTGGGGACATACAAGGGTTGATAACGAAGATGAAGATTCAGCGATTCGTAAAACAATAGTTTTTTCTAACATTTCACAATTGTTTTAAGACACAAAGGGCTCGCGGAACTCCAGTGAAAACTCAACCATCAAAAGAACTTTTCAAGAATGACGACGTAATCGTTTTGACCGATCGCGAAATCAGAGTTGGCTCATGTTTTTGCGGCTATGTACGTAGGTATGTTTCTTAATGCGTGTCAGACGAAAGATATTATTAACGCAAGTCTCACTGGCTATACCGAAATAAAAACCGGCCAAGTGCGTGATGGGCCACTTGCAAAGTTCCGTAGAAAGATGGGCTTTTACCGGCTTGACTTTTTTTAAAGTGCTTGAATTTTAAAAACCTATTTAGAGGCTAAAAATTCCACCCATGCCGGAATTCGAACCCGCGACCTCTGGCTATCCGTGCCAGCGCTCTTTCCAACTAAGCTAATGGACGACTCACCGGCATCAGTGAAATTTCGAACCTCTTTACAATATTCTCTGTATTACGTACTAAATAGGTTTTTAAAATTGTCCTTAGCACGGGTTAGAGCATTAAAAAGAGTATAATCAAGTGCTTGAATGTCCACGGAGTCGAGAATTCAACGGGAGTCCAAGACTTGCCTTTACGTGGAGCTTATATATTGGGGACTGTTTTTCAGTATTTACATTTTGAATTAGTAAATAAACGGCTGTCTAAAGCTCAGCTCAGTAAGTTTTAGTGGAATTTGGACGAAGTTTTTTATATATAAGTTGATCGCAAATTGAATGTTTCCAGTACTTGTTATCTCTATGCTAAGGCGTGTACAGACGGACGGACCAACGGACGGACATGGCTAAACTATAACGGTTCCTTATTGACTACGGAACCCTAAAAATAGAATTATAAGCGGCTATTGTTGTTATCAAGAGAAGCTCTCAAGAGTTAGCAAGAGAAGCCAAAATGACTTGCTTCAAAAAAAGAGATGTCCCACCTTCAATGGGCCAGATAAAAATACCGGTAACCGGCGTGCGTGCATGCAACGACAGATTAATATTGACTTTGCCTATCTTTTAGGGATACAGGCGTGAGTTTATTTAATTCTTAACTACGATAACTACGATATACTTGACATCATGGTATACTATTTATAGTAGCTATACTTTTTAACTGCCGGGTTTTTTCTTTTTATTTCATACCTTTTATTCTTTATTATGAACCCTTCACGAAAATTCTTTGAGGGGCTTGTAATGAACTTGATTACTGTCTGGAGATGTCATTATGACTCTTTTGATTAAACTTTAACCTTAATAAGGACATTGCCCTAAGATTTAAATTCATTGCTTCTGTTATTTTAAAATTAAGAAAACGTTTATGATAAAGCAACCAAGGAAACGTTTATGATGAAACTGACTAAATAGTTATAAATTAGACTGGTCTAATTGCGATTATTTATTAGGTAAAACGTAATTACCTTATTTCCCGACGTTTCGGCAGCGTTACAGTTGCCGTGGTCTCGGGTAGACTGAAGTGAAGTACATACCAATAATTGTGGGTAGTCACTTTGAATTTTTCGCAGCTGCGTGACACACAACACTTACAGTCTATTTATTCTTACTTGTTCAATTTAGTAAACAAGATTCTACCCTTACACTGTGACTTTTTAGTCCAAAACTGCCATATTTCCATAAATGAAGTAACCTGGAACACTGTTTTAGATAACACGCTGCCAATTTTATAAACGTAGTTCATGATAGTTCATGAATTTGCGAGAAAATGTCTAGTTTAGGCATCTAAGCTCAATTTTAAGGTTAGAATCTTTAAAAACCTATTCAGAGGCTAAAAATTTCACCCATGCCGGGATTCGAACCCGCAACCTCTGGCTATCCGTGCCAGCGCTCTACCAATTAAGCCAATGGGCTACTCACCGGTATCAGTGAAATTTCGAACCTCTTTACACTATTCTCTGTATTACGTACGGGCAGCGACATCTGGCTTAAGCAAATTGCATCACTTACAGTCCCGACTACCTACTTTGCAGTTAGGTTTTACATCGGAATGATATCACTGTACCCACATGATTATACTATTTTTATTTTTAATGCACTAACCCGTGCTAAGGACAAATTTAAACACCTATTTAGAGGCTAAAAATTTCACCTATGCCGGGATTCGAACCCGCAACCTCTGGCTATCCGTGCCAGCGCTCTACCAATTGAGCCAATGGGCGACTCACCGGCATCAGTGAAATTTCGAACCTCTTTACACTATTCTTTGTATTACGTACAGGCAGCGACATTGGCTTAAGCAAATTGCATCACTTACAGCCCCGACTACCTACTTTGCAATTAGGTTTTACATCGGAATGATATCACTGTACCCACAAAGAATCTTAGAATCTTGTTAACTAAATTGGACAAGTAAGAATAAATAGACTGTACTACGAACTGACTACATTTGTTTTTTTTTTATGATGATGGCTGACCACTGCGTTATACTCGTGAATGAGTTCTGTTCGTGTGTCTGGCCGCAGCACTTATGTTTTCTTACTTTTGTAAGACATTTAGCTAATTCTTTGGCATTTAAAGTTATTGATGGCAATCAGGCAAGTCTTAGGTATAGGTGGCAACTGATGTATTTGGTTTAAGATGACTTGAGAAAAGATGATCAGAGTGCTTAGTGCGAGTTTTTTAACTACTCGATCGCGTTAACGTAAACTCATATTTCTATGGCATCGAGGAAGCGCCACCTAGCGACAAGTATGGAAATTAAAATTGCTGAGTGCGAGTTGTAATGGTTTACGTTGAGAAATGAACACGTTTACCAGCCAAAACATGAATAAACGCGAGTGCGAATTGTACTGTGACAGCGTTTTGCCAGTTCGAACGGTTAACTTACTCATACTCACTACTCAATGCTCGATTAACGCGGTAGTAAAGTTATTCGATTGGATCTGTCAAACTCGCACTAAGCACTCAGAGTGGAGTTTTTTTTTCCCCGCTGCCTTTTTTCCACTACAGTATGGCCCGAAGGCAGCGGCTTACATTTTACATTGATATTCAGCAAACAGAATGCGAATTCTTCACGTTGAAATAAATGTGTTGATTTATACGCATTTAACTCCCAATATAATTATTTTGTATATTATAGCAATTTATATAGCAATAAGGCCGCCAATTGTACTGTATCTTTGTAATTATGTTTTGTTTGTTTTTTCCTGGTGTACAATAAAGAATGTTCTTATCTTATCTTATCTTTTAGTATTTCTTAATGATTCGCGATACCCATACATAGCTATATATGTCAGTGCTAAGTAAATACAAATCACGCGCCACAGAACCTGTTCGTGGACATAGTGAGTGTTGTGTGTCGGCTAGCTGCGAAAAATTAGAAGTGACTACCCACAATAATTGACTGTACTCGCCATTTCAGTCTACCCGAGACCACGGCAACTGTAACGCTGCCGAAACGTCGGGAAATAAGGTAACTACGTTGTACCTAATAAATCATCGCGATTAGACCCATTTAATATATAACTATATAATATTTTTTTCAGCTATATATTTTTAATTTTACTGCCCCCTTGGTCTAGCGGTGGCACGTCTTATTACCTTGCCGGAGGCCGTGGGCGCGATACCTATTGGGGGCTGCCGTATAATGACCTCAGTCTGAGTGTTTTTCCAAGTATGTGATGCCCGGTTTCTATAGCACAGGGTATCCTAGTTTACATGCTAGGATACCATGGTATTTCAATCATAAGCATGGTGAGGCATGACCATTCAGACGATCAAAAAAAATATATAAAAAAGATTCTCGAGAAAAGAGAATTACATCAAAAGCTACTGGCCACATTATAAGATTGTAGCGAGAAAAAATCGTTAAAAAAAGAGCTGGAAACCAAAGGAAAAAAAAATAAAAAGACGAATACAAGGTACAAATCAAGAACTTGTGGCTTTATTTTCAAGATTGCAATAAATATTAAAAGCACACTTCTTTAAAATGTATGCGTTAACTTTTTAGACGCATTCTGAAAACTATTTTTGATTTATGGCCTTTATTCTGTGCCAAGTACCTAGTTATAAGTTTCCAACTGCTTGTTTAAGAACTTATAGATAAACTGGCTGCAATGGCTTAATGCCCGTCAGATATTTAGACTTGGAATTTCCGTACCCATAGTTGGGCTTTTTTACAAAACAAACGCAGAAATATTTTAACACTTCAGACACCAGAGTTTTCTCACGAAGTTTTCCTTCACAGTTAGCGAATTATTGCTATTATAACTTCACAGCGCTCATGGTCTAGTCGAACCGAGTGATTCGAATAAATCAAAATAAATGAGGTTCGAAATTTCACTGATGCCGGTGAGTCACCCATTAGCTCAGTTGGATAGAGCGCTGGCACGGATAGCCAGAGGTCGCGGGTTCGAATCCCGGCATGGGATGGAATTTTTAGCCTCCAAATAGGTTTTTAAAATTGTCCTTAGCACGGGTTAGTGCATTAAAAATAAAAACAGTATAATCGAATAAATCATTCAAGTTTAGCTACAACAGGCGCGATCAGGTGCAGGATGGGTGACCGTCCCGTGACTACCGCGAAAGGCTTTTTACCGAGTGCTTCCGTGCTTTGCAAGGCACGTTAAGCCGTTGGTGCTGGCTGTCATGTAATGGAGTCGTTAAGCCATGTCAGAGGCCTTATGGGTGGTTCGATAACTTCTGACGGTAGGCCCGCTACTGTCTTACAATCCTCCACCAACCCGGACTTATCTCCCGTGGTGGAGTATGGCCTATTGTTAAAAAAGTTTATATTATTATAACAAATTATACGCAATAATTGAACGGATAATAATAAATTTTACTATTTTATAAAATAGATCCGCATTGTCTGAAGTTTAATTAAATAATTAACTTCTCACCAATGTATTTACTAGGGTTAAATAAAAACAAAGAGTTCACTAAAACGGAATCGTAAAACAAAAAAATATCGATACCTATTGTTTTTTTCTTTCTCTTTTCGAGTTTATTTTTTATTTTTCCGCAGTGTCGTTATAAAACTCTTCTTCCGATTTGCGCCGTTTTTCCTTGTTTTTTTTCTTCAATTTTCCTGCAATAAAAAAGTTCTCTGTGACAATTTGGACTATCTAAATCATCAACTGTATTAGCGATGGCAAACGCTTTACAACTCCTTGGAGAGCTTCAGCAGTTTTGCCAGCAAAAAAAATGGCGGACATAAAAACGCTGGGTCTGATTAATGTCTGGAAGACAACTATGCATATTGAATGGAGAGTTGCTGCTTATAATCTTACACAGAATAAGTTTCAAAAATGTAAATAAATAAATATTTATTTACATTTTTGAAACTCGCCAAAAGTCGAGAACGGCTGGGCCGATTTGAAACGTGCTCCTAGTCTAGTGGTCGTGAGATTTACGGTGAAAAAATATTAAGAAAAAATTGCTAGAAATATAAAAAAAAACAACAATTTCATATTTTCATATAAATTGTTAAACGGGAGAAAGAAAAATTGCGAAGGGGGAGTGTTAATGTCTATAGGATGGTGCAAAATACACCGGGTCATCTGATATCCGATATCAACCCTTCTATGTCCCCACTGCTGGGGCACGGGTCTCTTCCCGCATCGCAGAAAGGTTAGGCCATATTCGACCACGGGGGCCGAGTCCGGGTTGGTGGAGGATTGTAAGACAGTAGCGGGCCTTACTGTCAGAAGTTATCAAGCCGCACATAAGGCCTCTGACATGGTTTAACGACTGCCATTACATGACAGCCGGCATCAACGTTTTAACGTTTCTTGCGAAGCACAGAAGCGCTCAAAAAAATGCCGCTAGCGATAGCCACGTCACATCCTGCATCTGACTGCGCCTGTGGTTGCTTAACTCGAATGATTGATTCCAATGACTCGGTTCGACTAAGCCACGAGCGCTTCATCTAGTCGTCTATAAAAATGCTAAAAATTGCCGATCCGCGGTGGGCACGCGTAATAATTATGTCCATATTCTCTCTTATTTAGAGGAATATTGTGCCCTGCAGTGAGACGCATAAAGGCAATTTTTTGTTGTTGCCTATATACGTCCTAATGCAGGGCAGAGGCCTTCTCTCAGAGAGAATGGGCTTAAGTACCATGCGTGCCCACCGCGGATTGTCAATTTCAAGCGCTGACAATCGTCATTCAGCCATTGGCAATCGCCAATGGCTATATACAAGGCTACATAAAAAATAAAAATAAAAAAATGATCCCTTTTGAGATTGGTAGGTACATAAAAACATGAGTTAAATAACTTGGCAAAGCAGATAACCATCGTAAGCGACGTATCAAAATAACACAAAATCTATTTTCAATTTAGGTGTTTTAAGTTTGAAGGCTTTATAGATATACGAACTTACTTTGAAAATTAAGTCATTGGTTCATGCCTGGGGTTCGAACCCACGACCCCCTGAATGTAAGGCAAGTGTTCTACCGAGCGCGCTGCCACCGCTCCATTTTAGTGATTATATTTATAAAATTGCTTGTAGACATGCATATATGTCACCGGGGATAAGTCACAGGCCCACATATAACGACAGACTCGCCCACTTTAAAATAGCGCATCTTTGGAAGCGCAGATGAATGCACGATCTTACTTTTTTGCATAAAATTATCAGTGGCCAAGCGCTTTGTGAGGGCCTATTAGAATTTATATCACTTAAAGTACCAAGGCCTAACTCAAGACTAATTAATAAGGACTTTTTTTCTAGCATTCTGTAGAACTAACGTGGGAGAAAATGCTCCGTTAAATAGAATCATTCATTCATTCATCATAAACAGAATAATTCAGCTGTGTGTTGTCGGCCTAGAGAATAGCACCAACCCAAATTCTTCCCGCGGGTGTCGTCAAAGGCGACTAGACGTTAGTGTTAAACTGTGAGTGCTGTGCGCACCTGTAATTGGCACTAGCGCCAGCCCTCTGTATTAATTTAAGGTTTTACTTGTAATGTGTTTGTGCTGTTGGTGTGGCTTAATAAATAAAATAAAAATACATCAGAGAACGGTATTTGATACAAAGTATACATAACAACGTTGTTTGTAGTCACGTTGTATTGTTTCTATCTCGCAAGAGAATGACGATACGAATATTACTAGTTAGCTTTACTTTTTGCGTTTCATGCAGAAATTTTCAAAAGTATCTTAAAAGCATAAGCATAAAACTTACCACCCCTTTCTCGAACGGTTTTTTTCAGTTTTTCTTGGATGCAGTTTTACCAACTGACAGCTGTTACCAATAGATTAATAGTTTGTGAGCATTCGCGACTCGGCAAACGTAGTGTAGGACGCCCTCCGACCAGGTGAGATGACGATCTGCGAAAAACTGCGGGCAGATGCTGGAAGCGGCAAGCTGAAGACAGCGCTATGGCGCTCATTAGGGGAGGGCTATGTCCAGCAGTGGGCTAATATAGCCTGAAGAAGAAAAAGAACATTCGAGAAACCATTAAATACAAACTAATTGTAACATTGCTTTAATACTATAATATAATCATAGAATATAATCATCAATTAAGTATAATTCATTTTTTATAAATAGAAATCCTATTTGAATGGTGAAGACTGAAATATGATGATCTTGGGTCGTGGGTTTGAAGGGGTTGCTTGATGTAAAATGCAGCTTTAACATGTTTATTTGTTAACCTCCGGATATGAAGTGATAATCATTATTAGTATTATATATAAAACTTATTGCTAACTAAACACTACGAATATGTGTCACACAAACACTACTGTGTACGTCTAATACATTGACATAGTTTACGTTGATGTCACCATACTTCAAGACATCCTCTATAGCTTTTCATTTCTTTCTATATTTCGTAATCATTATTCAATTTTCCCTAATTTTGTACAAAGTTGTGCAATTGTACGTAAACTCATAGATACTCGTAGTCCCGCAATTTATGTAGCCGGCTTCATAAAGGACTCTATTTTCCAGTACAAGGGTTTTTTATTCCTTTAAAAAGTAAGCTTCCATGTGTGTAAAGGAATGAAAATATTTTAAATTAAAATCAAACGAATTGCTGAATCCGCTTAAAACATCCCAATTAATCATAAGTGGTCAATTGCGCCTCGTTCGCCGGAGTTTAATTTGAATACCGGATTATTTTAAACGCAATAGCGCCGGAATTGATACAATTTGTTTTGTTTCATTAAAAAGTGTTAATTTGAGTTAATTTATATTTTATTAATTAGTAGCTTGAATTTTTATTGTGATACGAATGGCTAGAGATTGTAAAAAATGGCTAATAGGTAAAAAAACGCCTTTCAGCCATTCTGGCGTGATTGAGTAACTAACATCTATACTAGATCCAAATAAGATTTACATTTGTAATAATAATCAATGTCTATAACTAACGCTAATGCCATTTTTCCAAGCGGTTCCATGATTTACAAGGCACGTTAAACAGTTGGTGCCAGCCGCGTCGATAGATGGCAGTCGTTAAGCCAAAACTTCTGACAGAAAGTCTTGCAAGCCTCAACCAATCCGAACATAATGGGTTTATAATAACACTTTCCACACAACACCAATCACTTGATCTGGTCCCACACTAGGATACCCTGTGATACGGTTACCAGGTAAATACGTCACAGACATGATATTACATCCAAATTGAGGCCACTTGTAAAAAAGTATTGTTAGTAAATATTAGATAATATTTCCTCTATTTTGTCGATGTTGGTTTGCCTGGTATGGACATCTTACTAACAATACATTTGTTCAAGTGGCCTCAGTTTGGATATATTTTCATGTCTGTGTCGTATTTACTAGAGAAGGGCAAGATCAAAGATAGTACAAAAACTAATGATTGTTGATCAAGCAAAACAAGGCATGTGACAATCCTCGTGCTCTTCATACCCCTTTGGGATACAGTTGGATAAATTAGCATCGAGTTTTCCTGGCATATAATAAGTTATACAATTACACATGCTATAAGAATTTGTTGCCAATAATGACGGCAATTTGTAATCATTCGAGGACAGGAAAAATTAATAGGAACAAGTTACATCCAAACTACAAGCTCTACAATTTCGGCCCTAAAGTTTCCTTATAATTGACAGTATGCATAATCGAAAGCCAACAATGAGGTTCAGTAGCCAACTGTCAAGAGCGTACTCAAGAAGGGCACAATGCTTATTTAAGCGGAAACCCTTTCGCACAGAGTAGAAACAGAAGTGTTGTCACGGCATAACATTTAGCTATGGCTTTTTTAAGTTTAAACCATCGCATCGTAAAGACAATAACTTGGTTGCTTTTTCACTAAAAACCTAAAGATGACACGATGAACGTGTCATCTTTAGGCTATATTAGACATAGCCCTCCCCTAATGAGCGCCATAGCGCCCTGTCTTCAGCAAAAACCTAATTGAAGATAATCAAATCAATGTATTTTATGCAAAATTACACATACATACTGTAACAAGTAAAACTAGTTGTCCATTTCTAAATATTAATCATTTTGGAGAAAAAAATTACAAAAAAATTAGAAATGATTTTAGGTTGTCGAAAAATATAGAGCTGACTTCAGAATGTCAGTGTTTAATTGAGCTATGTAAACGATAAATGTTAATAAAGCCGTTATTGGCGATAAACGAGAAGATGAGCAGCGCTGGATTCCTGGTTTCTAGTATCTAGATACCTGATAGCGTTGGTACCTAAAAATTTTGGAAAGAAATTTTCTTTATTGAAACCTACGTAGGATAGGTAGAAAAACAAAACTATATATTTTAAATGCCCGTAACTTAATCATGCATCAAAACAAAGCTATCAAAAGTATTTTATTACAATATAAAATAATTATAAATTTTCCGCGACTTTTCCAAGTAATAAATTTGAAATTGAAAAATGGTTTAATTATCGCAAAAAAAATACAAAATCAACTTAAAATTGACTAAGTTAATTACTTAGTTAATTTAGTGACAGATACGTTATGCGATAATAAGGATATGCTCAGCTAAATGCAGCATGTGCAAACATAATTGCAGCTCTGATTTTCAGCACATCCCGATTATTTGCTAGCAATTGACACGTTGGCGTTACTTATGCAACTAGCCAATAGTAGAACTGAAAAAACCACTTTATACAGACTAGGTCTAAAGTAGACTGCATACACACATGACATACAGCGCAAATTAAGCACAATTAAGCAAGTAGGCACAATGATTATTAAGAGTGAATAAGACAATAATAAGCCTTATCATAAGGCTAAGTTATGATGGGTCCTGAGATAAGATAACAATAATTATAAAGAAGATTTTTTTTTCTTAATGTCATACCACCGCCTGGTAAATGGTTAGCAAAAGAAGATCGAGCTGTCCTTTCGTTGTCAATATTTATTTTGTGCTCACTCAAGTTAACCCTTCAATATAACGACCCCATTCGATGAATTATTCAATAGGCGTTGCCCAAATATGATGTCTTGTTGAAATGTTGAAAAGCCGATAAAAAACCTCTTTTCATCCCAAGCTTGAGTGCTTTGAATCTTTGCTCTCTATTGAAGGTGTTTTGATTCGGATTTGTGTAAGCCTAAGCATCGTTATATGACTTTCCCAGTTGAAGTAAATAATCGCGATTAAACCCGTTTGCGGTGTTTTAAAACATTTTAGAAATAATAAAACTGGAACGTCTTCAACTTTGTGCTTTATTTAAAATGTGTTTTATTTATATTCTTATAAATGCACTAACCCGTGCTAAGAACAATCTGTGAAAACCTATTTAGAGGCTAAAATTCCACCCATGCCGGGATTCAAACCCGGGTTCGACGCCATGGGTGGAATTTTTAGCCTCTAAATAAGTTTTAATGGGTTTTATTTGTTTTATTTATAATATGAACAGAACACTAGATGAAAACAGAATAAACAGGCAAAAAATTTCAGGTCTAGTCGAAATGTGACGTAGTAATTGCTTAAAAAATTAAGGAAATCTCAAAAATGACTGACGCAATTTTAAATTTTGGAAATGAAAGACAGAATTAAAGAAATATAAAAAAAATGGTGTAAAGAGGTTTGCACCGTTACACATATCTACTTGACGACCTCTGAGGCGCAGCGGTAGTACATCTGCCTACCATGCGAGAGGTCCCGGGTTTGAACCCGGCTGGGGACAAAATAAACCTTCTTCGATGTTTACACGTTTGTGATATGGCTGTTTCTGTTTCCCAAAATACAGGGTATTAAGTGTGGGGCCAAAAGCAATGTATGTGTCTGTATGAAAATTTTATGTTATGTTGTGTCGTGTCGGGTCTGTCGTGCCATATCGTGTCGTGTCGTGTTATGATGTGTTATGTTATCTATGATCATCGCGAGTCATTAAAAATACTTAAAAATGAAGTAAAATGCAATTGTTTATAGCGAAGTACTTTTTACATAGCTGGTAACATTGTAAAGATATTCAAACGGATCTAATCTCGATTACTATTAGAAAATCAAAATTACCTTAATTGCCGACGTGTTGGTTGCAGTTACCGTGGTCACGGGTCGACTGAAGTGCAACTGCAACGCTTCCGTAACGTCGGGAATAAAGGTATTTACGTTTAAACTATTTATTATGATGTATAACTATGTATGAGCATTGCGACTCTTTAAGAAACACTACTAGATGGTTTTTCTCCTTGTACTAGTACTTTAATTCCGGCTGGGGCATTATTTGTTAGTAATATCCAATAAAATGTATTCCTTATGGGAATGCATTTTATCGGGAATCGATTGATTGATCGAGACCATAAATATGTAGTGTGTGTGATTATTTGTATTGTTGTGGGCGAAAAACTTTCTTTTTCTAAAATATTTCTATAAGTGAAAACTTGTAATTGGCTTTCAGGCAGTATTTCAATCGCAATGTGTTTTGTTCATAGCTGTAAGTTTTCCTATTACAATAAAATAAAATAACTGTTATTGATATCAACCCTTTGTGTGACCTTACTGCGTGGCACGGTTCCCATACTCCACCACGGGGGCCAAAGGCAGGTTGGTGAAGGATTGTGAAGCAGCGATTGCAGATAATTAAGCTTTAAAGATGTATTTTTTGTTAGAGTAGTGCGTCCAACCTCTCCCGGCTAAACGGTTTATTGTAGAAATGTGGAGTAATTCATAGCAGTAGCACATATAATGAATTTAAAAGGAAAAATATCACGGTTAAGTAGGGTACACAGGTTAAAGAGTAGTAAGAGAATAGAATTAATAGGCGATAAAGTCATAAAAGGAAACTTCGTACAAATCTCATAGAAAATAACTTTAATTAAGATTTTAGTAGTGTGTAGGACGCCCTCCGACCAGGAGGGATGACGATCTGCGAAAAACTGCAGGCAGATGCTGGCAAGCTAAAGACAGGGCGCTATGGCAGTCTTTAGGGGAGGACTATGTCCAGCAGTGGACTAATATATAGCCTGAAGAAAAAGAAAATTTTAGTTCTGTAAAGCAGGTAAAAACCCATCGGTTTTCGGTTAATGTATTTTAAATCATTAACAATGAATTTATTACACCTTGTAGATAGACAGATATATTTATTGCACAACAAATGAAAAAAATAGAAATTTACGACGACCTCTGTGGCTCAGCGGTAGCGCATCTGCCTACCATGCAAGAGGTCTCGGGTTCGATCCCCGGCTGGGGAAAAAAGCCTCAGGTCTTGGATGTTTACAGGTTTGTGATGTCGTTGTTTCTGGGTCCTACAACACAGGGTGCCCCACACACCCTGTGTCGTAGGACCCAGAAGCAATGTATGTGCTTGTATGTTATGTTATGTTATATCTTCTTAAATCTATCTAGGTACGTATAAAATTACGTATAAAAGTAGATCTTATCTTACTAATAATATAAATATGAAATTTTGTGTGTATGCATGGATTTGTGGATGTTTGATGGCCTAACCATCCTGCGATGCAGAAAGAGACCCGTGCCCCAGCAGTGGGGACATACAAGGGTTGATATCATGATGGATGTTGGTACTCAATCGCGCCAGTTGATGGAACTAGTTTTACTTATTTTTCTTGTACACTGTGTTTTGGTGTTACAAAATTGTTAAATATATCTCGAAATAAAGAACTTTAAAAATCATAAATCAGTTTTACCTGCAACGTTCAGAAAGTCACAGTTCCTGTGTAATTTTTACCTAAATACTTCGTTTTGATATGATTTGTGGCAGTGTGGTGTCGGCCTAGAGAATAGCACCAACCCAATTCTTCCCGCGGGTGTCGTAAAGGGCGACTAAGGGACACAAACCGGGGGGTGGGCAGCAGCGCCCCCTGCAGTACAATTCCACCGAACTGCGATCCCCAACCCGCATGCCCAGCGTGGGGATTATGGGCATTACCCCTTATGATAGCACAACGTGGCACTCTTTAGGGGAGGGCTATGTCCAGCAGTGGACTAGTATAGCCTGACGACGACGACGATATGACTTGAAATTCGGCAGAGATAGATTGTAGTCTGAAATAGCACATAGGCTACTTTAATACCAGAAAAATACATGTTAAAATTCGCTTCGCGTGCAAAGTCGTGAGCTGCAGCCAGTCTTATATAATAATGTATACCTACATTCTCTTGTTGAATTACCTTTGCCAACCTTTATCCCGACTATCAGCAAGTAATAAAACTGAGACACAAAAGCCTACCAAAGCTCTATTGTATCAGTTTAATTCAACGCAATCCGCCTAATTTATATTAACGCCGTGAGTTTCTATACATCACCAACAAAGCCTATTGTTGGTCAGAGCAATGAATAGGCTAAAATAGGAGAATTTCGCTAAGAAACGCTACTAAGAAAAAACGTAGCTAGGTTAATAGTTTTTGCTAAAACATTTCTAGAAAATGCCTGACTTTAACAATGTATTTTGGTACCATTGTAGTGATAGTTCTGTTTTGCTAGTGATTTATAATTTTTTGTTGTTAATAAGACTTAATAACACTCACTTTTTCTTCAGCAACTCTCCATCGTGGGTTGCCTGGAAGAAATTGCTCTAAGCAATAAGGCCGCCAATTGTACTGTATCTTTGTAATTATGTTTTGTTCGTTTTTGAAGAATACCAGCCCAATCCTGCCGGATTAGCAATAATAAGACGGAACGATGTGATCGAGACACCATTTATTGAAAGACAAAAGCTTGACAAGCGGTTTCTTACTACCCTTAGGTAGAATTCTACACTGTTATAAACTACCTACATTACACCTCCACCCTTAAATCTACTTGGTATAACATGTACTATTTTATAGTATAACTTACATGAATTTTATTTTTAACCTATTTCCAAGTACATTAGGTACTACGAATGTTGTACCTGAGCCTCTTAATAAAATAATTATAATTAAACACTTATCTATTCTATTCCTAATCTAACAACTGGTTTTCGCGTACGTCTGGGGTAACGCCGCTCCGCCGGCGGCTGCGCGAGTCCTGGCTGTGGTGGGGGGCTCACCTGGGCGGGAGTTAGTGGAGCATTTGGAGAAACACTCGCACTAGATGATAATGAAGCATACGCATTATTCTCATCACTATCTGAGTTCGTAACCTGATCGCCTTCTCCCGCTATAGGTCCCACCACCACTGCCTCTCCTGGATTATGGACCCTACTCTCGTGTAGCGGTCCGACATCCCTGCCTTCTTCTATACCCGGCATGGAAGTTATAGACAAACGTGATCTGTGCCTCACTTGATCTGTATGCCTTTTCACGAGTCGACCTTCCCCGCTATCCACCGTATAGCTGCGTGACCCATCTGCCTGCACCACTGTACCCTTTATCCACTTATCCTGCGTACCGTACCCTCTGACCCAAACAGGTTCGCCCTGACTGAACTCACGCAAAGTCCCGTCCGTCGTGTTCTGTGCTTGTCGTTGCTGCGCTTTTTGTACCCTGTCTTCTACCAAGCGATCCCCACTTAATAAATCTAAACGTGAGCGTAAAGATCTCTTTTGTAGCATCATGGCTGGCGTTTGGCCTGTGGTGCTATGTACAGAATTCCTGTAGGCTAGCAAAAAGGTATTTAATGCAGTTTCGATGTCTAGTTTATCCCTATATGCCTTCTTAATTGCTCGCTTGCATAGTTTTACGGCATTTTCTGCCGCGCCGTTGGATGCCGGATGATATGCTGGAGAAAACAATTGACGTATGCCGTTATTTTGCAAAAATTGTTTTAGTTCCCCACTTGTGAAAGGTGGTCCCTGGTCCGATACTAACTCATACGGTAAGCCGAACCGAGCAAAAGTAGCTCTTAAAACCCTTATAACACTATGCGCATTAGTACTCTTCATTTCAAATATCTCGAGCCATTTAGTACTAGTGTCAATTAATACCAAGAAAGTTTTTTCTTTAAATGGGCCCAAGAAATCTACATGCAACCTAGTCCACGGCAGCGCAGTGTAAGGCCAGGGGGCGGGCGGCGCGCGCGGCGGCGCGTCAGCCTCGGCGGCGCAGGTGTCGCAGCCGCGGCACAGTGCCTCCACATCCGCATCAACCTGCGGCCACCATACGTAGCTGCGCGCCAGTCCCTTCGTCTTCACTATGCCCATGTGGCTGCTGTGCAGTTGCTTCAACACTGCGCTCCGTAACGACATAGGAATAATCATTCTGTAACCCCACATAACGCACCCATTATCCACGTATAATTCTTGTTTCCTAGCGTAAAATACTCGTAAGTCTTCCTGCGGACACTCTTTTGGCCAGCCTGACCTAATGTATAACAAAATTCTACTCAGAATTACATCTTTTGCTGTCTCCCTCCTGACATCCTCGTTAGTGATTGGCAAGAATTTTTCTACAAAGTTTACGTAAGTTACCTCATTAACTTTTTTAGTCTTTCTATTTACGGGTGGGAGCCGTGAAAGCGCGTCTGCGCAATTCTTAGTCGACGCCACATATTCAATGTCATACGAATAGCCTGTCAATAACACTGCCCAGCGTTGCAGTCTCGACGCTGCCATTATGGGAATACCAACCTTATTACCAAATATATATGTCAGTGGTTTATGGTCTGTCCTCAGAGTAAACCTACGTCCATATAAATACTGATGGTACTTTCTTATTCCAAAGATTATGGCTAGTGCTTCTCGGTCTATCTGTGAGTACGCTCGCTCGGCGGCGGAAAGCGCGCGTGACGCGTACGCCACTGGTCGCTCACCTTGAGGCGTCATGTGCGAGATGACAGCTCCGACTCCTACGCCACTTGCATCCGCCGTAAGGATCAGGGGCAGATCCTGCGAGTAGTGTACTAGCACTGAGCTACTCACCAGTTGCCTCTTCACCTCTTCGAACGCTCGCTGGCACTCGCTGCTCCACTCGAATGGCACGTCCGCTCTCAGTAACGCGTACAAGGGTGCTAATATAGTACTGATGTTCTTTACAAACTTAGCATAGTACATTATCATGCCTATAAAAGCTCTCAACTCTGATACGTTAGATGGTATTGCTGTATTTTCTATTGCCTTTACTTTGTCTGGACAAGTATGCACGCCTTCCTTATCTATCACGTATCCTAAGTATGTAATTGATTCTGCGAAAAACTCACATTTTTCTTTCTTAACTCTTAATCCATACCTTTCTAAGCGATCAAACACTTTATGTAAGTTTTCGATATGTTCCGGTGTAGATCTGCCTGTAATGATTACGTCATCCAAGAACACACCAACCTGGGGTAAATCCGCAAACATTTGCTCCAAGCGCCTCTGAAATATGCCGGGGCTAGACGACAAACCGTACACTAACCGGTTATACCTAAACATTCCTTTATGCGTATTTATAACTGTGTATTTACTAGAGTCGTCTAATACCAACTGTGCATACGCTTGAGAAAGGTCAATCTTGGTGAATCTTTGGCCCCCATGTAATCGTGTAAGTAAATCGTCTACTTTGGGTAGCGGGTAGCGGTCGACTTCTATGACTTTGTTTAACGTTAACTTATAATCGGCACAGATACGTAAGTTACCGTCTTTCTTGAGCACGGGCACTATCGGCGTGGCCCAGTCGGAGCGCTCGACGGGCGTGAGGATGTCGTCCCGCACGAGCTGGTCGAGCGCGCGCTCCACCGGCTCGCGCAGCGCGTAGGCGAGCGGCCGCGCTCGGAGGAACACGGGCCGCGCGCCCGGTCGCAGGTGAATGCCTACGGTGCCGCCCGTGAACCGGCCCAGGCCGTCCGCGAACACCTTACAGTATCTGGAACTGAATTTGTCAACGTTGAAGTCCTTGTCACTAGATACGTTGTTTACATCAGCCGGATGACTCATACCCGTCAGCTGTATGCCTAATTCCACTATCCATTGACGCCCTAGCAACATTGTTTTGCCATTGTCTATAATATACAATTTTAATCGTTTTATCACATCTTTATGCCGCACTAGCGGTGTAATCATTCCCCTTGGCTTCACTAATTCCCCCGTGTAATAACGTAATACTAGATCACAGGTTTCAATCGTGTGGTTATTAAAATGTTGTAAATAAGTTTCATGACTGATACACGATACACCACTGCCTGTGTCACACTCCATCTTAAACTGTTTACCATCTATAATTAAGGGTATCCTAATTGGTGGATAAGGGTCTAACGATAACAATTGATTAATAGAAGTAAACATTACCTCTTCGCTACTGCCACTGCTCACGCTGAGATTTAAATTCTCCATCTGTGACGTAGCCCCCGCTTCGTAGGTATATTCCATATTACCATAGTTTACTTCCGTTACTCGTGGACACACACGACGCAAATGTCCTGCTTGATTGCACACACGACATACGAAGCGTCGGTACTTGCAGACTGCCGAGCTGTGTTGCTTGCCGCACACACGGCATGCGTCGCGTGGCTCGCGTGTGGGCCCTGTCCCGTTGCCGCTGCCACCTGCTTCGCCTCGTGAAGGTCCAGCGCCTCCGTTTGTCTGTACAGGCCGTGATGCGCCACCTCCGCCACGCCAGGATATGCGCGCGCGTGACGTCACACCGCCTACGCCCCGGTCCCGTGTCATTGCCTGACACTCTGTCTTGTATGGTCCTCCCTGGGTCTTCTCGTCACATTGAACCAACGCTGCATCCTTTTCTGCTGCTTCCATGCTCAAGGCTATTCTGCACGCCTTGCTGAAGTCGAGTGTTTCCTCGGAAAACAAACGTTGTCGTATAGTCTCACTTGCTAAGCCGCATACCAATCTATCGCGTAAACTTTCGTCTAGCCAATTCCCAAACTCGCATGTTTTTGTCAGCTTCCGCAGTTCTGCTATGTAATCTGCTATTTTCTCACCACTAATCTGCTTCCTGTGGTGGAATTTAAATCTTTCCGACAAAACACTGGGGGGTGGTTGTAAGTGTTGCGCCATAATTTGTGTTAACTGTGCGAAAGTCTTCGTAGTTGGTGCGCACGGTGTGCAAAGGTTTACCAATAACTCGTAACTTGCTGCTCCCATGACAGTGACCAGCGTTGGTACCCGCAGCTCCTCCTTTATGTTGTTAACCACGAAATATTGTTCCATTCGCTCCACGTATAACCTCCAATTGTCAGTGTCCATATTAAACTCCGCGATTTTTCCGATCGACATTGTGTAAACGCCACTTATTGTTCTCCACGCACGTAATTGTCCGAAAATCCTCGTCGCCACTGAAGAATACCAGCCCAATCCTGCCGGATTAGCAATAATAAGACGGAACGATGTGATCGAGACACCATTTATTGAAAGACAAAAGCTTGACAAGCGGTTTCTTACTACCCTTAGGTAGAATTCTACACTGTTATAAACTACCTACATTACAGTTTTGTCCTGGTGTACAATAAAGAATATTCTTATCTTATCTTAATAGATCTTATCTAGAATCTTAGAGTTAAAAATGTAATATCATTAAGTTAAATTACTTCTTCTTCTTCTTCAGGCTATATTAGTCCACTGCTAGACACAGCCTTCCCCCAATAAGCGCCATAGCGCAAGGTTGTGCCATCATTGGGGAGTAGTGTCCATAATCCCCACTCTGGGCATGCGGGTTGGGGATCGCAGTTTGGTGGAATTGTACTGCAGGGGGCGCTGCTGCCCACCCCCCGGTTTGTGTCCCTTAGTCACCTTTTACGACACCTGCGGGAAGATTTTGGGTTGGTGCTATTCTCTAGGCCGAACACCACACAGCAGTAAAATTACGTCAGATTGTTTATTTTCTGATAACTTCTTGACGAATGATCAGATATAAATAAGATCTCAATTGATTTGTTGTATTTACCATAGCCAGCGGTCACAATGAACCTCGAGCCCTCGCCTATTCTCTTCTGTTTGAGCTTCTTCAAGTCTCTTCAGTACATTTAGTCTGAAACGTCTTCTTTGCGTCTTTGTCGCATCCTTCTGTGTAGCCGCTGCCATAGGCTTAACAAAATCTGAAAGATTCTTTATGAAGTTACTAATCTATTATATTATTTTAATGCACGAACCCGTGCTATGGACAATTTTAAAAATCTATGTAGTGCCAAATACGTACGTAGTTAGTTAGTTACACCTGAGATTTCCGCACTTAGCCTCATAGTTGGGCCATTGTACCTAGCAAGCGCTGAGGTACGCTAACACCTCAGGCACTAGGGTTTCCTTACGATGTTTTCCTTCACGGTCAGCGATTAGTATTGCTACTATAATTTCACAAATGTACATAACTTACAAAACAAAGTCATTGGTACATGCTGGGGTTCGAACCCACGACCTCCCGATTGAGAAGCCGGCGTTCTAAACCGCTCCGCTACCACCGCTTTAAAAAAAATACGTACGTAATACAGAGAGTATTGTAAAGAGGTTCGAAATTTCACTGATGCCGGTGAGTCACCCATTAGCTTTAATTGGAAGAGCGCTGGCACGGATAGCCAGAGGTCGCGGGTTCCAATCCCGGCATGGGTGGAATTTTTAGCCTCTAAATAGGTTTTTACCAATCTATTTTACAAGAATTTCTCTACATTGTGTCTAGATCAATGTTTCATCTTGCTACTCATAAATAGATAGCGCTGTTAATACTAAATAAAAAAAGACACTAAATAGACAAAAACAAAACTCAAGCCAAAAATAAAAATAACAAAAAATATGAAACAAAATTTTTTCCTCTTCTTCTTTGATCCTTTTAGTCCTCCGTGGAGTCTGGGGCTGACACAAGAGCTTTCTATTTATCTTCACGCCTAGGAACTCCGTTGCTCCCTTGTCTTTCGTCTCAGAGAGAAAGCGGATCTCTTCCACGACTGGGACGGTCTTCCGGGTCGTCGTGAGCATCCGACGGTTTCCTATCGAAAGGCAACTTCTGAAAGTAATGACCCGATGGTCGTCGCGGTGTATGTCCCAGCCAACGCCATTTACATTCTTAAGCTGATTCTTGAGCTACGGGTTTTTACAATGATTTATCGCAATATTCACTAAATATGACTTAAACGGTCTATAGATATTCGACCCTATAGATCGTTTACGTTAAATAAACTTCTTGGGTTTTGGGATGTATGTAATGTATAAAAGAAACAGTCACTCTACCTAACAAGACATTAATATGAGCTGAAAGTACGCGGAACATTTTCTTGGCTCGTAATCAGATTTCCTTGAGTACAGCGTACATGAAATGTTATACGCCATTCGATTCTCGCTCTTATTTCACTACGAACAAGTAGAACAGTTAGTAGGTTTGAAAATACCTAAGCCAGACAGTATGGCGCGTGCATTCACTAATGGTGGCTATAAATTTACGACCATGGCCGATGGACAAAGAGGAGTAGCTTTAAGTACTTTTTTAGCTCCATATCCACGTTTAAATGCGATCTCTATTTAAGTTTTTTGTGGAGCGTCGGCGTACCTAAATATGAATACATCGAACGCCGGATGTTAGAAATATAAGACATCAGATTAATCAGCCATTTAACGCCAACTGCCGGCCATCAGACTCCATCGTGGTTTTCCAAGCAGTCTTGTTCCGTTTGCATCCAGCGACTCATCGCCACCGTAACCAGGTCGTCAGACCATCTGGCGGAGGGCCTGCATACGCTGCGTCGTGGTTGCCAGTTCAGAATTTTATATTTATAGCTCAAAGAATTCTCAGTTCAAGTGGCAGTGTTCGGGGCACTGATGGCCGTCGATCGAAAAAGTTCTGACCAGGAAACCACACATCTGACGACCTTGTCACGGTGGGGGGGATTGCAGGAAGCTTAAAAACCATGAGAGAGGTCCTGGAGTGGCGGTCAAATGGCTGATTATCATGATGATGAAATAAGCTATTCGGCTGCCTAGTCCCTTCTGTGGACCGTAACCGTCATCTTCTATGGTATAAAAATGAATCGCTGAATGTGTTGGTAAGCG
Source organism: Yponomeuta sedellus (assembly GCA_934045075.1). Taxonomy (NCBI): domain Eukaryota; kingdom Metazoa; phylum Arthropoda; class Insecta; order Lepidoptera; family Yponomeutidae; genus Yponomeuta; species Yponomeuta sedellus. The sequence goes on from OW203734.1 coordinate 4,268,696, forward strand.
GAAATCTCGAGAGCAGCTGAACCGATTACGCTAATTCTTTTTTTAGAATATTCCTTAAAGTACGATGATTGTTTTTAGGGAGGGAAACGTTAAAAAAAATAAAGAATTGACGTTTAGGCGGTACGAAGTTCGCTGGGTCAGCTAGTATTTAATAACTTGTCGGTGCAGCACGGGCACATACCGGTAACTTCATTGCCTAGTACATTCAAGGGTACATCACCTTTAAATACGTATAATATTCTAGTCAGTTGCATTAAAGCAGTTGACTCAGCAAAAACAATGTACACGTGACCTTTTTGATCAGTATAGCTTCTCTTTTCACTCACTTTTTTTCTTTCTATATTTCCTTCTATGATGTTTTTAAAAATGGACCGTATTAAAAGTTACTGTGTGGTCGTCTTGAAAATTCTGATGACGTTTAATTTGACTTTCTGCACCTATTAATGTAGGTTTGCTTGACCTCGCATGACATTAATGCCATTTAAGGTTAAAAGTGTTTTTGAGCTCATAAATTTACCTGACTTAATTTTAAAGCTATCTTGAAGGTTACCTCAAAAACCTGCAATTTTTGACGTATTTCAAAAATCTATTAGTGTTTAATGCAATGAAAACTTCTGTAGGCGCTCACGACCTCTGTAACGCAGAGGTAGCGCAACTGTCAGTCTGCCTACAATGCGAGAGGTCCCGGGTTCGAACCCCGGCTGGAGACAAAAAACTCCAGGTCTTGGACGTTTACATGTTTGTGATATCGCTGTTTCTGGTTTCCACGTCACAGAGTATCCTAGTGTGGGGCCTGAAGTAATATATGTGCCTGAAAATGTTATATTTAAAAAAATGTTATATATTGTTCGATCGATAACAACCCTTGTATATCCTCACTACTGGGGCACGAGTCTCTTCCTGCATCGTAAGAGGGTTAGGTCTTACTCCAGGATGGGGGCCAAGTCCGGGCCAGTCCGTTACTGGAGGATTGTAAGACAGTGGCGGGCTTTACTGACAGAAGGTTTCAAGCCACCCAGAAAGTCTCTGACATGGCATAACGACTGCCATAACATTACAGCCGGCCCCAACGGCTTATCGTGCCTTGCGAAGCACGAACGCGCTCGGAAAAATGCCACTGGCGGTAGTCACGGGACGGACACCCATCCTGCACCTAACCGCGCCTGATGTTGTTTAACTCAAGTGATTGAATGCAATCACACGATTCGACTAGGCCACGAGCGCTTCATATTGAAAGAAACTAAATCATCCTCGGCTTGATGACACAGAATAAGATATACTCGGCTCCAACGGTTGGAGACATTGGTTGACCTTGGGATACTTGGAAGAATAGGTTTTCATCCATGCATTCTAAGTGATCGATGGGTGAAGCCAGTGAAAGCTCGCGAAGAGTGGAGGCATCATGTCAACAAGAGAGATTCGTTAAGAGAATTCTTTAAAGAAACAAACATCTTGACAGTTGCCAGTCAGTATATCTATGAAAATATTATGTATGTCAGGAAAAATATTAGCAACTTTAAAACTGCAGGTAGCCAACACTATGTAAATACTAGAAATAAACATAAACTTTTGATCCCAAGATTTAGGCTGGCAAAGGTTAATACATCCTTCATGGGGCATTGTATACGCTTCTACAATAAAATCCCTGAAGATATATTACGTTTGACTGAAGCGCGGTTCAAAAAATGTGTAAAGTACACTTTGTGCCAAAAGAGTATAATATTAAGGATTATTTAGATGATAATGATGTTTGGAGTTCAAGCATGTAAAATTCACGAGTTTTGTAGAATCTGTGTAAATTCTGTTCATTAAGTAATTTGAAAAGACTGAGGGCGAGATAAATAGTCGCTTCTAAGAACGAGTCTTAGCGAAAGCAATTGCTTAAGAATCGATTTGTCTATCATAGACAGTACTTTGGCACTCTCTAAGTCGCGAAACCTGGACTAATTCTTAGCATTGGCCTAAGAACATGCTTAGCTAAGCAAACGTATATTTTAGTAAGGCATTGATACTTAGCTAAGTTAGCCTGAAGTAATGCTTAGGGAAGCATGAGTACGGACTTGGGCTAAGCAACGACTATTTATCTCGCCCTAAGTTTGGAGTTTTTTTCTCCAAAATGATCCAGATTTTGAAATGGACACCTAGTTTGACTTTTAACGTTCATTAAGCCGCAGTATCTGCGCTACTTTGAATAAAACCTTTTCATTTCAAGAAAACATACTTGCACACTACACCTAACCATCGGTAGATCCGGCTTCTAGCTTGGTACGTACGTACGAAGAGGCATGGGACGAAAGAAAAAAATGGGACGATTGCCCAGAGCGAACCGTGACTGTTAAAACGGGTTTGACGGGGAATTTAAGAATTTATCGAAGGAAATGGGTGTTTTAGTAGGAAAATCGGACTTTTAACCGTATTTTAAGAAAACTATGCACGCAATTTTTTTTCTTTTTATAGATTCGTGAAGCCGGCAACGAGACGCGTCCAACGAGTTGCCGCAAGAGTATGTGGGAGCAGAAACTAAAATGAGTTTTTACCTGATGTATGAAAAAGACGGTGCCCTAAGGTAGACTTTAGAGACTAGGTGGAAATCGATAAAACGGCGATAAAACGCAAGATATTTCACGTAGCGGGCTGGGCGAGGTCTCCAAAAATATTGGGACGATTGCCCGGAGCGTACCGTGACTGTTAAAACGGGTTTTAGGGGGAATTTAGGAATTTATCGAAGAAAATGGGTGTTTTTAGTAGGAAAATCGGACTTTTAACCGTATTTTAAGAAAACTATGCACGCAAAATTTTTTCTTTTTACAGATTCGCGAAGCCGGCGACAAGACGCGTCCAACGAGGTGCCGCAAGAGTAGGTGGGCTTTAAACTTAAGCTGCACAAGCTTGAGACGATCAGAAGGTGCTCTGTACTGCCGTATGTTTTATATGCAAAGACTAGGAGTTCCCTTCCGAATATGTTTTTAGTTACGATTTAACGAGCGTAAATGCTCCAGAAACTTCATGAAACATGTACTTTTTATTCTGAGGCCATTGATGATAACTTTTCGCTTTGCTCTTAAACGGTGAAGGAAAACACATACATAACCGCACGCTTGTATCCCAGAGGGGCAGGCAGAGACCAGGGACTGCCACTTGCCACGATCCTGACAGATCACCTTCGCTTCACCAACGTTCATAAGTCGTTGCATGCCGCACGCCGGTTCCAGATACTTTTTATCTTTCCCTTTGCTAATACATCCCCTATTTAGTCGATGTATGTCCGCCTGGGACGTCCCTTACCAGCCCTTCCACTCACATTCGCAATGTATATTTGGTGAAGGAACACATCGTGTACGTAATACAGACAATATTGTAAAGAGGTTCGAAATTTCACTGATGCCGATGAGTCGCCCATTAGCTCAGTTGGAAGAGCGCTGGCACGGATAGCCAGAGGTCGCGGGTTCGAATCCCGGCATGGGTGGAATTTTTAGCCTCAAATAGGTTTTTAAAACATCGTGTACAAACCAGACTGTCGGAGGTATCCAAATACCTCGGAACTAGAAATTGCCAATTCAATGCGTTGGCCACGTGTGGTAATCATGCCCATGCTCACTGTCTCTCTGCCCTACTGTGGGATGTTTAAAGGCTGAATAATAATGTTTTTTTAAATCGTGTGCATCATCTAAGCATTATCATAAACGTCATCTAAGCCGTATGGGCCCAGAGAGGTGGGCAAAATCGTCACTGACTGGGTTCCGCGCGACGGATATCGCAAACGTGGCCGACCCAAGCGGAGATGGCGGGACGACCTCAAAACCTTTCTGCCGGGCTGGCAGGAAGGGCCATGAACAGGGAGGAGTGGACGACAAAAGGGGAGGCCTTTGCCCAGCAGTGGGACACAATCGAGGCTACATAAAAAAAAATGTGCAACAACATATGGAAGCTTTTGCTCCGAATGCAAAAACTCTCACTAATTGACAAGCAGAATAGAAGCGTTCCAATCTGCGGCTATAAAATCTATCGATATCATTCAGTGGCCAAAAAATTAAGCCAACTAAATCCCGCATCGATTTGCCCACAATTACATTGAGTACTTGGCTACATGCCAGCAGCCTGTGTATCATTGTCATTTATCAGATTTTGGCTAACGGTTATGTTACTAAGCTGACCGTTTGGTTTCAGAAATTGACATTTGATTACATAAATACTTAACAAGATATCAGATTACAGGCGAGGTTAGGGTAACGGCGGCAGGCAAGGATGTCACAAACATGAAACTTAACGTAGTTAAGTTTCATGTCTGTATTCAAAAAAGTCCGTATTCAAAAATCGGGTAAAAGATACGCTGCAAAGTATCCCTAATGAACAAAGCTGAGCTCCTTAAATACTTCATCACTACTACACACATAAATTAAACACACACACACACTCACACATTCACACACACAACCACACCAAATTACAGTAATATTAAATGCATAATTATTATAGTGTGTACCAAATATTTTTAGCTTAGTTTTTCTTCCAAATTCGATGCTATTGTTAATTTTTTTGTAGAATCCTCATGAAACGAATTTACTAATGTGATTCTAACCGTATAAGAAAAGCTCGTAATTGGCCTATGTTAAGTCCAATTAATTGTCTACCTAAATTATTGTATTTGCGCTGTGAGCTTCTTGTGATTTTTCTTCTTCAGGCTATATTAGTCCACTGCTGGACATACTCTCCCCAAATGAGCGCATTAGGGGGTAATGCCCATAATCCCCAAGCTGAGCATGCGGGTTGGGGATCGCAGTTTGGTAGAATTGTACTGCAGGGGGCGCTGCTGCCCACCATCCGGTTTGAGTCCCTTAGTCGCCTTTTACGACACCCGCGGGAAGAATTTGGGTTGGTGCTATTCTCTAGGCCGACACCACACAGGAGCAATCTTGTGATTAAATGAAATAAAAAATAAAAAATTAATATACGCGCAGACTGAGGCTACTCATACAAATGTACGGCGAGCCGCAGTGGGAACCGAACCCACGACCTCTGTCTTGGTGCTTGGCCTTACCGGCTGTTGATCTAGCCTGTTTCCTCACGATGTTTTCCTTCACCCTCAGAAAGTCATACTGCTACCATAACTTCACAAATATACTTTTCTTTTACTGTCGGATAATAAGAACAACTACACTAATTGTTGGCAGCCAAATACTTTGGCCTTCTTTCAGTTTGTAAGGAGCGGAAGGAAGTCGAAAGTAAGTTAACGTAAGTTCACGTGTGCCTGATTGCTTTCGCATAGAATACTCATCGAAGTAAGTTATTTTATTTGGGTCTGATTCAACGTCGTGTAACTATGCGTCAGCGTTAGGATATGATTCGTTTTGGAAGAATTGATGTATATTTACCCGACTGCGACATACAGGGCTTTATGTTTTTGTCTACATCTTGCTAACATTATAAACGCGAAAGTCTGTAAGTATGGATGTTTGTTACTCTTTCACGTAAAAACTACTGAATGGATTTTAATGAAACTTTTCAATAATATAGCTTACACATTAGAATAACACATAGGCTACAATTTATGAAGATATTTTGTGAATTGTGCAAAATATGACGAAAGGGTCAAGTAAGCAGGAAAAAATCTACTATATGCGAGCTATTCTGGCGTGCGCTGCCAAAACGCATGTGTAATCTATGACGGATTTTAAAAAAAAAATCGTTAAATATAGTTTCTAGGAGCATACAGCAGTAGCCACTTAATATTGGCCTTTTGTAATATTTAATGAGATGATTTATACAGCGTCCAGTGGCACCTTCAATCACACTAGATGGGTGAAGGGACCACTCCGACGCTGTAGTGCCTGGGACATGGTTTTAGAGATGGTATAGGCTTGCCCAGCACTTATACCATCCTGACAGCTTAGTCGGCCTAGCCCACAGGAAAAACTAGTCAATACGTGCGGAGCCAACCGATCCGTTACCCCACGATGTTTTCCTTCACAGTTAGCGTGTGGCATTGCGACTGCAAATAGCCACAAGTAGCCACTAGACCTATGATTAGTGCTCCGCAGTGCTTAGTTACCGTATTTATTAATGTTGACAATATTCTTCTTCTTCTACAGGCTATATTAGTCCACGGCTGGACATAGGCCTCCCCTTATGAGCGCCGTAGCGCAAAGTTGTTCCATCATTTGGGGGTAGTGCCCATAATCCCCACGCTAGGCATGCGGGTCGCGGTCGCAGTTCGGTGGAATTTTACCGCAGGGGGCGCTGCTGCCCACCCCCAGGTTTGTGTACCTTAGTCGCCTTTTACGACACCCGCGGGAAGAATTTGAGTTGGTGCTATCGTCTAAGCCGACACCACACAGTCAATATTATGTTTGTTTTTTTTTGTTGTTATATTTTTCAAATGCGACCCAAAAATGTTTATGTGATTATTCTTTTCTACGCCACGCTAATAAAAGCTACTTCAATACTAATCCTGCGCAGACAAAGTCGCGGCCACCAGCTAGTGTATGTAGCCTATAAACGTTCTACTACAGGTCATATACTCTCTCTCAGAGAGAGAGAGAAAGAGAGAGAGAGAAAGAGAGAGAGAGAGAATATGTACTTAATCACCATGCATGCCTACCACAGATTGGTAGGTAAATTTCAAATGCAGAGTGCTTAGTGCAAGTTTTTTAACTACTCGATCGCGTTAATTAACGTAAACTCATATTTCCATGGCATCGAGGAAGCGCCACCTAGTTACAAGTATGGAAATTAAAATTGCTGAGTGCGAGTTGTAATGGTTTACGTTGAGAAGTGAACACGTTTACCAGCCAAAACACGAATAAACGCGAGTGCGAGTTGTACTGTGACAGCGTTTTGCCAGTTCGAACGGTTAACTTACTCATACTCACTACTCAATGAGTTATTCGATTGGATCTGTCAAACTCGCACTAAGCACTCTAAGCTATCTGAACACCTCAGACACTTAGTTTTCCTCGCGATGTTTTCCTTCACCGTTAGCGAGGTAGTTATATTAGATAACTCCACTCTCTCCACCTTCTCTCAAATTATCTTAAACCTAATACATCAGTTGTGGCCTGTATCATAAGATTCCATGATTGCCACAAATAAGTTTAAATGGTAATAAATTTTATACAAATTTGGTCATGATTGTTCATGAGACTTATACTCTTTTTCTTCTTCAAGCTATATTATGTAGTCCATTGCTGGACATAGCCCTCCCCTAATGAGCGCTATAGCGTCTGTCTTAAGCTTGCCGCTCCAGCATCTGCCGGCAGTTTTTCGCAGATCGTCATTTTTCGAGGCTTATACTCGTAAGAAAGCAATTCGACTCTTTTTCACCTCGTGTTCTTCCGCCGGTCTTTTGCAATAAAAAAGTCGGTTCTGTTTGAAATAAAAGTTGAATTTTCTGTTAAATATTATTAACACATGACATGTGTCATGTGTTAATAATACATGACACATTGTGTCAATTCTTTAAATTTCTTGCATCTGAAATAGACCGTCTGAACCGTCCGAAAACAGTCTCCCAAGTTAGGCCGAAAGCTAGTTTAGGAGTGCAGCTAACTAAGTTTCCTAGTTGCTGCTGCTAAATCTGTTATAACCCCATGCATGCTGGACGCAGTCTTTGTCCAAAGTTATTGCTTCACGTTTGAAGACAATGCACGAGTTCAAAGCCTAGTAAATATACTCAAGTCTTGGATTTACGAGTACTTCTGATTAATGTGTTTGTTTGTTGGGCAATGTTTCTATACTGTCAAATAAAGTTGATTTCGTAATCAGGATAGCTTAATAATAAGAAACGGTATTTTTAGTTTTAGGCGTTGTAAAATATGAAATGTTGTTAATTCTGGATTCATAATTTATTTTTTTGTGAGTCCTACTAGGTTTCACTCTGGTTAAGTTTTGATTTACTACTTACGAAAGTTTTCGTTCAAAAATATTTGATTTTCATTTTTATTTTGCTCTACGAGTTCGGCTAAGAGCGCTCACGCGGGCTATACACCCGCGGCACTTGTGGCAAATGCAGCCATCGATGATTGTTGACGTATTTCGATGACTGCTGACGATGTGTGACGACTGCCGTTAGCGTCAAATGCGGTTGACTGGTAGAAAATGCTTATACCAATAAGTCCGCCGCATTGCAATTATTGTTGTCGATGACTGCCATCCACGAACATCGATGGCTCCGTCGATGAGTCTTGATGGCTGACGTCGACACGTGTTGATAGCTGTCATAGACACGAGTTGATTGGTGCCGTCGACGAGGGTCGATAGCTCATAATGTGCCATGTACCGTCCTTATATGAACGCCCCTAAGTATGTATTACATTACAACTAAATTGAAATAAGTCTACATTTATTTTATTAAATTAATAGGAGCTACAATGGCGGAACTGAAGAACGTCCTCACATTGGTGAAGTCGCCGATTCAAATAAAAATAATCGACAAAAAAACCTTGGTATACATGTTGATAGATGAAGGAAGAGACCCGTGTCCTAGCAATGGGGACGTTTATGTCGATACATGTTGTATACTTAAAAACCTATTTAGAGGCTAAAAATTTCACCCATGCCGGAATTCGAACCCGCAACCTCTGGCTATCCGTGCCAGCGCTCTACCAATTGAGCCAATGGGCAACCCGATACAAACTAGAAAAATTCGTTTCCTAGTTTGACCCGGCCGGGGATCGAACCCGAGGCCACCGGTTTTACAGTCAGCGTGCCAAACCGCTGCGCCACCGAGGCCGTCTGTAGCCGATAAACGTCCCACTGCAGGACACAGGCCCTCTCTGAGCGAGAGAGAATTTTCGCCTTATGCCGACCATAAGGCCTCTGACATGGCTTAACGACTGCCATTACATGACAGCCGGCACCCACGTCTTAGCGTGCGAAGCAAGAAAGCGCTCGGAAAAAATGCCACTAGCGGTAGTCACGGGATGGTCACCCATCCTGCACCTGACCGCGCCTGTCGTTGCTTAACTCAAGTGATTGATTCCAATAACTTGGTTCGACTAGGCCACGAGCGCTTAGTGGCGAGTACAACCAGTTACTGTAGTGGATGAAGGTGGTCTTCTCTCAAGTTACTACGAATTCGAGTTAGGAAAAATACGAACCCACTCACCACAAATATTGCGTTTTAGGTGATGTAGGCTTGTCCAGAACCCTACCATCCTGACAGCTTAGTCAGCCTAGGCCAGAGAAAAAGCAAGCCAAGACGTGCTTAACCAAGTTGCCTTAACGCATATTTTGTAAGTCATAAAGACGTATATCATCAGGTCTTATATTTTTTTCTTGGACATGCTCAGATTGTACAGTTAGCATAATTATTACTTTAAGTAAAAAAATCCCTTCCCATGCGTGAAAGTTTTCTATAGAAATTATACGAGTATTTGGTACAAAAATAAAAATAATGTGTTTCGGAGGAGCACTGCTTATCCTAAGCCGCGGGTTTTAAACTTTATTAGGGAGCAAGGTACCACTACCTTAGAGATAAGGTCATTGTAAAATGTTACGTAAATAAATTATCTTTTACCTTATCTTTTTTAAATATTCTAAAAAAGAAAAATGGATTATTTCGTGTGATGCTGCATGGCAAAAACACGTTCAGGCAGCCCGGCTTTACGTAATCCAATTTAAGACCCTCTTCCCTCGAACTGTCTTTACGTTCACACTAATGTTTTACGACTCCACCCACTAACCATTTTACGTGAATGTATAACAATTATTGCGACAGTAAAACATTACTTGTTTGAACATAATAGTGCTCCTTTTGTTGAACGCGCGTGGCAGTCGCGAATAAAGTTGTAAAATTTGTTTGCGTACCCACTAGGGGACAATTAAAGCGATTCGGGTACAAAGACGTATACTCCGTATCAAATGTACTTTCCCGTCTTTTCGTATGCGTTATATATTAATATATTTATATTTGCGTCGACAACCCGTCTCTTATTTAGCAACTTTCCATCATAGGGTTGTCTGGAAGAAATTTTTTTTTCGCAATAAGGCCGCATAATATGTGCTCTTTGCGGCCTTATTGCTAGGATCCTAACTGCAAAGTAGGTAGTCGGGGCTGTAAGTGATGCAATTTACTTAAGCCAGATGTCGCTGCCTGTACGTAATATAGAGAATAGTGTAAAGAGGTTCAAAATTTCACTGATGCCGGTGAGTCGCCCATTGGCTCAGTTGGAAAGAGCGCTGGCTCGGATAGCCAGAGGTCGCGGGTTCGAATCCCGGCACGGGTGGAATTTTTGGCCTCTAAATAGGTTCTTAGTATGTACTCTTTGGAAATCTCTGCAAGAAAAACAAAATTTTGCCTTTTTAGCCGTCGGCGTCGTCATGAAAACGTTAATTTAACTATTAACGGTCAGTCTTTAGAGCAAGTAGAAAACATTAAATATTTAGGCCTTTGGCTAGATCGATCGCTGCTGTGGGGAAAACACATCAATGAAATATGTGAAAAAACCCTTTCATTTCTAAACACACTAAAAGTGTTAGCTGGTTCGTCGTGAGGGGTGCACCCAAAACATCTTAGAAGGCTTTACATTTCTATCATTAGAAGTAGATTATGCCAGTTTTTTATTCGACAGTGCGGCTAACTGCCACTTTTATAAAGTGGAAAAAATACATAATCAAGCCATGAGAGTAGTAGGCGGGTTCATTAGAAGCACCCCAATCCATGCTATGGAAAGCGAATTAAGCCTTCAAACATTGAATATTCGCCGACGTTACTTGGCAGGAAAGTTTTGATTAAAGTCGCGATCTTTTTCTAACAATGAAAACATTGAAAAAATTACCGAGTTAAGTGGGCTTTGTAGTGACAGGTATTGGGCTAAAAAGCGAAAACCCCTATTGGCAACTATACACGAGTCTTTGAAAGACATTAGACAGAGAAATGTACAGTTTGGACATGTGGGTCGCAAATATTGACGTATTTTCTGTAATAAACGTAGATATTGACGGTGTTAATAGGTCAAAGAAATCACTGGGACCTTCATACCTCAGAGCAAAAGTAGAGAGCATTAGAGGAAAACTACCCAAATTACTACGAGCTGTACATGGACGGACCAAAAGACAGAGATGGAGCAGGCGCAGCGTTTTATGATACGCAACTTGGCATGAATATGAAATTCCAAGAAGACTCCAAAATTTCCATTATGCATATCGAGCTTTTGGCCCTTTCAGAATGTATCTCCTATGCTAACTCACTTGTCTGGAATAAAATTGTCATTCTTTGTGACTCAAAGAGTGCGCTACAGCACCTGGCTCGGTGTACTTCGAAGAATCGAAGTATCCCGATAGCCTACGATATCGTAGATTGTATTGTAAAATTTAAAGCCAGTAATAAGACGATAGTGCTCCAGTGGATTCCGTCCCACGTTGGTATCACGGGAAACGAAGAAGTTGACAGTCTAGCTAAACTTGCGATATCTGAAGGAGATCCCTTCAGGTGTATCCCTATTTTCTCAGATATACTGCCTATAGTACGAGACCAATGCTTTGACTTGTGTAAAGTGCATTTTGACTTAAGATCTGTCGAGAAGGGAATTTGGTATAAAACTGTTCAATGTTGCCCCCTTCGTTTCCCTTGGTTCGATAACGGTGATTTAAGAAGAGGTGATGTGGTATTAATGTTTAGACTACGTTCTGGGAAGAGACCCGTGCCCCAGCAGTGCGGACATACAAGGGTTGCTATCGTAGCCACAATGGCTACCTAAAAAAAAAACCGGCCAAGTGCGAGTCAGACTCGCGCACCGAGGGTTCCGTACAAACCTGTATTATAGACCTGAGTATTTGGTATGAATTTCAATTTAATACCTCTACGCGTTTATGAGGAAATGGGTAGTAAGTTTAAAATTATTAAAAATATATATATTATGTGATGTAACTAAAAATTTATGGTTTTCGTAATTTTTGTTTTATCTATGCTATAAGACGTTGCTTCGTACCAAATTTCAAGATTCTGAGTTCACGGGAAGCACCCTGTAGGTTTTGATTCCCTTGCAAGTGTCGAAAATTTGCGGCATAAACGGCTGTATCTTTTGATTGCGTTGGCTTAGAAGTTTGATTTTTTCACAGCTTCAAGGGACAGTAGACCTGAGTAATTGATATAAATTTCAGCTTCATACCTCCACGCGTTCCTGAGAAAAAGGGTCTTGACAGACGGACGGACGGACGGACAGACGGACAACAAAGTGATCCTATAAGGGTTCCGTTTTTTCCTTTTGAGGTACGGAACCCTAATAACTCGTATTGAAAATTTTCTGGTTTTAATAATCACAAGCCTTCACTTACTTTACACACTTTCAGTCATTAGATCATAAAAGTGGTGTATTTGTTGAGAGCCACCACAAGAGTCATAATTACAATGATTAAATAATTATTTTCATTTTGATTTGTTTAGTTTCGTGGCGTTATAATTTTAACCCGAGAACCAATTCGGCACTAAGTTTGATATTGTTGACGATTGTACCCAAAGCCCCAATTGAGATATTAACTCCCCTGCTTTAAGTGCGACGTTCACTGAGCTTATTTTTCGTTTTCTGTATTTATGTGCCCTCGTGACTGTGGTAGCGTTAGATTTAAATATAAAATACCTAGTTACAGTCTAGATACTGTCCCAAATTTGTCTTTGGCAAAGCTCGGTGAATATATTTTTCTGGTACATACAAACTTAAGCAGACGTAAAGAAAAACCTGAATGGCTAGGAAAACCAGCTCCAAATATTTAAATGCACATAAAAAAGTATTTTAAGACTTTTGATATTTATACTACTAAAACTTTCTACATACGACTGGGCTGTAAATAAACTAAACGTCTTAAACATAATACAGTTGGTTACAAATTATATGTTTAAATGTAATTTGGAATTAGAAATACTAAAACAAACAAATAAGAATTGTTAAAAAAATATATGTGTGCAAATAAATATAGGTATAGAACATTTTATTGTACATAAAGTAGGAAATAGTGTGTAGTCTTTATTTATTTTAAGCCTTGCTTATATTTCACGCAACTCAGTAGCACAAAAATTCTGCAATTTTTTTAGTTTTGATATACCCAAGTGCTACTTTTATATTTGAGATGAATCTAACGATACCTCTCAAGCTGAAGTCTATAAGGCCAACTAGGCTGCAGAACAAAAATATACAAACAAACATTATATCGTGTAAAAATTACATCAAAATATGCAAATATGCTGGGTCACCAGTACTGGCAGCTTCGTCAAATCAAGCATGTAGCGACTAGATCAGAGGCTTTTTATCAATACCATGTCTTTGTCTATGTCCGTAAGCACTGCTCGATATCGCTCTGTGTGCGTTTCTACTACCAGATGTTTTGAAGGCGACTTGTTAATTGAATATTGAGGTAATTGAAATTTTCGTGGAGGACCAGCAATTTTGAATTTCCCGGAACGCTCAGGTGGAAATGTTTTGCCTCTGCCTTTTTTAATATATTTATTCCAGGTATATATCAATTTAATTCAGCCAAAATATTGCTATAAACGAATATCAATATTTTTTTTATTCTTTATTCTGTTTATGAATGTGTGTGTGTGTGTGTCACAACCGTATGTGTACACACGTATCACATGTTTCACACACCACATAACATCTCAACCCATATTCTGCACGCTACACACTGCACTAAGTATTTTTGTATAAATCTCGCGAAGCGCTCGTGGCCTAGGCGAACCGAGTGATTGGAATCAATCACTGGTTAAGCAACAACAGGCGCGGTCAGGTACAGGATGGGTGAGCGTCCCATGACTGCCGCTAGTGGCATTTTTTCGAGTGCTTCCGTGCTTCGTAAGGCACGTTAAGCCGTTGGTACCGGCTGTCATATAATGGCAGTCGTTAAGCCATGTCAGAGGCCTTATGGGCGGCTTGATAACTTCTGACAGTGAGGCCCGCCACTGTCTTACAATCCTCCACCAACCCGGACTTGGCCCCCGTGGTAGAGTATGGCCTAGCCTTCCGTCAATGCAGGAAGAGACCCGTGCCCCAGCAGTGGGGACATACTAGGGTTGATAACTAACTAACTAACTCGTGATATTTGACTTACTCAGATACTTGCTTAGTGTGGAGATCAGTGATAAAATGCATAACGGTGTTCCTGTTTCATTAATAAAAACTGTTCTTATTCCTAAGTTTATCACTTACGCCTTTTCGACTCACTTTGGTTGCTGTACTGTTGACTGCCGTGTTACTTGAGATTGACAAAATTATCTTGGAATTTACTAGAAACTTGTGAACGTTATTTCACTGAACAGACGCACTGGTGAACCCAAGTTTCATAGCAATAGGTTCTGCGAGAAGTGTCAATGTAAATATATCATTTGCTGTTAGCTTTGCGAAGATCTAAAGGATAAATAAAATGGTTTCGTATTTCTAGACTCGTGTAAGCAGCTTACACGAGTCTAGAAATAAGGAAATTTGAGTTTCCTAGAAATGAAGGTCGTAATTACGGTAAATAAAGGTCATAATTAAAATCATGCTCAAGACATGTAGGATTACAAGAAATTTTCTCAATCATTTTTAAGGTTCCTTAGTCGACAAGGAATACTATAATTTCGCCAAGTACAGCCACGTGCACTAACTGCGCTTTAGTACCTTATCAAAGTCAACATAGTCAATAACTCATACATCAGGCTTGGACAGGTTAATGTGGCAAGGTTCTAACGTGTTAGACGTGTGTCCATGTTAGAGCATGCTACTGCACGTACAACTGTCTGTCTGTCTGTCCATCCGCCTGACTGAAAATAACCTAACACACAGAATACTCATGTTAATCACGCCGAAAATATGGTACAGAAAATTATTATAGGTCCTACATCATAGAGCGGGGTATCGTTGAATTGGTAGTCTAAGAGTGAATTTCAACAGGTCTTATAAAATCTTCATTTCCATGTACTTTTTTATCTTAAGGTTTTTTTACAAAACAAAACTCTTTTTTTGTTGTTTTTGATAATGTATGTACTCTTGCTTAATATCTATCTGATAACTTAAAAAACTAGCAAGATAAACTGATCTAAAAATTTCGTGCCACGGCGATGAAACATGAGTGCACGGCAATGAAACAAGCGTCCACGGCAGTGAAATAACTGTGCCATAGGAATGATAGAATCAACCCACGTAATTGAAAACATATTTTATTTCTCCGAGAGGGAAAGGCAAACCCAGATATTCTATGTCCGAATTTCACTCCATTTTTATTTCTTTTATAAATATTGTTGCTGCTCGTTACAGAATGCAGTGTCTCATTCACTTGACTCTCAATGTTTATTATCTTCCTATATTCTTCTCGCATCGATCACTTCTAGTGAATTAACTAATACGAGTGATAAAGTACTAGATGTTACTAAAAGATGATAAAATACATTTTCTTTACCTAATCATAACATGGCGATGAAAACAAAAGTCACGGAAATGAAATACTTGGCCACGGCAATGAAAATAATTTATTTTATAAAGCACGGCAATTAATTTTCTTTCATTGATGTGTCTTTTTTTTCATTACCATAGCAAATTTCGCCCACGGAAACCACAGCAATGAAAACACGGTGATGAAAATCGAGGCAATAAATAGAAATAACAAAAAAATCTATTAACCATTCGACAAAATAAACACTTGACAAATAATCATAAGAGAAATAGCGTTCTATCGAATGTTTACTTAAGATGACAAACTTAATTTAAATAGAAGTTATACTTATCCACGGCAATGAAAGAAAAAATGTCCAGCAACAAAAAAAAAAAAAAATTGACTTATCGAATGGCGCGAAAACGCAGGCACGTGCGTACGTCCTTCTGCGACGAGCACTTAGGCGGCATTAAACACAAACGTTTCGCGCACCGGGGATGGGAAACAAGTCGTTAGGTAAAACAATATACTTGAACATGATTAGGACACGGCGATTAACGGTAGTTCTGGGACAGATACATTTTTATTAACCATTCGTTGTATTGTGTAAAAATTTCAATAAATGTATTTCGTAACAATACTTTGACTATTAATGTATCAAATAAAATTTAGTTTTTAGTACAAAGAACCAATAGATGTTTATCAATGAAGAATAATACACAACAAGGTGACGTGCGGACAAACATGGCAATGAAAGATTTCGGGATTGATTTTTTTCTTTTGGAGTATCCATTAGTCTTATTAACAAAATGTTTAGTGCTACATATAGATTACCATATCATCTAACCGTAAAAAAATGTTAGAACATTAACACATTCTTTTTTATTACCAATTTCATTGGCGCAATTTTTAGTTCCGGGAAATTCACCCCTAAAAGTTTTGTGAGTGTAGGAAGATTATTTTTTAATTTAGGGTGTGGCGAGCACATGTCAACTCTGCGCGCACTACAAACTTCAACATTCCTGCATCGCGCAATCTAAGTGTTCGTTCATTATCAACCCTTGTATGTCCCCACTGCTGGGGCACGGGTCTCTTCCAGCCTCGCAGGAAGGTTAGGCCATACTCCACCACGGGGGCCAAGTCCGGGTTGGTGGAGGATTGTAAGACAGTGGCGGGCCTAACTGCTAGAAGTTATCAAGCTGCCCATGGACTCTGACATTGCTTAACGCCTGCCATTATATGACAGCCGGCAACAACGGCTTAACGTGCCTTGCAAAGCACGGAAGCGCTCGAAAAAATGCAACTAGCGGTAGTCACGGGACGCTCACCCATCCCATACCTGACCGCGCCTGTTGTTGCTTAACCAAGTGATTATTTCCAATCACTCGGTTCGCCTAGGCCACGAGCGCTTCATCTAAGTGTTAAACATGACATATCATAAATTTGACGTCTGACTAACGCCAGTTGGACCGGCCGCTCCCAGGCATACGATCTGCGTGGCGGGAATTTTCCCTTTATAGTGGAGGAGCACGATCACCCGCTCTTACATATAAGGGTTTCGTTTGTGAATTGTTATGCTTAAAAGCGCTATTTTTTACCCGATTAGGGCGGCCTCTCCACTCCTCGTCCGTCCTGGCATTGTAGGGACACGACAAAAATCAGGGTAGTAGCACAATTGTAATGACCTTGAAAGGTCAATCACGGCTAAGAAGGCTTTTTAGGTTAACGAGTGGTTACAAATGAAATAGTATATTTCATTACAAGTGCGGAAAGGCTGTCATAACAGTTGCGAAAAAAATAAGCAATCCCTCGTATGTCCCCACTGCTGGACCACGGGTCTCTTCCTGCATCGCAGGAAGGTTAGGCCATACTCCACCACGGGGGCCCAGTCCGGGTTGATGGAGGATTGTAAGACTGGTGGGCCTTACTGTCAGAAGTTATCAAGCCGCCAATAAGGCCTCTGACATCGCTTAATAAAGAAAATATATTTGCAAAATGGCGCCAACCGTAAAAGAATATAAGCAGAGATTTTTTTTTCTTCACCCATTTTGGTAGGCAAAGACGTGTTTATGCGTAGTCCATTGCTCGTAATCCATACATGTATGTACATTATAGTATATTTCATTACAAGTGCGGAAAGGCTGTCATTGCAAAGAGTTCCGACAAATGTCTACCCGAGCCGAGGCGCAGCCGAAGGCGAGGGTTGACAGTCGGAACAAGTTGCAATGACGGTTCCGCACGTGTACTGAACGACTATTTTTAATACAGTTGCGAAAAAATAAGTAATTTAATAAAGAAAAATTATTTGGAAAATGGCGCCAACCGTAATAGTACATTATGATATAAGTGCGGTAAGTTTAAAATTACAGCCGAGGCGATATTACTAGCCCGAGCCATCGGCGAGGGCTATAAGAAAGCAGAGGCTGTAATTTTCAAAGCGCACGTATGTCATACGACGTTTTATAACATATTAACGAGGAAATTAATAAAACTCTGACTTTGTTATCATCACTACTTGACGACATTTTCAAATAAAAACAATACATCGAAAAGAAAAAGCGCGCGGATTTATTTTCACTTGTCCACAAATAAGCGATGCGCGCGCATCAACAAATTAGTAGCTTCTTTTTAGAAATATACGTGTGCATGAATCATAAAAACTTATATGTGTGAGACGAGCAACCGACGACGCGAGCTCCGTCTCTGCTCACCATGATTAAGCTCTGCGAATCGGAGCGAAACCTGTTCGGAATTTTCCGATATAACAACACCCGTAAGTAAATCCGGACCAAAAGTCTAATATGATTTTTTTTAGTAATAACTTCATGGTTGGTTTTTTTTAATAGACATTATTTTGACAGTTGGGAAAGAGAAAGCACGAGTTCGGAAAAGGTAAAAAAAGCCCACATCCCGCACGCTATACGTCCCTGCAATACGCCACTTTTTGAGCAACTGTATTAAAAAGACAAAAATCATACAATATCCTTTGAAAATTACGTTGATTAAGTTGTAAGTTCTGTAAAGCGGATAAAACCCCCTCTTTCAACGTAACCCTGCAATGCGCGTGGCCCGACACGCACATGACCTTTGTTTATTTTTGATACCTCCTTGATGAATTACTTGCCTAACGAACCCAAACTAGGAAACCCTTTTTATTGTAACCGGGCAAGGACATCATAAACATGACAATACACCTAGACTGAGGGTATTTAGACAAATCAAGAACTCAGGCAGCTAGGCAGCTGAACCGAGTGGTTGGAATCAATCACTTGAGTTAAGCAACAACAGGTGCGGTCAGGTGCAGGATGGGTGAACATTTCGTGCAGAGGCCCGACGGGCGGCTTGATAACTTCTGACAGTAAGGCCCGCCACTGTCTTACAATCAAGACAAGACCGGACTTGGCCCCCGTGGTGGAGTATGGCCTAACCTTCCTGCGATGCAGGTAGAGACCCGTGCCTCACCGGTGGGGGCATACAAGGGTTGGTACCAAGAACTCAAGTATTTAATCGTAAATAAACATAACCTAGTATGTATGTAAGTCAAGAAAAAAATCGTGAGGAAATCTCAAAAACCTCAGCGCTTGAAATTGTCAAACAGCGGGGGACACGCATAGTAATTAAGCCCAGAACTTTCTTTGTCTGAGAGAAGGCCTGGGCCCTGAAGTGGGACGTATAATAGGCTACAAAAATAACTGCAAAAGCTCTAGAGGGTCACGGTGGAATTCAATTACGAAATTCCAATTTATTACAAACGAGTGCAAAATAACGGTAACAATTTCAATAGACATATACTCGTCATACCTGATACCAGCGTCGTTCCGGATTCCGGATGAAGCTATGCATGTTGCACAGTCAAATTCGCATTTCGAATTTTAAATTATGAATGCCGTTTCTGGGCTCGTTCCATTTAACGCAGCAGCTAACCAAACGTATCATAATGACGCGCGCATTCGCTACGGTATAAATCGTAGGACTCTACTGTGGTAATGCAGTCTACAGAGCAATCACGACATCGTTTGTAAAATTTTAAGAAGATTTTTTAAAAGCAGTAATTTAAAAAAAAAGAGACATAATTACGTAATACAGAGAACAGTGTAAAGAGGTTTGAAATTTCACTGATGCCGGTGAGTCGCCCATTAGCTCAGTTGGATAGAGCGCTGGCACGGATAGCCAGAGGTCGCAGGTTCGAATCCCGGCATGGGTGGAATGTTTAGCCTATAAATAGGTTTTTAAAAGTTTCATGTAACTCCGTTCAGCCGTCATTGCGTGATTGAGTAACAAACAGTCAAAAATCTTCACAAACTTTCACATTTATGATATTACTAGCTTTAACCCGCGGTTATACCTCGTTAGAAATTATTTCACGGGATCACATTACAGGAATATCAAGAATCCTCTGTCGCAATTCAGATCTTTGTCAAGTTTCACGTAACTCCGTTCAGCCGTCATTGCGTGATTGAGTAACAAACATCTTCACAAACTTTCACATACCTATATAATATTAAGTAGAATTTGATGATTACCTCCATAATCTGAAGTAGACGCTCAGTTTCGCTCTATATATTAAATGGCAGAAGGCTTTTAAGCCAATCCGCTGATGTAGAAACGGGCGCGCTTCAAGACAATTGTCTGTGAAATTGCTTGCGTTCTTACATATACGGTATGCCACTGCGGGTGTGTTTTTTGGTCTCGTTTTGCAAAAGTCTGGTCCAAATGGTTGGTTAGAAGAGCGGACTTTGATGTGCCGTTTGTAGGTTTTTATCAATCTAACTAATCGGCCCATGACCATCCGGTATTTAGGTTTGGTCTTAATTTTTTAATGATAATTACTTCCTCATGGCTTTCCAAGCTTCACGCTCTTGTGCATCCAGCGACTCCTCGCCACCGTAGTCAGGTCAAAGCATCTGATTGAGGGCCTGCCCACGCTGCGTCGTCTGGTCCTTGGTCACCTGGTCAAGTTCTGATCAAAACCACGACGGAGGCCTATGTCCTGCAGTGGGCGTCAAATGCCTGATGATAATGATGGTGATGAAGAGATAGATAGAATATTCTTTATTGTACACAGAAATTACAGTAACAAAAATTATATAAAAAAATATAGTACAAAAATGGTGGCGTTATCACTAGAAAGCAATTTCTTACAGGCAACCATAGACGGAGACAAGAAAGAAATTAGAGACGGGTAGTCAATACAGAAATATTGAAATTAGGAATTCAACTTAATTTATATACACTTACTTAAACCACAATACATAAATAATTTAATGAATAAATAATTAAGATAATACATACATACTAATAATTAAATTATATAGTAACTTCCACCCAACACAATCATTGGTCTTTGTTCTAAGGTAGGAGACCTTGTGCTATGGCAAATATATCACAAACATAGAAATACCCCCATGATGAAGCCATTTTAATTTTGGTGATTAAGTATGTACACTTGTTAAGTTTTAGTAGCAATGACACTCGCTGGCGTTGAACGGACACATCGTCGTGAGGAAATATGAGTGTCTGAGTGCTTAGTGCGAGTTTTTAACTACTCGATCGCGTTAACGTAAACTCATATTTCTATGGCATCGAGGAAGCGCCACCTAGCGACAAGTATGGAAATTAAAATTGTTGAGTGCGAGTTGTAATGGTTTGCGTTGAGAAGTGAACACGTTTACCAGCCAAAACACGAATAAACGCGAGTCCGAGTTGTACTGTGACAGCGTTTTGCCAGTTCGAACGGTTAACTTACTCATACTCGCTACTCAATGCTCGATTAACGCGGTAGTAAAGTTATTCGATTGGATCTGTCAAACTCGCACTAAGCGCTCCGAGCGCTTGCTAATCTGGAGTGGGCACGCGTGGTAATTAAACTCGTACTCTGGGAAAAGGCCTGAGCCCTGCAGTGGGACCTTTTTAGGCAACCTTTTAGGTGAGGTCTCGTCTCGTCTCGTCTCGTCTCGTCTCGTCTCGTCTCGTCTCGTCTCGTCTCGTCTCGTCTCGTCTCGTCTCGTCTCGTCTCGTCTCGTCTCGTCTCGTCTCGTCTCGTCTCGTCTCGTCTCGTCTCGTCTCGTCTCGTCTCGTCTCGTCTCGTCTCGTCTCGTCTCACCTCGTCTCGTCTCATCTCATCTCATCTCATCTGATCTCATCTCATCTCATTTTATCCCATCTCATCTCATCTTATCTACAAAAACAAAACAGTTTTTAGAAATATTCAACATACGCGTAGATACTTCCAAGATGATTATCCGTCAACTTGCAACACAGCTCCCCTCAAATACTAAGGAAAGTACAAAAGTAGTTTCTTATTCTTTGAAAGTGTAATAACAGCCCACTGAATGCAGCCCCGAGTCCTCCAATACGAGTTGCAGATGAGGTAATCAGCGATCTGAATGGAGCCATTCAAGAATCTACAATGCACATCGGTTGCTGGAGAATTAAATGGCTGGATATTGCCTGGATGGTTCTCAAAGTTGAATATGCAAATATCTTCACATTTGTGATTTACGTAAGTATGTAAAGTATTGAAAAATATTAACTTAGTAAGAGGGTGAGTTGACAGCGTCTTATAGTAAAATCGCTTAGAGACATGGAAAAATGTGTGGCAAAGATGACTGACATACACGTAATAATAATGAGAACCTACACAATACAATCACTTGACCTGCGTCTTGATCAAGTAACTTCTCACGTATACATCTGTGTGCGAAAGCCGAAGTTTAATTAGCTCGCCGAGTAGATACGAGTATGAAGCGTAATATGTATCACACATAGTAGATACCGCATTTCAGTGGATATCGGATACGTGACAGTGGTTTTTGAGCTACAGAATTGTACGACAAAGTCCAGTAGATAATATTTCGTTTTTGCACACAGATGTATACGTGATAAGTTGCAGAATCAAGGCGCTGGTCCCAAGCTAGGATACCCTGTGATATGGCAAGCAGACAAGGACGCTACAAATATTAAAATACACCCTGACCGAGGCAAATCGTACAAATGCGGAGGCCCCCATTAAGAATCGAACCCACGGCCTCTGACTTGATAGCCAAGTGCCTTGACGGCTAAACCAACGCGGCAGTCAATCAATTCTACTCAACAGCATTCAGTTAGTTAATAACATACACTCAAAAAACTTAACCCTCTTTCTGGTGCAGTCGTGCAAAAATACGGCGTTCGTCTTCTTTGTCGGTACGCTTTCAACAGAGCCGTCTTTAGGAAGAAAGCAGAAGTGAATAACATTTATTACACAAATAAACATACCACCAAAATAAAACAAGAATATGAAGAAAAAAAAACACAACAACAATAAAACACCTCAGCTATCCATGTATCTAACAGTACTGAATGGTGGCTAAGAAAGAGTCCAAGGTCAGGGGCAGACCACCAGCCCGGTTGGCCGACGACGACGTTGTAAAAGTGGCTGCGAAACATTGGACAAGACTAGTAAAGGACCGATCTAATACTTACAAAGTTTTTCCATCGAATTATATAAGCATGACAATGGTAGTCTACAAAGCAATAGCAGTTCAATGTCATTCAGAGGCTCTCAAATTAGCATTTCGCGAATAGGCATCTCCCGCGAAGAAAATCAAATCGGGCGAGGCACTCAATTAAGTAGCGCGGGTTACACTAATGCAATGCGATTAGTTACTAGACTACCGATAGTGTAGGTATGTGAAACGATCATAATCGGACTAATAAGACTCTATGGAACAACTATGCAGTATAAAGACTCGCCCTCAGGTTGGATTGGCGTGAAAGAGAAGGGGCCTATGACCAACAGTTCAATGCATTATTACTGAATGCAATACATAAGGACTAAGTTTTTGAATGATATGTCTGGTAATCTGGTAATTAAGTGTCAAAATACTCTGGAAATTATTGGGCTGTAAGTGATGCAATTTACTTAAGCCAGATGTCGCTGCCTGTACGTAATACAGAGAATAGTGTAAAGAGATTCGAAATTTCACTGATGCCGGTGAGTCGCCCATTAGCTCAATTGGAAGAGCGCTGGCACGGATAGCCAGAGGTTGCGGGTTCGAATCCCGGCATGGGTGAAATTTTTAGCCTCTAAATAGGTTTTTTTTTTACTCTGGAAATGCTTGGTTTGGAGTTTATTTAATTTTGTCCATTTTTTCTCTAAAGTGATCTGATCTCGCTTTTGAAATGGACTTAGTTTTACTTTTAACGTCCCAGTTTCCGTGTGATTTTGAAAAAATATTTTAAAGATTTAGTGGGCACTTTAAAAACCTATTTAGAGGCTAAAAATTTCACCCATGCCGGGATTCGAACCCGCAAACCTCTGGCTATCCGTGCCAGCGCTCTTCCAATTGAGCTAAATAGGTTTTTAAATTTGTCCTTAGCACGGGTTAGTGCATTAAAAATAGTAAAATTAGTGGGCACTGTTTATCGGGTGGTTGGATAGATGTCCAGATAACAGTGGTTCATTTTTATGTCTCTTTTTGCTCCCTAGATTATTTAGAAAGAAATATAGCTCGGCTTGATTGAAAAGATAGCGCAAACTAAGTTTCGTGCAATTTTTTTGCCAAAATCCAAACACGTTGTGTATTTCTTCCCTTCACTGCGAAAATGTACTAAAGTAAAATAACTACATTACGATTTTACCAGTCGCCTGTTTCGTTGAACTATTTTGTTGCTGTCAGAGGTCACCGAAATGTTGTTCGGTGAAAATTCTCAGAGACGAATAAAAGGACATGATTGTGGCTTGATGCCTTATTGAATTTATTTCGACTCCCACCGAAGGGTCTCGTTCAAACTTTTCAAGATCACGACAAATACAATTCACAAGCGTGTCTTTATCACAAACATTAAGACATATTTCACCCGCGCATAGAACTGAAGTTAAAATTTAGGAAAAGGTTACCTGGCCCAAAAATTGCCTTGTTTTTAATTATCCAAAATGGTTATCAAAATATAATTCTTTTGGTAATTATTTTGCTTGCTGCAAGTAAACACTGCTTGGATGGTATGATAAATACGGTTTTGGTGAAAGTACGATTCTTTGACGTTGTTGATGGTAGTGGTAAATACTTTACCATAGCTGCAGTGCCTGGGAAATTATTTTTGTAGATGGGATTGGCACTGATTATATGATTAGTACTATTAGTATTTGGTTTGATGGATTTGTGTATATATAATTACTTATTATTCCGCAGTGGGTACGCGTGGTTATTAAGATCATAGTCTCTCTCTCTCTCTCAGGAAGGAAGTTTTCAATAAGAAGTTTCTTAAAAAACCTATTTAGAGGCTAAAAATTTCACCCATGCCGGGATTCGAACCCGCAACCTCTGGCTATACGTGCCAGCGCTATACCAATTGAGCCAATGGGCGACTCACCGGCATCAGTGAAATTTCGGACCTCTTTACACTATTCTCTGTATTACGTACAGGCAGCGACATCTGGCTTAAGCAAATTGCATCACTTACAGCCCCGACTACCTACTTTGCAGTTAGGTTTTACATCGGAACGATATCACTGTACCCACATGATTGTACTATTTTTATTTTTAATGCACTAACCCGTGCTAAGGACAAATTTAAAAACCTATTTAGAGGCTAAAAATTTAAATTTGTCCTTAGCACGGGTTAGTGCATTAAAAAAAAAATATATAATCATGTGGGTACAGTGATATCGTTCCGACGTAAAACATAACTGCAAAGTACAGTTCTTAAGCTTTTGCTTGACAAAAAAAAATAAACAAGTTATAATTGATTACTATTACCCAAAGAGAGTCCAAGTCTAAATAACACGTTGACCTAAAGCAGCGAGTTTGCGATAAATATCAATTAGTGAAACTGCTCGCCACCCACTGCCAACAATACAGTAAGCCCAACAAATTGTACTAATGACATTAGTTGGACCATCACAGCTATTGCCCTTGTAGACCACATCACACGTCATGATGAAAATCTTTCGTGATCAGCTTCACAAGCACAAAAGCTTTAAACGAGCTTGTAGATCACATCACACGACACGTCGAAAACTCTAGGCGCTACGCGCATCAATTAGAAATGTATAATAAAAAGGATTATTGCATTAAATATTAATAATATTAATAAAGAGTTTTAATGTGTTAGGAAAGTATATAATACAATTATAATAAAAATTATTTGTGACAAATGACATGAAAAAACAGTACATTTTTCAAATAAATAAAAATTATGTCATTGCTAAGGAGGTTGTATTACTCCAATACGATCCACTAGAACAATGGCTGTGGTCGTGCCTACAACTCTAAGCACGATGCGTGATGTAACCTTAAAAAAACAATGCCGTGATCCTCTAGAACAATGGCAGTGGTCATGCCTACAACTCTAAGCACGACGCGTTATATGACCCTCAGAAGCCATGCTGTGATCCACTAGAACAATGGCTGTGGTCGTGCCTACAACGCTAAGCACGACGCGTGATGTGGCCATCAAAAACAATGCTGTGATCCATTACAACAATGGCTGTGGTCGGGCCTACAACGCTAGGCACGACGCGTGATAAGACCTTCAAAAACAATGCGTTGATCCACTAGAACAATGGCTGTGGTCGTGCCTACAACGCTAGGCACGAAGCGTGATGTGACCCTCAGAAACCATGCTGTGATTCACTAGAACAATGGCTGTGGTCGTGCCTACAACGCTAGGCACGACGTGTGCTGTGATCCACAAGGATAATAGCTTTGATTGTGCCTGTGGACCACATTACGTGTCGTCACTAACAAAAACTCTAGGCATGATGTGTGATGTGATCCACAAGAACAATACCTGTGATCCGCTTGTAGGCACGGCACTGGATGTGATCTCCAAGAACAAAAGCTCTACTCTGGTCGTGGATTTAGTGCACATCACACGTCGTTCCTAAAACTCGGGCACAAGGCGGCATGTAATTCACAACAAAAACGTCCCTAAATCTATGCACGATGCATGATGTGATCCACAAGAACAATAGCTGAGATCTAATATATTGTAGAACAATTGCTACAAGTACGAGTACATATAAGTACCCCACGATGCATGCAGAAAGTAATGAATGTTAATGAAGTCAGACTTGCCAGGATCATGGCAAGTGCCAAGACTTATGTCCCGTTTCTGAATTGAGGATTTCACTAAGTAAATACGTAACGTGTACAACAAAAAATATTCTATTTATCTATCTTCCTGCGATGCAGGAAGAGACCCGTGACCGGTGGGGACATACAAAGGTTTGATATTATCATGAATACCATATCATGTTCTGCAGTGGCTCAAAAATTAAATGTCAAATGTGTGATGATGATGATACCGACAGAAGAAAGTTTTGAAGTAGTCGTAAGCGATGAAAGAAAAAGAAGTGTGCAAATGCTGTTCGTTAGTAACATTTGTAATGGCAAAGCGAGTTCAGAAAACAAGCTAAAACTGAGAACCAACACCGACGAGATATGGCGGACGCGTGCCGAGCACATACGTCTACCGTGAGCCACAGCATGGCCGGTTTTACAACGGATGATCACCGTGACTGCACGATATCGTCGGACTAGTGGTTTCATTACGTTGGACCTTTTTTTTCATATTTTCGGGGTTTTGTAATTTTTTAATGTAGCCTATATACGTCCCACACTGCAGGGCAGAGAAAGAGTATGGGCTTAATTACCACGCATGCCCACCGCGGATTCGCAATTTCAACCGCTGAGGCATTTGAACACCTCAGACACTGAGGTTTCCTAACGATGTTTTCCTTCGCAGTTAGCAAGTGATATTGCTACTATAACTTTGGTACTTATTCTACCATTAAGTTCATACCTGTATCCCGGAGCGGTAGACAGAGACCACAGTCTGCCACTTGCCACTTATGACTGACTCAAATCATCCATAAACATTAATTTAGTCGTTGCCTGCAGGCTCGCTAACAAGCAATAAGCGTTGGTACCAGCTAGGGGAGCACAATGTCAAGGCTCACGAGCACAAAGCTTTATCCTCCTATGGGATAGCGGCATCTCTATTTACGTGGTGAAATGAAGCAAGATGGCACTATCCGATTCATTATCGGCTTTCATAATTTCATAAATCTTTCATCGTGATCTGGTCCTTCCCTAGCAGCACTGCTCTGGTAGTTTCATAAGTTTACTAAGGTCGCTGTACCAACGTTTTATGAACGCTGTACGAATACTTACTAGTGTAAAGATACCGTGGGCATAGTTACGGATATTGTCCAATGTGAAACCGGCTTTAATAAACTCTTCAATCTTCTGTTAACTGATGCTAGTTCTTTTTATTTTTATGTATTTTGACAAACTGGTATGTGTACATTTTGGTAACAGTAGGATGTTGTTATTGTAAGTGTACGAAAGAGAGGTAATGCTTTCTTGAGATTTATCGACATTTTTTTTCTGTAATTTTTTTACCCGTCCCGATTTCTAGCTTTTCACCCGACTGCGCTGTGACCAAAAGAAGAAAGGAAATACGCGTCATAAATCTAAGAATAACACGTCCGACTCCAACACGCCATAGGCTGGTTCATTTTCGTATTGTATTTTCTATGATTAATTTATTCATACTATTTTTATTAAAAAATAAAATGTTATTTAACTGACCGGCTATCTATTACCGTTGAAGAGATGCAGCAATTTAAGGTAAGACAGATGGACAGATGTCAGACAGACAGCGTGGGAAAGGTCCCTTTAGTACAGTCCCTAAAACGTACACCCCATTACATGCCAATACTTTTTGCCCCTTTACACAAATTGTCCAAATGCTGGTGGACGCCAAATACAAAAATTTCAGCCAACCACGCCAACACCTTCGAAACGAACGATCCGTTTAACCCCTACGCATCGGTATTCGGCGCACGTCTTCGCCCGTCCTCCGATGGCAGACACAACAGATTGGCTCCATTATACCTCCGCGACGTCAAACTAAGGTACCCTATTCGGGTATAGGGATGGGTAATAATCAGACCATGACACGGGTGTGAGATCGGGGGCAGACAATTCGATTGGTTTTGAAATGAGAAAGGAAATGTTATCGATATCGACCCCAGTATGTCCCCTGCTGCTGGGCCACGGGTCTCTTCCTGCATCGCAGGAAGGTCAGGCCATACTCCACCACGGGGCCAAGTCCGGGTTGCTGGAGTATTGTAAGACAGTGGCGGGCCATACTGTCAGAAGTCATCAAGCCGCCCATGAATTCCTGAATTCCTGCCATAGAGACGAGCTAAGCAGAAGCGAGCGTGTGCAAGCGGCATTTATGTTTTGACCACAACGCTGAACAAAAACTACAATTTATGAAGCACTAAGATTCCTTTTTCTTTGCGCGTACGAGGAGGCACGGCGACTTAAATTAAATATTTTCGTAAGTATTTCTTGTGTGCCACATAAATTGTGAGCGACTCATAAATTGCTTTACGAAGGCCAAACTTCATACGTTTTGATTTACAGTCAGAGGCCTGTTACACAGAACTACAGTCTGTTAGCTTTTAGAATATACCTCGGCTACTATCGCATAGGATTGGATATTCGTGTAATGGAAATATCGGAATTAATTTGACACTTAATTTTACATGACTTTTCGAATTAATGAAGAAAAGCTGTTTTATATGTATAGAGCTCCTGCTCTATACATATAAAACAGCTTTTATTACGGTAGTATTACACTCGTGTGCTTTCGGTGAAAACCGAAGCCTACTCTAGAGCCCGAGGTATATTCTAAAAGCTAACAGACTATACAGTTCATGGTTTATATGACAATTTGACGTACATTGCAAAGTCGACCAAGGCACATTTTAAAATATGACAATGCTATGTTAGACGATGAGAACTAATTATAACTGGGTATATCATAACTACTCTTTTGTTTGTAAATAAATATGTATTATGTGTTATGCTTTGTGTGTGTGTATGTGTGTATGTCGCCAAGCGCAAATAAATTTCTTCTATCAAATGTAATAGTGGCGTCATCGGCACAAAGTTACACATTTTTGGACAGCATTTCTGGCAGCCTCACAATTTTCATCTTTATATTCTTTTTAATACACTAACCCGTGCTAAGGACAGTTTTTAAAAACCTATTTAGAGGATAAAATTCCACCCATGCCGGGATTCGAACCCGCGACCTCTGGCTATCCGTGCCAGCGCTCTTTCCAACTGAGCTAATGGGCGACTCACCGGCATCAGTGAAATTTCGAGCCTCTTTACGATATTCTCTGTATTACGTACTTTTCATTTACGTATTTTTCGTAATTTTCATCTTATTATAGAATCGTATTTAAAAGTAAAAATATATTGTTTACAAATTAAGACTTTGGTTAAGAAATTGACCCCTTGCCTTCTTGGAAGAGATTGCAGTAAATAAACCAATCCAAACGCCAAATTTTTTACAATTTACAACTCGCAGTAATGAGCCGTTTTCAGCACCAGTTCACAAAACACTTCATAGATGGCGCTTAAAGGCGTAGCCAAAGAAGAACCGGAATACGGCTGTCAAAATTATAGCCTTGGGTAACTCAAGAGCCAGATATGAGTGGACACACAACTCCCTCGCCGTCAAGTGTGCCCCATTCATATCCCAGAGATGTCAACTATATCTGGCTCCCACACACATACTCTTCTCAACTCAGTACGGTAGTCACCTCTTGCTAATTTATCCAGCTTACAGACAATGCGCGAGAGCGAGATCAACATCGTCTGACATCGGTTACATTCGGCGGCATTTCTCGTCGCAACCAACGAGCGATGAGACAAAGTTCACACAAAAAAACGTGTGATCTAGATAAAGTAAGGAATAGATGACTAGACTGCCTCACCAGTTGTGCCTCTTGTTTTCACACGCACTTAGTTGATTGGACGTCGTATGCGCTGGGATACAAGTGGTGAGCGAGATATGATAGAGATTATAGTGTGTCTCGGTGAGCAAAGATATGAGATATAACAACTCCCTCTAAGGACGCACTTTGCGCAAGTCTTCAAAATTAATCTGCGCTGAGCTAATTTGACAGACGTGTCCCTATTCTTGTATAAGCACGCCTATACCTGCCATCTATGGAGTGCTTTGTGAATTTGTGCTAAAAAGGTTCATTGTTCAATAATCCCGGGCTAACATTCCTAAGAAAAAATTTAAATACCAAATACTTGGCCCCAACTATCTCCTTTGGCTCCAACTTAGGCAGGTATGAGACCAAAGTCATTGTTTAGGCTGGTTTGACGACGGGAAGCGATTCATCCGATGCAGGAAGAGATCCGTGCCCCAGATTGATTCCAATCACTCGGTTCCACTAGGCCACAATCGCAAACAGTACGAGTATCATACCATTTTTTTAACAGTAATGAATTCCACACATCTCTATCCTATAACGTTGAAATCCCAGGTTCATTTGTCCCGTAGCGGTAGCGCATCTACCTTCCATGCGAGAGATCCCGGGTTCGAATCCCGGCTGGAGACAAAAAAAACCCCTGGTCTTGGATGTCTAAATGTTTGTGATGTAGTTGTTTCTGTTTCCCACGACACAGGGTATCCTAGTGTGGGGGACCAGAAGCAATGTATCTGCCTGTATGTAAATGTTATGTTATGTATATTTAAGGTATGCAATAATTTCACATAACACTTGTCTCGACCACCAAATTAGGACACCAGGCAAGAACATTACGAATTTGAAAGGAAATACAATCAGACTGAGGCAATGTCTTCCAATCAAGTACACTGTCGTCCAATGCGGGGTCAAACTTGCGCCCTCCGTTTGGTGTTCAAACGTGTTAACCACTAGGCCACGGTTGACTTCCCCGATTTTTTTATGTAGCCTACAAGCGTCTCATTGCAGGACAGAGGCCTTCTCTCCGAGAGAGAGTATGGGCTTAACTATAATGCCTGCCCAATGCCTGCGTGCATAATTTCAAGCGCTGAGGCATTTGAACACCGCAAACACTAAAATTTACGCACGATGTTGTCCTTCTCCGTTAGCGAGTGGTTTTGCTACTATAATTTCCTAACTGTGCATAACTTAGAAAATAAGGTCATTGGTAGGTACATGGCTAAGCCGTTGGTGCCGGCTGTCATACAATGGCAGTCGTTAAGCCGTGTCAGAGGCCTTATGGGCGGCTTGATAACTTGTGACAGTAAGACCCGCCACTGTCTTACAATCCTCCACGAACCCGGACTTGGCCCCCGTGGTGGAGTATGGCCTAACCTTCCTGCGATGCAGGAAGAGACCCGTGCCCCAGCAGTGGCGACATACAAGGGTTGATAACGAACGATAACGATAGGTACATGGCCGCACTGGGAATCGAACCTGAGTCTCTAGTTTCCGAGTCCATTGTTCTACCCGCTGGGCTACCGTCGCTCCGATTATACTCAAATAAAATGTGCAGGTGCTTATTCTAGTCCGTCTTCCTTTTATTTCTATGCGGAGGCTTCAGTGGCAAACTGCTGGTTTAAGGGATTTGAAGGCGCCTTAGCTCTGCTGTGATTGGTTATTTTTATTTTTATTCTACTCGTATTTCTATTCCCGTTTCTAAGCTTTATTCGAGTGCGCTCGATAAGAGTGGCATTAGGAGTTAAGTTGGGATTTGACACTTTTTATTCTTGAAATAAAAAGATTCGTCTAATGACCGACAAATAACTTTGACAAGATTAAATGTCTATATTGTTGCATGAATTTATTTCGGCTTTCGGGGTCGAAAGTCGTTGGGGGACGCGGGATATGAACTATAATCTTATTGCGAACCTTAGCAACAATATTAACCCTCGTATGTCCCTACAGCTGGTGCACGGGTCTCTTACTGCATCGCAGGAATAGGCATAGGCCATCGGGGGCCAAGTCCGGGTTGGTGGAGAATTATAAGACAGTGGCGGGCCTTACTGTTGGAAGTTATTAAGCCGCCGACATGGCTTAACGCCTGCCATTACATGACAGCCGGCACCAATGGCTCAATGTGTCTTGCAAAGCATGGAAGCGCTCTTATTAAGATCTGTTTCAGACAAGCTTTGGACGGACTAAGAAGAAAGTTATAGTGTCACAATGAGGGCTTTTCAATGACAGCTGTGAGTTGATTGCATTAAAAAAAACTAGATGGCGCTACAAGGAGAACAAATGTCACCCATCATACGTTTTATCGCGCTTTATGTTGTACGCACAGATTATTATTTGTGATAACCTAAACATCAATTTAATATTTTTTAGCCTCTAAATAGGTTTTTAAATTTGTTCCTTAGCACGGGTTAGTGCATTAAAAATAAAAATAGTGTAATCATGTGGGTACAGTGATATCGTTCCGATGTTAAAACCTAACTGCAAAGTAGGTAGTCGGGGCTGTAAGTAATGCAATTTGCTTAAGTCAGATGTCGCTGCCTGTACGTAATACAGAGAATATTGTAAAGAGGTTCGAAATTTCACTGATGCCGTGAGTCGCCCATTGGCTCAATTGGTAGAGCGCTGGTACGGATAGCCAGAGGTTGCGGGTTCGAATCCCGGCATGGGTGAAATTTTTAGCCTCTAAATAGGTTTTTAAACCTAAACATCACTTTGTAGTCTGTGATCTAAGCTAAACTATGTTTCGAAACTGTTGAAATTTGAAAGTTTTGAAGTATTTTTACATTGTTCATTACATACGTACGTGAATTATGTCTTACCTAATGGCTAGCTCGTGCATTGAGCATTTTTGTAAAAACATAGGCACTCACAGTTTTCCTAAATGATGTAAATTTTGACATATTATATGAAGTCAGCACCATCTATCGGTAACTTGCGTTACTGATTTTTGTTTTTAATGGCACCTTGAAAAGCCCTCATTGTACGAAAAACTAGGAGCAAAACAAACAGAATATCTTCTGTACATATTTATGAGATTACTGTATATTCCGATACAATCACATAGATGAAACGGAATTTCCCAGTATCATAAATAGTCACCCCGTAATATTTTGCATGATCAAATGGTATTGCTTTGAAGCGACGCTGCCAAGAAAACTTAGCTTCCAAACTTTGATAACATACACTTAAATATATCATCGAAATTTTCTGTCGTCATATGCATCTCAAAAACAAATAAAACTGATACAGATACGCATAGTTTCCAAGAGTTATTTTTGAGTGTACACAGAAAAGAAACTATCTGAGTCAAAGACGTGCAACCAGGCTACAAAAGTTTTCTAGGTGCAGCTTACTGGTGTGGCGGCTAATTAATGAAAAAAGGTAATATTTAACACCAGTAGATTTTGTTAAAATAGTAATAAGTTAGTTAGAATATTTTCGGGGCTTAATCACGTAGTAATTATTGCTATACGGTCATCAAGAAGTGTTCGAGTGGAAAAAAGTCGCATGGCTTATCGTCCGACATTGTCAGTGTAGTGTGTCGCAACCCTAATAGTGCTTTGTGATGGCTGATTGAGGGTTGTCTAAAACCTCATCAGCCGCCGAAGAAGCGAACGGGTGCCAGCCATCAGTCTTCTCGTGACCACGATGACTGTAACGTCATCGAAACGTCGAGGTAAAATTACTACGCGATTAAACCCCGAAAATTCTAACTATGTGTACAAGTCGCGAAAGTTTAAAATATGTTATAGTAATAGGTTACTTAAGTAGAGCTAATGGTTGATCATTTGGTACGAACATAGTAAAATATAGGTGAATTAATCGGTGTTCCCTTCACTAGGCACAGCCTCTATTATAAGGAACGGTTAGGGTTACAGATACAAATGAAACCATTTACGGCCTCGGTGGCGCAGCGGTGTGGCATGCTGACTGTAAAACCGACGGTCTCGGGTTCGATCCCCGGCCGGGTCAAACTAGGAAACGAACTTTTCTAGTTTGTCCCAGGTCTTGGATGTTATCTCTGTATTTATTGTATCAAATCTATCGTCGAGTTAGCACCTATTTAGTCTAGCACAAGTCATTTAGTTGTACTTAGTATAGGGCTAACGAGATCTGTGTAATATGTCCATGAATATTTATTTATTTTATTTACGTGAAGAAACCTAAAGATAGTTATAGTAAAGGGGTCTAATCGCAATTATTTATAAGTTAATTATAATTCCCGACATTTCGGCAATGTTGCAAATGCCGTGGTGCCGGGAAAACTAAAATGGCGAGTACAGTCAATTGTTGTAGTGAGGGTAGGTTAGGTTTGGTAAGATCACTTTAGGTTTTCGCATCGGGCCGACAGACAACACTCACTACCTTTTTCAAATTATATACGAGCAACGCCAGCCATTAAGAAGCATAAAAATAATAACTGTCATTGCACGATCTACATAATGGGCACTATCACAATGGTACGAACAAGAACCGGACGGCGGTCAGCAGGTCAATATATCAACGATGAGAAAAAAGGCTATATCCAGCAGTAGCTGGATGGTGAGTGATCTTCAAGGAGTGTTTGGTATGCGATATAGTGATATCAACCCTTGTGAGTCCCCACTGCTGGGGCACGTGTCTCTTCCTGCATCACACTCTATCACTGGGGCAAAGTCCGGGTTGGTGGAGGATTGTAAGACAGTGGCGGGCCTTAATGTCAGAAGTTATTAAGCCGCCCATACGGCCTGTGACATGGCTAACGACTGCCATTACATGAGAGCCGGCACCAACGGCTTAACGTGCCTTGCGAAGCACGGAAGCGCTCGGAAAAATGCCACTAGCGGTTGTCACGGGACGGTCACCCATCCTGCACCCGACCGTGCCTCTTGTTGCTTAACTGAAGTGATTGATTCCAATCACTCGGTTCCGCTAGGCCACGAGCGCTTCCGTGTGCTTAGTATAAGGCACGCAATTGCGGTAGACACTGATGTCAGCCCACGCTGTGCAAGTGGACGACAATGATTAAAACCGGAGGAGAGAGTTCCTGAGTCTTCTTGTTAATAAAGAGTCGCCAGAGGAGAGTTTAAATACCTCAGTGACGTAGTTTCTTCTTTTCGCTGTAAAAAATTACGAACGTCAGTCTGGGGCTCTTACCAGCGATTTGTGAGCGGTTTCAAAGCGATGCAATCGGCGACGAGTTACGAGCGATGCAGCGAGTTTGCCGCGATAACGCTGATAGCGCGAGCACATCGTGTTGACGATGACGCCGACGTTGACTTTGCCTAGTGTCGGGGGCGACCACGTGGTCTGTGATCCGCGTTCTGGACACTCAGTAGCCAAATGACGTCTCTGAATAAATCTGACGAGGAAAACTACTGCTGGTTTTATTACTTGAAAGACGCAGAAATTTAAAGCAGATACAAGTCAATGACGAATCTTAGAGGATTCATATCATGCTTCATCGACTGGGAGAAGCCGACTTGTGTTCCATGTAACGGAATGGTTTTTTATTTTAGTTACAAATAACTTTGTATCCATTGTATTAACTTTAATTACTATCGGCTAGTCCATGCTACTCCGCTTACACAAATATCTTTGATATGTCTCAAGTGGAGAGGGGCGGACTTTCGAACGTGATTGTACAAAATGGCGTTGACTGTGATAATCGCGGCAATCGTGAAATCGCTGCGCAATCGCGACGAGCTCGCTGCGTAATCAAATCACCTCGTTTTTGATTCGCCTGTGAATCGCTGGTGAGATGGGGCTATTAAAACTTCCTATCTCCTTTTTAAGCTGATTTCAGTTTGATTGCTGCTTACTTATATGATTTTGATTACTCACATAGTACAAGTATAGTTCTATTTTTAACAGTGTGTTAAGCTAGGGACTTTAAAAAAAAACCTCAATCCGCACATAAACCTTGTCGGTTTCGGCGAATGGGAGATAATTATGTGTTGTGTATATTTTTCTTTTGTCTTAAATATATGCCAAATAAGCAGTTTGTTTTTATTATTATAATCTTTTCAATTTCTCCTTCTGCAATCATTCCGATTCAAGGTTGCCTGGAAGAAATTGTTATCAGCAATAAGGCCGCTAATTGTACCTCTTCTTTTGTAACTGTTGTCTCTGTAATTATTTTCTGGTGTGTACAATAATCTCATCTCCTCTCGCCTCGTCTCGTCTCGTCTCGTCTCGTCTCGTCTCGTCTCGTCTCGTCTCGTCTCGTCTCGTCTCGTCTCGTCTCGTCTCGTCTCGTCTCGTCTCGTCTCGTCTCGTCTCGTCTCGTCTCGTCTCGTCTCGTCTCGTCTCGTCTCGTCTCGTCTCGTCTCGTCTCGTCTCGTCTCGTCTCGTCTCGTCTCGTCTCGTCTCGTCTCGTCTCGTCTCGTCTCGTCTCGTCTCGTCTCGTCTCGTCTCGTCTCGTCTCGTCTCGTCTCATCTCATCTCATTTCACCTCATCTCATCAAATCTCATCTTATCTTCGTAGAGAGTGCGCATCAAAAGTTGCCCGTTTGGTTAGGAAAATAAGACTTGGCGACGTGCCAGTCTAGCTGCCTTTAGTTTTGGATCTTGACAAACTTTAAACAAGTTCCAACCAGTCCAAATTGTTCCGAAACTCCATCCGTCGGTCCGTCCATTCGTAGGCAAATGCTTCTACTCCAATTATTATGCAGTGGACATTGGATAAGTTTCCAACATGCAAATATCCTGTTTACTGCTACATTGGGACAGTCAAGTGTTATAGTTATAGCTGTATTTTCCCATGTTTTAGTATAGAATAACAAAGCACCTTATTTAAAACTAGCTGTAACTCGCGGTGTTACCCGCGGTTTATCGATTTTCCCATGGGAATTAGATATTTTCCCGCAGTAAAACGTAGCCTATGTGTTAACCCAGGGTGTAAGCTAACTCCAAACCAAATTTTATTAAAATTCCTCAAGCTGTTTAGACGTAAAGAAGTAACAAATATAGATAACATATTTTAAACTTTCGCGACTTGTACACATACTTAGCATAATCAATAAATTACTTCGCGATTAAGCCCCGAAAATATTCTAAGTATGATAGATAGATAGACAGACAGACAGACAGACAGACAGGCAGGCAGGCAGGCAGGCAGGCAGGCAGGCAGGCAGGCAGGCAGGCAGGCAGGCAGGCAGGCAGGCAGGCAGGCAGGCAGGCAGGCAGGCAGGCAGGCAGGCAGGCAGGCAGGCAGGCAGGCAGGCAGGCAGGCAGGCAGGCAGGCAGGCAGGCAGGCAGGCAGGCAGGCAGGCAGGCAGGCAGGCAGGCAGGCAGGCAGGCAGGCAGGCAGGCAGGCAGGCAGGCAGGCAGGCAGGCAGGCAGGCAGGCAGGCAGGCAGGCAGGCAGGCAGGCAGGCAGGCAGGCAGGCAGGCAGGCAGGCAGGCAGGCAGGCAGGCAGGCAGGCAGGCAGGCAGGCAGGCAGGCAGGCAGGCAGGCAGGCAGGCAGGCAGGCAGGCAGGCAGGCAGGCAGGCAGGCAGGCAGGTAGGTAGGTAGGTGGGTGGGTTCGGGCTTCGGGCGGGCGGGTGGCTGCTGGATGGATGGATGGATGGAAGGACGGACGGACGGACGGACAGACGGAAGGACGGATGGATGGATGGATG
Organism: Yponomeuta sedellus; assembly: GCA_934045075.1. Classification (NCBI taxonomy): domain Eukaryota; kingdom Metazoa; phylum Arthropoda; class Insecta; order Lepidoptera; family Yponomeutidae; genus Yponomeuta; species Yponomeuta sedellus. Next base: position 4,306,425 of record OW203734.1, read on the forward strand.
GATAGATAGAGAACACTTAATTCTACATAAAAATGGAAATTACACAGATATTTCTTAACCTAAGAGTAAAGACGGCGGCCTTATAAATATACACACTAATACACTCACAAACTTTCGCCTTTATAATATTATTGTGATAAAGGGTTCTCTATCTATCAATTTCGTACCGCACAAAAGGAACTAAAATACAGAAATTAAATTTACAATTAAAAAGGTACATTTACAATGGGCCCACCCATTGTACCTTTTTAATTGTAAATTTAATTTTAACATTAAACATTTATATCGTTAATGTCATTAGCATTCAGTAACATTTTTACTCCTTTTTGAACAATCCGTTTCTTAATAATAGCAAAGTCAAATTAAAACCCTAATGCGAGAGACACAATAGGCCCTTTACCTTTTGGTTGCAGAACTCAAAAAAACTGCGCCCACAATGGGTTCTGTGCTTCACAGGCCAAGATACGCCGTCGGTGCCGGCTGTTATGTAATGGCAGTCGTTAAGCTATGTCCAAGCCGTTATGGGCGGCTTGATAACTTCTGACAGTAAGGCCCGTCACTGTCTAACAATCCTCCACCAACCCGGACTTGGCCCCCGTGGCCTTATCTTCCTGCGATGCAGAAAGAGGCGTGGTCGCAACAGTGGGGACATACAAAGGGTTGACATCAATGAGTCTATTTGTCCTGGTCCCAAACTAGAATACCATATGCAATGGTAACCAAGCAAGACCGTTATTTTTGTCCTGACTGAACTGAATTGATTATTCTATTTCTCCTTACAATATTTCATTCATCTAATACCAATTGATAATTTACGAGCGTCGGTTAGGTAGCGCTTTTTGTAAGTCAATTTATCAGCCTTTTCTAAGAAAACATTTTGTAGAGCGTTATTACGAAATCCAACGATTTTTCTATTAGATAAGATAGAGAGCGGTGGTAGCGGAGCGGTAGAATGCCAGGTTTTTAATCGGGAGGTCGTGTGTTCGAACCCCGGCATGTACCAATGACTTTGTTTTCTAAGTTATGTACATTTGTGAAGTTATAGTGGCAATAGTACCCTCTACCGTGAAGGAAAACATCGTGAGAAAACCCTGGTGACTGAAGTATCAACATACCTCAGCGCATGCTATGTACAATGGCCCAACTATGAGGCCAAGTGCGGAAATGTCAGATATAACTAAGATAGAATATTTATTTTAATTCTTTATTGCACTCTTTACATGAGTAAATGTGCAAGGGCGTGCTTAATGCAAGAAGCATTCTATTCTAGCAAACCTTTGGTATTGAGGAGACTAGCAAACGGTAGTGCAGGAAAAGGAGGTGAAATAGAATAATAAACTTACATAAAGATAGGGAGATACATTAACCCTTAATAAGGCATGGGTAAAATGTTACCACCTTAAATTGAACTTTATCACCTCGCAATTGAGTCCAAAACCAATAAAAAAATCATACTACACACGCTGTTCACGCGAGTTCGACGCGACGTAATCATGAATCTGTGGTCACTCATTGTTCATTATTCTGGTCGCTCCAGTGCCGTCGCTCGTGCCGCTCGCTCGCTACTAATTTTTCCATCCATCTGCAAACACATTCGCACTGTGACATACGCGCGTGATAAGTGCTCGAATTCTGGTGAAGTGATAGACATTTGGTGACCAAGAAACTTTATCAGCTCAAAGAACAATATATTGACAATATTAGACAATAAGTGAACAGTGCAGGAGTGTTCTCCGTACGCTGAACGCATCAGCTCATCCACACGCCTTATTAAGGGTTAACTTAAACCTACAGGGGCAGAATATTCTGTGTTAATCCAAGGTGTCAACTAACTCCATACCAAATTTTATTAAAATCGCACCAGCTGTTTAGACGTATATTAGTAATAAATTTACTCACTAATATACTCAAACTTTTATCTTTATAATATTGTAAATGTTGATTATAATGTAATAATGTTGTAAAGTTTTCTCTATCTATCAATTCCGTACCGCAGACAACAAACAAAACACAGAAATAAAATAGGTTTTCATAGAAATAAAAGTTCAATTTAAAAAGAAACAATGGGTGGCATATTAATTAAACATTTATATCATTGATGTGATTAGCATTCAGTAACATTGTACTCGTTTTTGAACAATCGGTTTATTAATAATAGCACAGACAAAGTGAAACCCTTATTCGAGAGACACAATAGTTTATGTTTCTAAAAGTTGAGGTAAAATCCGACTGAAGATGCAATTTGAATGGTCTGGGATGGGATCCCCTAACTTCGCAGACTGAAGATAAGACAGCGAAACCACAACAAAATGTTATAGTATGTTCCAATTGGACGTTCCGTGGAGATAAACATATACCTGTAAATCTGTCAATCTACTCTCGACGCTAGTGTGTTCAAAAGGAGTCACAATTAAATGAAATACAGTCTGTTAGCATTTAGAATATACCTCGGGCTCTAGAGTAGACTCCGGTTTTCGCCGAAAGCACACGAATGTAATACTACCTTCTGTATAAAACTTTTCTTCACTATTTTGAAAAGTTAAGTGTCATAATTATTAGTACCGATATTTCTATTACACGAATATATCCAATTCTATCCGATAGTAGCCGAGGTATATTCTACACGCTAACAGACTGTAATTTAGATATACCGACTTAGTAAACGTTTTAATCGTAAGAAATAACATTATACTTATTGAAACGACAGAGCGCATCGGAATTTAAATGAATCAATGTTTTGACTAAATTAAGAAATATTTTAATCGATTCGACCGATTTCAACCCTGAGTGCTTAGTGCGAGTTTTTTAACTACTCGATCGCGTTAACGTAAACTCATATTTCTATGGCATCGAGAAAGCGCCACCTAGCGACAAGTATGGAAATTAAAATTGCTGAGTGCGAGTTGTAATGGTTTAAGTTGAGAAGTGAACACGTTTACCAGCCAAAACACGAATAAACGCGAGTGCGAGTTGTACTGTGACAGCGTTTTGTCAGTTCGAACGGTTAACTTACTCATACTCACTACTCAATGCTCGATTAACGCGGTAGTAAAGTTATTACTACCGCGTTAATCTTCTCTGATAAGATAGGTGCAGGGTTAGGTCCTTTGTTGAATGACAGGCTGACACAAAATGTGCTGGATAAATGCTATCCCCATTCAAGTTTTACTGACATTGTTAAAGAGCTGTTCAAAAGCCCAATACAGAACGACACAACCTACATTTTATTAGTAGGAAATAGCCAAGGTGTTAAAAAGACTGATATAAACAATATATTTGAATTATATGGTCAAGCTAAAGATGTACAACCGTGGATGGGAAAATTAGTGTTTTGCGCTTTCCCATATTCTCAGTCCCTGTCAGCAAAAGAAAATAATGACATCCATAGCTTGAACATACACATTCACCATTTGACATGTCGTCATAGTGACATATCATTTTTTGATCTTAACAAATTTGTTAAGAATTACTTTTTGACGCGAGATACTGTGTACCTCACGAAAAATAGTCGACGTAAGTTAGCTACTTTGTTCGCTTACAATATTTTTGACTCTGTGGTTATAGGAATTATAACACAACCTGATAGGAATGACAACCGTGTTACTAGTATTAGTAATAATTCAACAGCGGGCTCAAACACACAGTCAATGGCTTTAAACTGCCATCGCAGACAAAGGAAAACCCTAAGTTAGGTATCAATTTAGTTGCACAAAACATACAGGGTTTTTCCGGCAAAGACAATTTAATTGAACTATTTTTAGCAGATTTCAATGTAGATATTTTGTGTATAACAGAACATTGGCTGAAACATTCTGAAATGTCATTTACTTTAAAAGACTATTTAGCAGCACTTTTAACCGACAACACTCAATAAGAGGAGGTTCAATGATCTTTGTCAAAAGTAGTTTGAAAATGAAAGAAAGAAAAGATATTGTCAGTCTATCTGTTGAACGTTTGAGATATCGTGTGTGGAATTGGATAGGTATATAGTTATGTGTGTTTATAGGCCGCCACAATCAAATTATAATGAATTTGAATTACTTATGGAGGATGCCTTAAAACGCCTATTCAGTACTACGAAGAGCATAGTGGTGTGTGGGGACTTCAATATAGATTTCTTAGTTCAAGGTCCACTTAAAACTAAACTCGCAAGCCTTTTCAGGTCATATAATTTAGATAATTTATTTACAGAACCCACTAGGACAACTGCTACTAGCGCTACCTGCATAGATAATGTCTTTTGCAATTGTGAATATTTAGAAAAAGAAGTCATACATAAATTACAGTCGGACCATAGCGGGCTATGGGTAGTCCTACCGTCAGTACTGGAAGCAAAAAAATGCAATGAATTAAATTGTAGGCCAATAACAGAGAAAAAAATTGAATTATTTAAAAAAAATATTATAAACATAAAGTTAAATTCGTTGAATTTCGATAGCAATGATCCGAATACGTTATATCAAGTATTGTTTTCAACCATATCAAAAGAATTTGAACATGTTTTTAACGTAAAAAAAATTACAGAGTTAAAAAGCGGGTTTTCAGAATGGGCAACGCCAGGTATATATAGAAGTAGGAAAAGGCTTTATGAATTGTATGAAGAAAAACAATTCAATCACGATCCGACGTTCAAAGAGTACGTAAAAAAATATTCAAAAACTTTTAGACAAACTTGTTTAACAGCCAAATCGATAAGTATAAGTAAAAAAATTATGGCGTCTACTAATAAAATAAAAACAGTCTGGCAAGTAATTAACAAAGAAACAGGTAAAACGAGACCTAAGGACCAGGGATTTGCGTTGAAGATCGAAGGTAAGTTAGTTAATTCGAAGAAGGACATAGCAGAAATATTTCAAACTTTTTTTAAAAACATGCCACTGCATATAACGGCTAGCTTAAATTCTTCCTCCCAATTAGCCGATACCTTACTTTTGGAAAGTACAAATCCATGTAAAGTTGACTTCCAATTCTCCCATATAACTACCTTAACTATTGTCAAAATATTTAAAGAGTTAAACTTAAAAAAGACTGAAGATTTGTGGGGGTTATCGGTTAAATTAATATCCACTATAATCAATATTCTAGCACCTTACCTTGCTTTGATTTTTAATAAATGTGTTGACCAGGGAACCTTTCCTAATGTATTAAAGTTAAGTAAAATCGTACCCTTGTTTAAATCTGGTGATAGTGAAGATCCAAATAATTTCAGACCTATAGCAATACTGCCGGTGCTAAGTAAAGTTTTTGAGAAAGTAATATTACATCAATTGCAAACTCATTTTAGTATAAATAAGCTCTGCCATAAGAAACAGTTCGGGTTTACAAAAGGCCGCTCAACGACGGAAGCAGGCATAGCGTTAGTAAAGCATATCTTTGAGGCGTGGGAGGAGTCGCAGGATGCCATTGGGGTTTTTTGTGACCTTTCTAAGGCGTTTGACTGCGTTGACCACGAAACACTTCTCATAAAATTGCACCGATATGGTTTAAGTAATAAATCACTAAGTCTTCTTCGATCTTACTTAACAGACAGAACTGTAAAGGTTGATATTAATAGAGTTAAATCCTCGGGTTCTGATGTAAAAGCAGGAGTCCCTCAAGGTTCTATACTGGGTCCGTTCCTTTTTTTGGTATATATAAATGATTTGCCCTACCTAGTAGAAAAGCTTTCGCAGATAGTGTTCTTTGCAGATGATACTTCCTTAATTTTTAAAGTAAAGAGAGGTATAAGTAATGTAGACGATGTAAACAATGCTTTATCTACTATTCTAAACTGGTTCACTATAAACAATCTGATGCTAAATGCAAAAAAGACAAAATGCATCAAATTCTCACTACCCAATGTTAAAAATGTTGACACGAGTTTAAAAATATCTGGTGAGAGGCTAGAGCTGGTAGAGTCCACGCTTTTTTTAGGCATAACGATAGACTCAAAACTGCAATGGGGTCAGCATATTGGAAAACTGTCGGGTCGGTTGAGTTCAGCAGCGTTTGCAGTCAGAAAAATTAGACAACTTACAGACGTGTCGACGGCGAGGCTGGTCTATTTTAGTTATTTTCACAGTGTCATGTCGTATGGTTTGTTATTATGGGGACGGGCAGCAGATATAGAAACCATATTTGTCTTGCAAAAAAGAGCAATAAGAGCTATTTACAACTTAAACAGTAGAGAATCGCTAAGGGAGCGTTTTAAAGAAATAGGCATTCTTACACTGGCTTGCCAATATATATTCGATAGTATAATGTATGTCCGAAAAAATATAACAATGTTTAAATTAAATAGGGACGTTCATAACGTAAACACAAGGAATAGAAACAAGGTTGCTTGTACTAAATCCCGATTAGCCAAGGTAGGCACATCATTTGTAGGTTACTGCGTTCGTTTTTACAACAAAATTCCAGAACGTGTTCTATGCTTGTCTGAAAATAAATTTAAAACTTTCATTAAAAATTCGCTATGTAAAAAGGCATATTATAGAATAGACGACTATATAAACGATCCTAATCCGTGGTAGTAAACCAATTCCACCGCGATTTTATTGTTAAGTATAACTAAGTATAACATATTTTATAATACAAGTGTGTACAGACGACGTGATTGCATATTAATAACTATATGATACCTTATATAACTGACAAAAACTTAAATGCAAGTTTCCTAAAGGTCATTCGAATGGTAGCGTGGTGTTCGGGTCATCTATCTCCCTCCAAAATGGTTGAGACTGATGATGGCTGAGCACTGTGTTATGCTCGTGAACGAGTGCTGTTCGTGTGTCTGGCCGCAGCACTTATGTTTTCCCCTATTATTGTGAGACATTTGACTAATGCTTTGGCATTGGCAGGGTTGTTAATGGCAATCATGAAATCTTATTAGGTTTACATATGGCAACTGATGTATTTGGTTTTAAGATGATTTGAGAAAAGATGGTCAGAGTGGAGTTTTTTTTCCGCTGCCTTTTTCTCCACTACAATTACGGCCCGAAGGCGGCGGCTTACACTTTACATTGTACATTGACATTCAATAAACAGAATGTAAATTCTTTACGTTGAAATAAAATTATTTGAATTTGAATTTGAAAAAAATTGAATTTGAATTCGATTGGATCTGTCAAACTCGCACTAAGCACTCTGTATGTCCCCACTGCTGGGGCACGGGTCTCTTCCTGCGTTGCTGGAAGGTTAGGCCATTCCACCACGGGGGCCAAGTCCGGGCCAAATATTTTTAAAAATGCAGTCAAAGCGGGAGTTTCTCTATATTTAATAAGTTACTCGGAGGAGCGGAAAGTGACATTAAAGTTTGATTATTTTACTTGAATATAATTTTGAGCTCATAGAACGCTACCACTCGCTAACCTTAAAGGAAAAAGCATCGTGAGAAAACGTGAGTGATGGAATTGTTCAACTACTCCTTGAAATTGCCAATATGGATTGGGTACGTGTGTTACCTAAGCCCATACTTTTTCTCTCTCTCTCTCTCAGAGAGGAGGTCCGTGCCCTGCGACGTGTAAAATATCATAAAAAGTGTAAAGAGGTTTGCAAACGGTGCAAACTTCTTTACACTTTTTTTATCTCTTTATTTATTATATTCTTTTTAATGCACTAACCCGTGCTAAAGACAATTTTTAAACCTATTTAGAGGCTAAAAATTTAATACAGAGTGGGGTGTGGCGAGAGCGGCAATTGGGTGGACTGTACCTGCGACCAAATGGGTAACACCAGGAAGGTGCTCGTTGGAGAGCGTTGGAAGGACGTACCTTGGTTTCACGCCCCGCGGATGACGAAGGACGATCGCGGCAGCGGAGGTGGGCGCCGGATGGTCCCGGCCTCTGGTAGTCCAAAAGGTAGTTCACAAATAAAATGCGGCGTAAAAACAATGCGACTTTAGTGTTCAATCCCCAATAAACGTCTATCTTGAATTTTAAAAGCATAATTAAAACTGTTTTTATACGGATTTATGCTCGTTTATTACATTTTTACAATTTTCCAACGTTTCGGCACTTTTTCAGGTGCCGTGGTCCCGGATGACTGAGGTGACAGGTGTCTTTTAGAAATCATTAACGGTTAGTTTACTACCCTCGGCAAAAATTACAAAAGTTAATTATGAAGTTACGTTCCAAAATAGACAAACCAATTATTTTTTATATAAAGTCAACAATATTGATTATTAGTAATTGAAGTTAAAATTAAATCTATAAACTAATTACTTTATATGAACTTAAAGATACCGATTATTAATTGAAATTAAATTTATTTTTTATTATTTATTCTACAGTCACACTTCTAGCAAGGGGGTCTCATGCACTTAAGCACTGGTTCCCATGCTACCGGTATGTTCCAACCACGATCTCTATTAAAATTTGGATGCCGGCGGATCTCTATTGCCTCACGTATCATTCTAGGGAAGAAACGGTCTTCTCGGGCTAGAACTTTAACTTTATCGAAATGTCAAAATTTTAAAAGCATGTCATGATTGTCACTGTCACTTCAAATTTCGTTGATTTTCGACCAGGAGTCCAGCGCAAGTGCTGGCTGGATAGACTCGCGGAATCCATGAAGGGAGAAACCAAGGTTTGCATCCACTCCTAAGCCTCCACGAGCCCCTCCAATGCTTACCACATGATCGCAACCAACAGCCCGTGCCAGTTGCCGCTCAGGCGTAAACACAGAGTAAATGTAAAGAGGTTCAAAATTTCACTGATGCCGTTAGTCGCCCATTAGCTCAGTTAGAAGAGCGCTGGCACGGTTAGCCAGAGGTCGCCGGTTCGAGTCGCGGTATGGGTGGTATGTTTAGCCTCTAATAGCTCTTTAATTATGTCGATCATTTTCAAAATTAAAAATTACGTCAAAAAAATGGTGTAAATAGGTTTGCAACGTCATTGTAACGTCACATCAGATGTTGAAAGGAGAATGGGCGAAAGTAGTCCAAGAGCTGCCACGGATAAAAATAATACCAATCGTTAAATATATTTTTTCTCACCGAAAGAGATTTTTTTAAAGTGTGATTTCATATTTATTGTATTTAACTTGGTTTTTCTATAGATAGGACCTATTTAAATATTATTGTGCAATGAAATGCTGCTTTCCTGATTTCCTGCTGCATGTGCTTCTGATTTTTAGATTTAGATCTAAAAATCAGAAGGTTAAATAAATCAGCAGCAGGTTAAATATTAGTATTAGACGAATATCTATGGAATGGCGGGCATAAGTTTATTATTGACTGTTTGTAATAAAAATGTTTTTTTTTCGTTTTATTTTTCATAATAATGATACCTTTACAATCGATCCCTGGGGGCGTTTTCATAAAAAAAAAATATACTTACATACATGGATATTTTTAATGTATACTTTTTATGACACAGACCCGTATTTGTTATGAAACAGGCCCCTGGGTAGTTAGACCGTATTGCAAGTAACAACTAAACCATATTTTGTACAAAACAACTTTGGAACAGAGCGGCAGTCTTTAACTTAGTTACTTAATCTACATTTCATGATGAAATAAAAAAGTATATTTTTCTCAAAACCACCTCGACCAATTTCGATGCCCTTCTGTCACTTTGAAGTCAGCACATGGGCCTTTACTTTGGCACATGTTTCAATCGTGGAGCTCCCTGGACCAAGCTCCATACATTTTTGCCCATTCTCTTTTAATAACAATATGGAAAAAGAAATAAAATACCAATCTTTTTAGATTCAGTACTTTTATAACACTTAACCCAAACTCACAAAAATCGAGTAGGTAAGCGTTGTTTCAGTGTAGATCTTATTTCACTTGAAAGATAAATTTACTAAGACCGGGTCGACGCTCGGTCAGTTTTATTCTTGGGCCTTATGGGCATATCGTAAGTTTGATCTTACTTGATGTAGTAGAGAATTTTATAGGCTGACACAATACATAAAACCCAGAGACGGCATCCTATAAAAAATGTTGATGCAAAGTGGCTTTCCCACGCCAGAGAGCAAATGTCCTAAGAGAAAAAGAAGCGAGCTATCTGTGGTGCGTTCCGTTTGCCTATGATTGCTCAAGGTTACAAGTCGGCATATTTTATTAGTGACGTAGTTAGTTCCGCTCGTGGCCTAGTGGAACCGAGTGATTGGAATCAATCACTTGGTTTAAGCAACAACAGGCGAGGTCAGATGCAGGATGGGTGCCCGTTCCGTGACTACCGCTAGTGCCGTTTTTTCCGAGCACTTCCGCGCTCGTTTAAAATATTTACTTATCATTACAGATTTTGTGTTTCATGTTTCCGCAGCGAACTCATACAGAATATTGAACTTATATTAGTTAGTTTTAAATTTACTTATTACTTTAAATTTTAATTTTAAGTTAAATTTATTTCCCTTTACTTACTAAGTAAAATGATAATATTAAAGTAACCATTGTTAGTATTGTTATTGTATTATTCCATCGTCCTATTTTTTATAATAGCACTGCCCTCACCTTTTTCAAATAAAATACGAAATAGATAAAGCGGCCTACTATAGAATTTATTTTTCATCAAACATAAGAGAGTCGTTTTGGATATGTTTTGGAAAAGTATAAAAAAATTTACAACTTTTAATTTCAGCAAATAGTTCAAATACCTCAAACAATTCTCAATTTAATTCGGGACTTACAATAATATTTTGCAGTTTACTTTCACGGAACACTGACTTGAAAAAGAGTTTAGTAGGAAAACCCTTTGTAAGTTGGAGCATTCAGAACTTCGCGGTGTAAGTTAACAAATAGTTTTGCGAATTGCTTTGGACTGAAACAATCAGAAATATGGAAGTTGGTTGCCTCGTACCAAATGCCAGGCCCTTCCAAAACTAATGCACTGATACCGAAATTAAACTGCACAATACTTTTCTAAAGACTCCATGTACTGACAAACAAAAATTTTCCTTAATATATATTGTAACAAAAAACAATATCTTTTGCGCGATGCAGTTTCAGACGTCAGCGCCCTCTAGTGAACTAAGTCGTAAACAGAAGTCTTTGTGGAATATTTCTTTCAAACTTTAGTACTAACATTAAAAATCTTCGTGAACTAAAGTTTTCTGCATTCTTTACAGCACATAGACATTATTACTTACTAGCTGTGCTACGCGATGTTACCCGCTGGTTATGATTTTTCCCATGGGAATTAGACATTTTCCCGCAGAAAAACGTAGCCTGTTAATCTAGATTGTCAGCTAACTCCATACCAAATTTTATCAAGATCGGTCTGTCCTTTGAGACGTGAAGAAGTAACAAACATACACACTCACAAACTTTCGCTTTTATATTAATGTCTAGTGTAACTATAAGTTGAAAACTCTTAGCGAGCTATTTGATAGGTTTCTGAAAATCAACTCTAAGTATTATATTATTTTTATTTTAATGCACTAACCCGTGCTAAGGAACAAATTTAAAAACCTATTTAGAGGCTAAAAATTTCACCCATGCCGGGATTCGAACCCGCAACCTCTGGCTATCCGTGCCAGCGCTCTACCAATTGAGCTCAATTGGTAGAGCGCTGGCACGGATAGCCAGAGGTTGCGAGGTGATATTTTTAGCCTCTAAATAGGTTTTTAAATCAACTCTAAGTTTTCGTGGGTGTTTAATAAGTAATCAGAAAGAATCTTTATTGTACTTTTTCTAAAGTAAATAATAATTCATTTTAAAATAAGAACGCCAAAACGCTCTTGGGCTTTATGGCGTCGCACAGGAATTAGTGACGTCACTAGTCAGTAAAGAAATAAACGACCATCCTTGCCGTTGTTGAGAAAATTGGTACAGATTCAAAATTAACAAGTTTTATCCTGTTTTTTGCAGAAGTGATCGATTTTGTTGTTTTAAAAATCCCTTACTCGATTTAAAAATTTATGATTGATACAAGTCTATACAATTAATACTTCTAATACAATTAATTGTACGTAATACAAAGAATATTATAAAGAGGTTCGAAATTTCACTGATGCCGGTGAGTCGCCCATTAGCTCAGATGGAAAGAGCGCTGGCACGGATAGCCAGAGGTCGCGGTTTCGAATCCCGGCATGGGTGGAATTTTTAGCTTCTAAATAGGTTTATAAAAATTAATACTTCTTTAACAGACTGTTAAATACCCTATTAAATCATATTTTAACGGAAATACGTGCAGCTTCTTCGTTAGCTTCTTCTTCACATAATCTTTAGATTGTGAAAATAACAGTTTTGCGGTTCATTAAGTAAATATATTGGTTTAGCAGAAAATAAAAAGATTGTGAGTTTGAATTGGATATCACACCGGATAACCGAGAAACACAAGATAAATAACACTAAAGAAAATGAGATAAAAATATAAGTGTACAGGCTCCATTACATTCATTTAGTATATAGGCTTTCTAGCCTGAAAATTTGGCTACATAAAATAATACAACAGATATGAAGGAAACGTTCTGATTTACGACACGCCGAAATACATCGAACAGGAATCTTCGCTTGGCTCGCTTCCATTTTCTAAATAGTCAAACAACGTAACCTAAAGCCTTGGCAAGAAATTCGGGATAAATTCTTAGGGAAATCGGCCTACCTATTCTCTAAACCTAAATCAAAAGGGATTAAGTATAATCGTCCCGTTCATTTATTCTTATTATTATTAGTACGTTTATTGCACATAAGTAAAAAAAATACAATGGTGCGTATCTAAAAAAAACGTAACTTCACATACTTATTTGTTGTAAGAAAGGCAAGCGACTTTCAACAGATATTCGCATCGACGCAAAAAAAGTATTATGAAAAGCTGTGGAGAGCTACAATTGAGCTGTAGCCATATTTTTTTTTCATTTAAGATTATCACATATTATTAAATATATTTTTTAAATTTTCATGGACATTTACACAGATCTCAAATTACAGATCACAGATTAAACGGGTCTAATCGCAATTATTTATTAGGTAATACGTAATCACCCTAATTCCGAGGAAATGCGCTGCTTTCCTCTGCGAAAATCTAAAAGTTAGTGGATGGTAGGCCACCTACCCTTACTACAATAATTAACTGTACTAGCCACTTCGGTTGCCCAAACGTCGACAATTTAGTTAATTACATTTTACCTAATAAATAATCGCGACTAGACCCGTTTAATACATTACTATGTATGAGCATGCAACAACTAATGAACGTCCATGAAACAAAATAAAGGGACACACTGATATTACTTAGATTAGATTAAAACCTTATAAACGTAATAAACGTCCCGTTTATGTCCCTCATTCTGGGGCACGGGTCTCTTCCTGCATCGCAGTAGTTAGGCCATACTCCACCACGGGGGCCAAGTTCTGGTTGGTGGAGAATTGTAAAACATTGGCGAACCTTAAGCCTGTCGCAAGTTACCATAAAATTACACGAAAAGTCACGCAAATCTAAGTTTTATAATAAAACAAAGACAAAAAATATTTCTCTACCTTTATCGATCCAACAAATTGCTAGCTTCTTTACTTTCGCCGCGCCGTAACTCGACTGAGGATAACAAATTACCACCCACTTGATATTCAAACGCCACAACGCATCTCTTGAGAAAAATGTAATAATAAAGCTTCAGTAAAGTGTCACTAAAACTTACGCAAAAGGTTGAGCGTGTAGTGTTGCGTCTATTTTCAAGGTGGAGTTAAGGGAGATAAGCTCTTACCCCATGACTTCTTTACTGTGTAGAAAAGCTTACTGTAACATCAAGGATTATTTAGAAGACAAAGATGTTTGGCAATAAAAAGTACAAGTTAAAAAACTATTCAGAGGCTAAAAATTCCACCCATGCCGGAGTAATAATATTAAAAGGTATTTAAGGAACAACTGTGTCTAGTGTAGTAGTGTTCAACACCGATCGCAACCCTGTATGTCCGCACTGCTGGGGCACGGGTCTCTTCCTGCATTGCAGGAAGGTTAGGCCATACTCCACCACGTGGGCCAAGTCGGGGTTGGTCCTCCACCAACAAGGAGGAGTGGAAAGCTAAACGGGAGGCCCTGGCCCAGCCGTGGGATACAAGGAGCTGCGATATCGACCCTTGTATGACCCCACTACTGGGGCACAGTTCTCTTCCTGCATCGCAGAAAGGTTAGGCAATACTCCACCACGGGGGCCAAGTCCGGGTTGGTGGAGGATTGTAAGACAGTGGCGGGCCTTACTGTCAGAAGCCGCCCATAAGGCCTCTGACATGGCTTAACGACTGCCATTATATGACAGCCGGCACCAACGGCTTAGCGCGCCTTGCGAAGCACGGAAGCGCTCGGAAAAAAGCCACTAGCAGTAGTCACGGGACGCTCACCCGTCCTGTACCTGACCGCACCTGTTGTTGGTTATCCAAGTGATTGATTCCAATCACTCGATTAGCCTAGGCCACGAGTGCTTCTTAAACACATTAAAGAATGGCTCAATTGGTAGAGCGCTGGTACGGATAGCCAGAGGTTGCGGGTTCGAATCCCGGCATGGGTGAAATTTTTAGCCTCTAAATAGGTTTTTAAATTTGTTCCTTAGCACGGGTTAGTGCATTAAAAATAAAAATAGTGTAATCATGTGGGTACAGTGATATCGTTCCGATGTTAAACCTAACTGCAAAGTAGGTAGTCGGGGCTGTAAGTAATGCAATTTGCTTAAGTCAGATGTCGCTGCCTGTACGTAATACAGAGAATATTGTAAAGAGGTTCGAAATTTCACTGATGCCGTGAGTCGCCCATTGGCTCAATTGGTAGAGCGCTGGTACGGATAACCAGAGGTTGCGGGTTCGAATCCCGGCATGGGTGAAATTTTTAGCCTCTAAATAGGTTTTTAAACATTAAAGAATAATAATTATTACTTAAAAATAAAGTTAAACATTCCCTCGAAAACAAAATAAATGTGGAGTTTTTAAGTCTTTAAGCTTTTTCTCTGAGATTCGAGAGGCCTTAGGGCGGCTTGAAAAAACTTCTGATTGTAAGACCAGCCTTTACCAATCCGGACTGGGAACCCGTGGTGGAGTAAGGCCTATACCTTCCTCAGGCAAGAGACCCGTGCCCTTCAGTGGCTACATAACGGGTTAATAATGAATGATGAAGGCCTCTCACTTGGCTTAATGACTGCCATCTATCGACAGCAGCCGGCACCAACTCCTTAACGTGCCCTGCGAAGCACGGAGCCGCTCGGAAAAATAGCACTAGCGTTAGTCATAGACACCCACCTATGCACCTTCGTTGCTTAATCTTCGTGATCGTTTAAGATCACTCAGGCAGCCGGGGCTACGAGCTACGGGGCCTAACCTTCTGCCGGGCGTTAGTCTACTAAACCCGTCTGATTTCTTACCGCTTAGCCGCCATTCGTTATCATAATACGAGCATTACCGCAGCACTTACATTAGGGACAACTATTTCGATATTCGGTCGCGCAGACTGGCGCCAATGTGACCTGCCACGCTGCTGTACACTTAGGCTTTGCTGTACTAGATGATTTATGCCCAGTGGCAACTAGATTTCACTGCCTCGGTGGTCTCGCGGTAATATGTTGAATAACCATAGTAGGAGTCGTGCGTTCGACTCCCACTGGGGGGAGTACTATATTTCTATATTGCGTGTTCATGGCTTCAAATTTAGATCAAACGGCAGCCCTGGTTGCGGATAGCTTATTCGGAACTTTATTTGCAGATTGTAAAACAGGCCCTTAAATAAAAAAATAAATATTCATGGACATATAACACAGATCTCGTTAGCCCTATACTAAGTACAACTAAATGACTTGTGTTATAGGTGCTCACTCGACGATAGATTTAATACAATAAATACATAGATAACATCCAAGACCCGAGATGAACTAGAAAAGTTCGTTTCCTAGTTTGACCCGGCCGGGGATCGGACCCGAGACCTTCGGTTTTACAGTTAGCGTCCCAAACCGCTGCACCACCGATGTCGTCAACTTGTATTGTAAAGGGCTTCATTTGAACTGACACAGTTTCTCGTGTCGGTTTTTTTTATTGTAATGTTTAACCTAAGCTCAATAGAGCAGGAAATATTTTCGTGGAATACCATGATTTATTAGACGGAACCGGGGATGTATGGAAAGGGAAAAATAAAAGCGACCAAGTGCGGTTCGGGCAACGAGCGGTGTAGGGTTCCGTAGTTGGTCGTCAAAATGGCAGATTAGGTTATATTCGGCCCAAAACTGACTGAGCTCCCGCTAACGTGGTGGACAAAGGCGGAAATGGCGAAAAAAAAGGATTTTATTTGACTTTATATTCCTGCTTTAATCGAAACTTCATTCAGAGTTGTTTCAATTTTATTTATAGAGCATAATTTTTTTTTACAATTTGATCAACTATAACTACTTAGGACTAAAAAATGTTTTACTTTAAGCCGTATCTTCAGTGTTGCAAAAATTAACCAACAATATTTTCCGATGTTTTACAACGTTTCGTGCTTCAGTGAAACTTTCTGCTAAATCATGCAATGCACTTAATAAAACAATAACTGATGTAATGCTGGCGAGGGAAAGAGTCTTGGGGTCCTACTCTCGACAGAAAAATGTCTCGCGTTCCTCGGATAAAATCTTGGAACCCGACTTTACTTTTTCTATGTAGCCAATATGCGTACTACTCACGATGTTTTCCGTCACCGTTATCCCGACATCGTCAGGAAACCTGCGGCTTGGTTGGCTCCGCACGTATTGATTAGTCTTTCCTGTGGGCTAGGCCGACTAAGCTGTCAGGATGGTAAAGGTGCTGGGCAATCCTACACCATCTATAAAACCATGTCCCAGGCACTACAGCGCCGGAGTGGTCCCTTCACCCATCTAGTGTGAGTGAAGATACCACTGGACTCATTAAATAGATGCAAAAAGGCCAATATTATTATTATACGTAGTACTGCAGCGCACAGACCTTCTTGCGAAGAGAGAGATTATGGGCTTTATTACCATTTGTGTGCGCGTTTTTATAAGTCAATTAAATACATTCTAATTTCATATATTAAGACGCTATGTGGTACTAACCAGCGCCATCTATTGAATAAAAATTATAATTTGTTTTTATAGTACATTTTTCCTAAAAGTGAACATTATATATCTTAACAACTGTGACAACTATTTCTAGAACCTACAGACTACTCGTCCACCGAACTGCGATCTCCAACCCGCATGCCCAGCGTGGGGATTATGGGCATTACCCCCTATGATAGCAGAACGTGGCGCTCTTTATGGGAGGGCTATGTCCAGCAGTGGACTAGTATAGCCTAACGACGATGACAGTCTACTCGTAGAACCTGTGAATCTATGGGAACCTATGATCCGCAACTAAGGACTTTAATAGATTTCCACTAAAGACGCCCGTTTTTGGCTAAACTGCTTTAAAGTCCTAGATTCTTGGACCTAAATTTCTTTTTATTTGTGAGATGAACGTCACTAGCGCGATTCGTCCCATGAGACATAGACCACCTTAGCGAGAAGCCACAAGAGATATAGTTGACTTTCTTTATTCGTCACATTATCACGTAGTCGCATACTGCATTAGTCACCATTAGAAAAGACCCGTGCCTTTTTGTAGGGACATAATGGGTTGATGATGATGATGGTGATGAAATACTTAACTGTACTTCGGTCTCTTCGAATTTCTCAGAAAAAAGCGTGACAGAATGTTCCTTAAGTATTTACTTAGTGAAATTTTCATTTGAAAAACGGGCCTTTAGTGTTTTCCTTACCATCCTCAGTGAAGAGGCCCGTGTCCCTCGGTAAGGACTTAATGGGTTAATGATGAATGATGTTCGCTTTTTCCAAAGACTCTTTATAAATATTTTTTTTTTCATTGGTGGCGTTCGTCAGCGCCTAGCGCTTTGAATTATACCCGTCCATTGTATAACAAATAAATGGACCGCTGATTGTAAGTAGAGGCCCTTTCATAAAAGATACGGCGCGACGGTACAATCTGAACTTTTGTTTCAATTCTGTTGTTTAGCTAGAGCCTGAAAGGCTCCTAATGAATTGGATAAAAGCCAGAATTTGTAATTAAAAGCACTCTGTCGTTCGTTTCCGAAACTTGCCTTAAGTGGAATACATAAATAGCGTAAAGAATTGGGAGAAGATCAATGAAAGTAAAATATTTTTATCTTAAAAACCTATTTAGAGGCTAAAAATTGCACCCATGCCGGGATTCGAACCCGCGACCTCTGGCTGTCCGTGCCATAAATAGGTTTTTAAAATTGTCCTTAGCACGGGTTAGTGCATTGAAAAAAAAAGAATATAATATTTTCATCTTTTTTTTTGTTTGTGAGTATAGCGCACTTTTTAAACAAATCTGAGCGGGGTACAACCTTTACAAGTTAAGGTAAGATTTTTTTTTTATTGTGTACCGGAAAAATAGTTAGAAAAACAGAAGTTACAAGACGTAAGAAATTGCTATTGGCAATAAGGCCTTATTGCCAATAGCAATTTCTTCCAGGCAACCTGGTATTGGAGAAAAGGCATGACGAAAGATTTTTAAATCCTCTTCCTTAATGTGAGGACACATTGATTATTTACAACAAAAAATACAATTCAGTAACAAACTAAAGGTAAACGAAGTTTAAAGCCATTTTTCGCAGTGTAATGGCGTCGAATCTGATGTCACGCCTAAGTAAACAAACATCGTCATCACTAGTAGTCACAACAAAACACGGGTGAAGTTTACTTATTTTAGCCTAAGCGTGACGTCATGCGGTGTGATGGGTGTTTCAGTCAAAATGGCTGAAAGCAGTATTATAATCTTTTATTTTAATGAAAACATTTCTTATCCCTTTTTTTTATAAAACTACATAACTCAGTGTCGAAATCTCAGATCATAGAAAGATTACCTGAGGTTGAAATCCTTCTAGCATGAACTTTCCTCTAATATCTTTAATATTGTAATCGACAAAGCATGGGCGATGTTTACTAATTTTAGCCTAAGTCATGCAGTGCGATGGGTGTTTCAGTCAAAATAACTGAAAGCAGTATTATAATCTTTTATTTTATTGAAAGTACTTATTTCTAATCTCTTTTTTTTTAAACTACATAAATCAGAAATCCTTTAATAAGTACTTTCCCTTAACATCGTTAAATCGTTGATTATTTGATTCTGTCGTCACGCCTATTTGCCGAATTCCAGTTAACATTAGTGTAGCTGAACTAAAAATATATATTTTAAAAACCTATTTAGAGGCTAAAAATTTCACCCATGCCGGGATTCGAACCCGCAACCTATGGCTATCCGTACCAGATCCGTATCCGTATCTGGTACGGATAGCCAGAGGTTGCGGGTTCGAATCCCGGCATGGGTGAAATTTTTAGCCTCTAAATAGGTTTTTAAAATTTGTTCCTTAGCACGGGTTAGTGCATTAAAAATAAAAATAGTGTAAAAATATATATTTTAAAAACCTATTTAGAGGCTAAAAATTCCACCAATGCCGGGATTCGAACCCGCGACCTCTGGCTATCCGTGCCAGCGCTCTTTCCAACTGAGCTAATGGGCGACTCACCGGCATCAGTGAAATTTCGAACCTCTTTACAATATTCTCTGTATTACGTACAGGCAGCCGGTGAGTCGCCCATTAGCTCAGTTGGAAAGAGCGCTGGCACGGATAGCCAGAGGTCGCGGGTTCGAATACCGGCATGGGTGAAATTTTTAGCCTCTAAATAGGTTTTTAAAATTGTCCTTAGCACGGGTTAGTGCATTAAAAATAATATAGAAATATATAAGCTTTATGGAATTAATAAGATAATAGCTCCAACATTGTCTATAAATCAGTGACATATATAAAGTGCAACTTTGTAATCCTTTAAATATTAATCTCTAAAGGTCAGCTGTTCTCTGTATAAGTATTTCAGAAACCATAAGTCAGTGATTTTATGGCCGTGAACGGTCAAAGTTTGCAAAGTTATAATCAAAATTAACTTCGTCCAGTAACAGGGCTGCGTAATAAAGAAGCTAATCTAAAGTTAACGGAACTGGGTTGCTTATTACCTCTCTATATTTATACTAGGAATATCTTTTATCAAAATATATGAATTTTTCATTACGGCACCGTTATGTTTAGTGTAGGTAGGAGTTTACTTTGTTTACATGCTGAGTACTATGTTTACATCCTGGGTTGGTGACCTTTTTTTCTTGCCACGGAGGCACAAGCATTTTTGTAATAAGGTGTTACTGTCTTTCTAACACAACATAACACAACAATTACATACAAGCACATACATTGCTTCTGGCCCCACACTAGGATACCCTGTGTCGTGGGAATCAGAAACAACGACATCACAAACATGTAAACATCCAAGACCTGGGTTTTTTTTTTTGTTCCCAGCCGGGATCTTTTACTCTCCACCATGAATACTGGTGGAGAAACCATATTTTAACATTACCTTGTCAAAGTCAAAATAGTAAATTTCTCATGCATCAGGCTAGAATGTGACCGTCCCGTAACTTACCGCTAGTGGCATTTTTACGAGCGTAATGGCAGTCGTTAAAGCACGTCAGAGGCCTTATGAGCGGCTTGATAATTTCTGACAGTAAGGCCCGCCACTGTCTTTACAATCCTCCACCAACCCGGACTTGGTCCCCGAGGTGGAGTATGGCCTTACCTTCCTGCAATGCAGGAATTGACCCATGCCCTAGCAGTGGGGACATATAACGGGTTGATATCATATCATGAAATAAACTTATAAATCTCATTTGTTTTCGGGCGGTTTACAACGGATGCTACCACCGCGTCGTGGTATCAATGAAATAAGATTTTCGGCCCACTCTGGCTTCAAGACTGAAAGCCCTAAATTTAATCTGCACACTCCAAAGTTGGCCAAAGGCTAACGAACTTCCCGATTCACAATATTAGTCTCCTCTTTGTGGGGAAATTAGAAAAGTTCCCGCCCGGTCATTATTCACAAAGGACAACTTTTGACTTTCACTCTGGCCGCAGATTTTTTGCACCGAGCTAATTTCGACAGTACCTCCTAATATAAAAGTCTAAAGAAATTAAGATTGTTTACAACACGAACATGATTAAGATAAGATAAGATAAGAAACTTCTTTATGGTACACCAGGAAAAAACAAACAGAATTATTATAAAGATACAGTACGATTGGAGGCCTTATTGCTAAGAGTAATTTTCTCCAGACATCCTACGATGGAAAGTTGCTGAAGGAAAAGTGTTATAGCGAAAGAATATGTTATATTGTTTTAATTCCGAAATCAATTACTTGAATTTTTGTCGGAAGCGACGAGCAACCTACGACGCGAGGTAAAAATCTCTACTTAACGTGATGGAGGTCATCGAATAAGAGCTCTTAGCGAAACGTGGTCGGAGTCTTCCGACAAAAATTGCAGTAAGTGATTGCGGAATTAAGTTGATAATGATTTGATTTGATTTTTAAAGTTCTTTATTAGCTTAATACTTACAAACATGCGAGGTGTAGACACAGTCAACACACACAAAATAATAACATTAAGATAGTTTTATGAGACTATAGCGCCTTTCAAAACAGTGGCTTAGATGTTAGTTACATTCGTAATTTTTTAGTGCACATCAACTTGCCGAGTTGTGTCCTTATTGCATCTACAAAAGTACTATTTAGTAACGTTCAAACACACAATAAGCTACTAATAAAAATAAAAAATAACACAGAAGGGAGAAGACAGACTAACTTGAGGTTGGTTATAAAATGTATGTAATGGAATGCAGCAGAACGGACTGTTGCCTAGAACCTAGTGATGGTTGATAATGTGCAGCCCAGTGAGTAGAACAATGGACTCGGAAGCGAGAGACCCAGGTTCGATTCACTGTGCGGGCATGTAGCGATAACGTTTTTTTTTCTAAGTTATGCCGAGGGTAGTAAACTAACAGTTAATGCTTTCAAAAAGACGCCTGTCACCTCAGTCATCCGAGACCACGGCACCTGTAAAAGTGCCGAACCGTCGGAAAATTTTAAAAATATAATAAACGAGTGAAATCCGTATTAAAACAGTTTTAATTATGTGCATTTGTGAAGTTATAGTGGCAACCACTAGCTGTGCAGCAAAAAGTCGTTTTATGCCTGTGGCGAACTCATGTCAACTCTGCGCGCGCACTACAAACTCAAATATTCCTGCTTCGCGCAATCAAAGTGTTTCAATGACATACCAAAAATATAACGCCCGCCCTAACAATAGTTGGACCGGCCGTCCCCAGGCCTACGATCTGCCTAGAGGGAAATTTCCCTTTATAGTGGAAGAGCCCATTCACCCGCTCTTCCCTATAAACCTGACAATAATTATGTGTCGCCCATTGGCTCAATTGGTAGAGCGCTGGCACGGATAGCCAGAGGTTGCAGGTTCG
This sequence comes from Yponomeuta sedellus, assembly GCA_934045075.1. Taxonomy (NCBI): domain Eukaryota; kingdom Metazoa; phylum Arthropoda; class Insecta; order Lepidoptera; family Yponomeutidae; genus Yponomeuta; species Yponomeuta sedellus. The sequence goes on from OW203734.1 coordinate 4,328,700, forward strand.
AATCCTGGCATGGGTGAAATTTTTAGCCTCTAAATAGGTTTTTAAATTTTTCCTTAGCACGGGTTAGTGCATTAAAAATAAAAATAGTATAATCATGTGGGTACAGTGATATCGTTCCTATGTAAAACCTAACTGCAAAGTAGGTGGTCGGGGCCGTAAGTGATGCAATTTGCTTAAGCCAGATGTCGCTGCCTGTACGTGATACAGAGAATAGTGTAAAGAGGTTCGTAATTTCACTGATGCCGGTGAGTCGCCCATTGGCTCAATTGGTAGAGCGCTGGCACGGATAGCCAGAGGTTGCAGGTTCGAATCCCGGCATGGGTGAAATTTTTAGCCTCTAAATAGGTTTTTAAATTTGTCCTTAGCACGGGTTAGTGCATTAAAAATAAAAATAGTATAATCATGTGGGTACAGTGATATCGTTCCGATGTAAAACTAACTGCAAAGTAGGTGGTCGGGGCCGTAAGTGATGCAATTTGCTTAAGCCAGATATCGCTGACTGTACGTAATACAGAGAATAGTGTAAAGAGGTTCGAAATTTCACTGATGCCGGTGAGTCGCCCATTGGCTCAATTGGTAGAGCGCTGGCACGGATAGCCAGAGGTTGCAGGTTCGAATCCCGGCATGGGTGAAATTTTTAGCCTCTAAATAGGTTTTTAAATTTGTCCTTAGCACGGGTTAGTGCATTAAAAATAAAAATAGTATAATCATGTGGGTACAGTGATATCGTTCCGATGTAAAACCTAACTGCAAAGTAGGTGGTCGGGGCCGTAAGTGATGCAATTTGCTTAAGCCAGATGTCGCTGCCTGTACGTAATACAGAGAATAGTGTAAAGAGGTTCGAAATTTCACTGATGCCGGTGAGTCGCCCATTGGCTCAATTGGTAGAGCGCTGGCACGGATAGCCAGAGGTTGCAGGTTCGAATCCCGGCATGAGTGAAATTTTTAGCCTCTAAATAGGTTTTTAAATAATTATGTAGTTTCACCTGAATAAATATTTTTCACTTTCACTAACTACAAAAAAGAAAAATCGTGTTAAAATTTAAATTAATATTCATCGAAGAAAATTATCGGCTGCTACTACCTCAGGACAAATCCGAGTAAACTTATGTGTTCGCGAAAACGGCGGTCATTTTCAGCAGTTTATTTCGTAGATTACCAATATTTAAGTATGTTTAAAAATACGTGATGCCAGTGTTGTTGTGAGTACCGTAGCTTTTGTATTTAAATTTCAGTTGGACTTAAATAATATTTTTATCACAATATGAAATCTTCTTCTTCTTTTTCGGGTTAACTTATATAGTCCACTGCTGGACATAGCCCTCCCCTAATGAGCGCCATAGCGCCTTGTCTTCAGCTTGACGCATCCAGCATCTGCCGGCAGTTTTTTGGAGATCGTCATCCCACCTGGTCGGAGGGCGTCCTACACTACGTTTGGCAAGTCGCGGTCTCTACTCATACGTTTACTCCAAGGGTTGTCTTGTTTTATCATTTTAGTTTTAGTAAAGGCCGTTTGGGCCTCAGTATTGGTGTTTTTCCATGTTTTGATGACTTTGCCTTCCTTTCTGTCACTTAACTGTCCACATTATCGTGTTCACCTATTAGTCGATTTCAAAGTGACAAAATATAATTTATAATTATGTCGCAAGCAATTTGTGTTATTCCGCGTTTTAGAAACGGCTTCGTTCGTTTATAGACGTTTGCTGTTTTCAAATACGCCGGAGGCAAAAATGTAAATAGACTTGCGATCCGTTCAATTGTTAAAATTTACTATGACACCCTACTATGTGTCTTTGTCTACGGTAAACACAGGTTTGACAAATCTGATTAATTTTAGCAATCAGGTACTTTTTCAAGTAGAAGTTACGTAATACGTCTATTTGAAAATTATTTTTAGTATCACAAAACCTCGCTATTTGTTTTGTTCTGATAGCCATTTGTTGTAAAAAAAGAAGTTGCGGTTGACTGGTAGAAAATGCTTATGGCATTAAGTTCGCCGCATTGTACAATTTTATGATGCAATAAAGTATTAATAATAATAATAATAAGTAATTATACTATTTTTATTTTTAATGCACTAACCCGTGCTTTTTTAGCCTCTAAATAGGTTTTTTTTTTTTAATAATAAGTAAGTACTTCAATTTGCTCCGTCATTCTGCAAACGGCAATCAATCGATATGTGCTAGAAATGATGTGGCATATTATACATATATAATAGTGACAATGCTTATGCAATGTCCTGTTAAATGTTTATGTGCAATCAAGTACAATAATAATAAGGCAACGAGTATTTACATTTTGTCTTTGGCATATTACAAAACATCGAGGGCTTATTCGCGGACGACGATTTTTTGTAAAACGCGGAATAATACAATTTGCCTGTGACATATACATACGTTTGGGCTAGTAGGCCAAAGACCTGAGATATATCGCAAAGGCTACTAAGGGCTTTAGCCCAGCCAGCGAGACCTGAGAAACATCACTGGTAGCCATTAGCTGGAGAAGACTCAGGCAGAAATAAGTCACGCGCCTTGAAGGAGGCTTATGTCATATGTTGAACTTACGCTCGAGATTTGAGATCTGTCAGGATCGTAGCAAGTAGTATACTGTGATTTTTGCCTACTCTTTCAGTATGCCGCCCTGGTTTAGGCTTGAATTGGGTTTAATTGGGCATCTAAACTAAGTGCATTTATCATTCAAGGTCACAAAATCGTTCTTACGTTTCAAATACATAACACATTAGTTCTTACATTGTACCGTTTTTGAGACTACATTTTATCGTCAAATCACTTCGTTTTCAAATAAACAACGATTAAAGTCGAAATAAAAAAAAACAAAATAAAAAGACAATATTTAGTTAATGAACGTCAAAGCTTAGTTTCACATTTAATAAATTATTTGGAGAACAAGCTGTCAAAGATACTCCGAATTTATTCTTTTTAAAGTAAGTTTTCAGAGATTTTAACTTACAGTTACACTATTTTAGACCCCCGTCCCCGGTGACATAATTTTAAAACCGGATATCCTTGCCTTCCCAATAATCCTTAATGTTATAATAGGCTTTTCTGCATAGATAGTATGCTTAAAAATTTTTGCAACCGCGTCGTAGTTAACTTTCATATATCTGGAAGAATCTTATTGTTATTGAATAATTTAATAACTTTTGCAACTAAATTATTTTCTAAGATTAACATTTTAATAGAAATCGTGATTGGAACATACCTGCAGCATGAGAACCAGTACTTAAGTGCATGAGACCCCCTTGCTAGGAGTGTGACTGTAGAGTCAATTTTAATTTTAATTTCATTTAATTAATAATCAATATTTTTAAGTTCATATAAAATAATTGGCTTATAGATTTAATTATAATTTCAATTACTACTAATCAATATTCTTGACTTTATATAAAATAATTGGTTTGCCTATTTTGGAACGTCACTTCAGGATTTCTTTTGTATTTTTTGCCGAGGGTAGTAAACTAACAGTTAATGATTTCAAAAAGACGCCTGTCACCTCAGTCTTCCGAGACCACGGTACTTGAAAAAGGCCCGAAACGTCGGAAAATTGTAAAAATGTGAAATTATACGAGTAAGATCCGTGTGAAAACAGTTTTTATTTTGCAACTAAATTCAGGAAATGCCAATTTATGTTTATTCCTAGTAAATACCTACACAAATTATTAATTTATCTACAAATATTCTCAAAATTGCTGACATTACCGAATACAAAGTATAACTAAAGGACATGGAGTGTAGTAACATCAATAATTCTCTAAATCATAAATAATATAAATAACACTGAGGCAGAAACACATTAGTAAATACAACTAATAATTCACAAACTATAATAATATGAACGATACACAAAATACGTAATACAAATAGGCACATAGGGTCATTCGGATACTGTTATTTATAGTCAGGGATAAAATCTTTGGACAAGTGCCAACTGCCATCGCGTTGCGACAGTCTCTATAGTATGAACGTTTGTAGGTAATAGTCGGAATATTAATATAGGGATTGTGTTTAACTCGAATACGTAATGCTTTTATTCCCTCTCGTACGGAATACTAAAGCCAAACTATGGGTACTGTACCGCACTACTTATTAAAATACTGGATTAGCAATAATACTTTCTTTTTATTATATTTTTCATCGAAAATCTAGCCTAGCTGTGAGTCTCAACAGGCTGACAGCTAAACCAAACGTAACGACATTCTTCTAATAATTTAAACTATGCCTAGACGGCAACGCCGGCCAGCTACTATAAAGAAGTGTCGTACACAGTACATAGGCAAGCATTACGACATGTTCTGTGATTACGACCGAAAAGCACTGTCTGCAGTATCAATGATTACAGTTCTTACTCCCAATGAGAAGCTCTGAATTTTATTTATTTTTTATTTAACATTAAAACAGGAGGAGGTTTTCAATTCATCATTCTTTTTTACTTTTATATCGATATCAACCCTTGTATGACCCCGCTGCTGGGGCACGGGTCTCTTCCTGCATTGCAGGAAGCTTAGGCCATACTCCACCACGGGGGCAAGTCCGGGTTGGTGGAGGATTGTTAGACAGTGGCGGGCCTTACTGTCAGAAGTTATAAAGCCGCCCGTAAGGCCTCTGCCATGGCTTAACGACTGCCATTACATGAAAGTTTGCTGGCCAATAGCTTAGAGTGCCCTGCGAAGCACGGAAGTGCTCGGAAAATGCCACTGGCCGTAGTCACGGGTCAGTCACCCATACTGCACCTGACCCTGTTGTTGCTGATTGATTCCAATCACTCGGTTCCACTAGGTCACTAGCGCTTTATGACTATCCTTCGGTAAGTTTTTAGCAACAAGCAGCCCTCGAAAAAGATTCGCCTTACCTCCAGCGAGTTGTAGAGCCGTATAAACTGTTGACGTAATCTTGTAAGATAGGGTTACATTACAAGTTAAACGCGTCTGGATCTGGCTTTATACACGAATAACGGTATGTCACTTATCTTGTTACACTTCTCGGCCCCGTACAAGAACCTACGCTTAAAGGATGAAAACTGCATTTAAGTAAAACTGTACGGAAGATTAAAAATCCTTGACATTGAAACCTAAAAGCTTTCGTCGGAACTGTCTAAGTGCCTACCACTAGTTTCCTGTCTATCCAAGTTCAGAGCAAAGATATATGGCTAAAAGGCAAAAATAAAGATATAAGATAGTATCTAGAACGGTGATTAAGAATCAAATGCTGTTGAAGTAACACGATGTAGAATCCAACGTACTAAGTGACGAGATCCTAAGTAGTAATTAAAAATTCTGAATTTTCGCCAATTTGGTATGGGCGGTCTTTTTAAGGGTATAATTTTATTAGAGGGTGGTATATGCACATGTATTGGCCGGTTATAATCCTATCCCAATACATTACTGACATCGATTTGAATATCGCTAGGTTACCATTGTTTTTGTGATGTGCGACACTTGCTGGAAATATATCAACCGAGCAACATTTCCAGCCGTAGTGGTTATATTCTCTTTGTTGTATCTAGCGTTTTACTATCATCCACTCTCTGCCAGTAGGCTAATCGTATAGGCCTTCACATTACTTTTCAATAAATTCTATCTAAAGCTTAAATATTCAATTTGACCCCAGGTAAATAATTAAAATTTTAAACTTACGTACATAATTAATATTTATGCTAAAATACCTTATGCAAGTTGTATTTTTGCGTGAGTATACGTTGTTTACAGACGCTCGATATCGAGAGCTCTATCAGCCCTCAAGCTTATACACAGAAGTAAGCTTAGGAGCCAATGAAGCGCTTATTATCGCCCGAGCCACCATTTCAGTGTGCATAAGCTCAGAAGCTAATGGAGCCCTGGACATCGCCCAACCCAGTTGGGTGCCAGCGGAGTGCTAAATATCACTATCTTAGTAGTGTACCTAAGTTTAGAACATAGTGGAGCGCTGACTACTGCCGGAGCTACTGCTTTTGTATAAGTTCAGAGGCCAAGAGAGCGCTGTCTACCTCCCAAGCTATTATTTATGTGTCAATAAACTAGGGAGCCAATGAAGCACTCAATATTACTGGAATCATTCTTTCTGTATGCATTATGATCGGGAGAAAGGCTCGGGCGACTCAGTGTTCTATTAGTTCCAGAACTTATGCACACTACAACAGTGCCTCGGGTGCCATTTAACGTTTCATTAGCTCCAGAACTTAAGCACACTGTAACAGTGCCTCAGTGTAACAGTGAGTCCTTATTTCTGTTTATAACACTCAGCAATAGTGAATTGGGCGATATTCAGCGTTCCATAAGTGCCAGGACCTATGCACACTCAGCGTTCCATTAGCTCTTGAACTAATAAACTCTGTAACACTGGCTCAGGCAATATTTAGCGTTATATTAGTTCCAGAACCTATGCACACTATAACAGTAGCTCGGCTAGTATTCATCGTTCTATTAGTTCCAGAACTTATGCACATTACAACAGTGCCTCGGGTGACATTCCGTGCTTCATTCGCTCCAGAACATATGTACACTGTAACAGTGCCTCTGGCGATACGAATATCACTCTAGTCACTATTTATGTGTATAACACACAGCAATAGTGACTTGGGCGATATTCAGCGTACCTTAAGCGCCAGAACCTATGATGAATATCACTGGACCGTCTATTTTTGTATGTATAAGATTTAGAGCCATCCCAGAGCTGAAAATTGCTCAATCTGCTATTTCTGTGTATACAGGTAAGCTCGGGACCATTTAGAGTGCTGAATATTACCCGAGCCACTGTTTCTGTGTATTTATCACAACTACGGTCCCAATATCCGATAGTCAAGGGAGAAGCAGCGAAGATCAGATATTGTGACCGTGTTGTGGAAGTATGTCTCGACTCTCGTTGTGAGATAAAACTTATTTTCTGCTGTACCAGCTCAAAGAAATATACTATATCCTACCTTTATGAGCTATCGAATTCTTAAGACAAAATCAATCGGATATTCCACTCAATAAAACCAATATCAGCTAGAGGAAACGGAAATTTATTGCACCATACTCGTAAGCATTATGCCGCAGACCGGAAGTTTGCGCAGACGCCGCCATTACCAGCGCACTTCCGGTGAGCGGTTTGAACTGTATTTTCAGTTCAATTGCCCTTGGACAGAAACCAAAATGGGGTATTGATAGCTTTTAGCTGTAATTAATTTATTCTCGGGGTTTCGCTACAGTGGATGACCTTTGTTCTGGTTCTGAAGGATTAATGGTAGTTTTTTGGCGAATCTCCTCAAATTGTCGTAGAATCGTCATTAGCCTATATCTCATTGGACGTAACTGTAACGATACGACATCGTCGCATTGGTAGTTTGAAATACAGTGAGGCCGTTGTGCAAACGTTGATCACCTTGGATTGGCAATTTCAAGCGCTGAGGTTTTGAACTTACCGTCTTACTACAAAAATTTAGACCGGTGTTGATCACAATACTGTGTTTTACGACGGGTAAGACTTAGACACGGCTTTGACATGGTATATATTTAGTTACTCGAAAACATATTTAAGCTATATTTGCTAAACAAGACTTTAGCAAACATAGCTTATTATAGTAAACATATTTTGGAACACTTGCTCAACACCTGTGTATTTTTTTGTAGTAAGTCGGCCAGGTTTCCTCACGATGTTTCCCTTCACGGTTAGCGAGTGGTACTGCCTCTATAGCTTCACAAATGCAGACAACTTAGAAAACAAAGTCATTGGTACATGCCGGGATTTGAAGCCACAACCTCCGGAATGAGAAGCTAACGTTCTAGCGGTCCCTTCGATCAAACCTTGTACGTCTCCACTGCTGTGGCACGGGTCTCTTCTTGCATTGCAGGAAGGCTAGGCCATACTCCATCACGGGGGTCAAGTTATCAAGCTATTCATAAGGCCTCTGACATGGCTTAGCGACTGCCATTACATGAAAACTGGCACCAAAGGCTTAACGTGCCTTGCGAAGCATGTTAGCGATCTGATACCACCGCTTATTTTTTACAAAATAATTTGTAAAATACCCATTACCCTTAGAACATAGAATAAACAATACATATCTAGGCACTACGTAGTTATCTACACGGACGCCGGCAACGTATTCGTATTGATGATTCTTTCTCCGAATGGTGCGGAACATCTGCCGGTGTCCCGCAAGGTGGCGTGTTGTCTCCACTTCTCTTTGCAATTTTCATTAACAGTATCTCCCACAAGTTATCTTCTTCCTACCACCTTTATGCAGACGATCTTCAAATATATACACAAGCTCCACTGAACCAACTTCATTCAGCAATAAATGTAACAAATAGTGACCTTGCGCATATTCTGGATTGGAGTGTGGCACATGGACTGAATGTAAATCCAAAAAAAACCCAAGTTATAATTATTGGTAGTCCCCGATTTATCTCCAGAGTTGATGTGAGTTCCTTACCACCTATCCTGTTTGATGGTATACCCATACCGTTCAGTTCAGTGGTAAAAAATCTGGGGATCTTGTTTGACACTACCTTATCATGGGTTCCTCAGTTGGAAATGGTAAGTCGGAAGATGTTTGCACCCGCAGGTTCACTTCGGCGTCTCAGCAATTTCCTTCCTACGGCTACCAAAGTTGTGTTGGCTCAGTCTCTCCTTTTACCGATTCTCGACTACGCTGACATCTGCTATCTAGACCTCACAGAGGAGCAACTAAATAAGCTTGAGCGTCTCCAAAACTTTTGTATCCGGTTCATATTTGGTTTACGCAAATATGACCATATTTCTGAATATCGAACTAAGCTCAAGTGGCTCCCCATTCGTCTCCGCCGGAATGCTCACATTCTTTCTCTCCTCTATTGCACTCTGTTCAACCCAGCTACCCCATCCTACCTCAAAGAGCGTTTCGAGTTTCTCCATTCTTCCCATAGCCTGACTCTTCGCTCATCCCAAAACCTTCTCCTCAAAACTCCCATCCACAGAACAAAATTTTATGGGTCCTCTTTCACGGTTCAGGCAGTCCATTTATGGAATGATCTGCCCGTGGAAGTGAGAAAAGCAAAGTCCTTGGCTTGTTTTAAGGCGCTGGTGAAATCCCACTATCTCACTGGATAAACTGGAAAACTGTTGCTTATTAAATATGTATTAATTGTATAAGTATTTATTTATAGGTATTTATGTATATTATTATTTAAGTATATGTTGCTTACCTATATGTATTTAATTGGATATGTATTTATTTTTTAGGTGTCTATGTATATTATTATTTAAATATATGTACATTATATCGTAGGTAATTATAAGCTATTATATTCTCGCACTCCCTTGCTGTTTGATTTCAATATATTTTCGATTTAATTATTTATGTACATGCACCACGTACCGACTATATTCTTCATGCAATCCACTCCATCCAAAGGTTGTCTGGAAGAGATCGCTCTTAGCGATAAGACCGCCAATTGTATAACATTACTTAGATTTAAGAATCATGTTTGTAATATTTTTCTGGTTGTGCAATAAAGAGTTCTCTCTCTCTCTCTCTCTCTCACTACATTTTCTTCAATATCATAAAGTGAAGCAAACTCCAGTTTTTGTATCCCCGACGTCACGCAGCCAGCCTTCACAATATACAATTTGCCTTATCAAAAAATTACTCGGTTTTCCGCTCAACTTAAGCGCCGCGTCATATTTTACGTCCCACTAAACCGAAATAAATCTAGACAGTACAGTGTCACAGAATCTCTTACCTAGACCCAGATTAATATAAGTGCTCACTAAGATATTCCGCTAGAGTAGCTTGAACTCCGTCTCTTCATACAATATAAACGTCAATAATAAATATAAACGTCAATAATAAAAATGGTTGTCTGGAAGAAATTACTTTTAGTAATAAGGCCGCCACTTGTACTGTACTGTTATTTTATAAGTCTCTTATGTAATCCTTGGTGTACATGCAATAAAGAATATTCTATCTATCTATCTATCTATCTAAACAACGGGGCAAATGGGTTGACAATACAGCTATTGTTCTAGCATTTCGTTAGTAACATTAGGAAACTTGCTACAAACTTAAATTGGACATACATTGGGTAAACCCAAAGTTCATTAAGTTTCTATATGTCTTCTATTATCGTTATCAACCCTTGTATGCCCCCACTGCTGGGGCACGGGTCTCTTTCTGCATCGCAGGAAGGTTAGGCCATAACTCCACCACGGGGGCCAAGTCCGGGTTGGTGGATAATTGTAAGACAGTGGCGGGCCTTAGTGTCAGAAGTTATCAAGCCGTCCATAAGGCCTCTGACGTGGCTTAACGACTGCCATTATATGACAGCCGGCACAAATGGCTTAACGTGCCTTGCGAAGCACGGAAGCGCTCGGAAAAATGCTACCAGCGGTTGTCACGGGACGCTCACCCATCCTGTACCTGACCGCGCCTGTTGTTGCTTAACCAAGTGATTGGTTCCAATCACTCGGTTCACCCAGGCCACGAGCGCTTGTATTATATAAATATATATTTTCTTTATGCAGCCTCAATTGTGTCCCACTGCTGGGCAATGGCCCCCCATTTCACTTTCTATTGATCTTTGTTTGTGGCCACCTCTTGCTAAATATCATCATCATCATCAGCCGGTGTCAGTCCACTGCTGGACATAGGCCTCTCCCAAAACACGCCACTGAGGCCGATCTTCGGCTCTCCTGATTCGCGGTCTCCATTCAAGAGCCAGTCTACCCCAACGTTTATCGGTCCTGTGACAGATATGAACTGCCCACTGCCACTTCAGTTGGCTAATCCGTTGAGCTATGTCGTTCACTTTAGTTCTCCGGCGAATAACTTCGTTTCGGATTTGAACCCGCAGATAAACACCGAGCATATGGAGAGATCCATAGCTCGCTGATCGACCTTAAATTTGTGGACTATTCGAACCGCGAGTGTCTACGTCTCGGCTCCATATTATGTCATGACTTTTGTCTCTAGGGAAAAATTCTTGCTTGATATCTAAAGTATAGAAGATCAAATCAAGCAAGAACCCAAATTCTTCTCGCGGGTGTCGTAAAAGGCGACTAAGGGACACAAACCGGGAGGTGGGCAGCAGCGCCCCCTGCAGTACAATGCCACCAATCTGCGATCCCCAACCCGCATGCCCAGCGTGGGGATTATGGGCATTAACCCCCAATGATGGTATAAGACAGGGCGCTATGGCCATCATTAGGGGAGGGCTATGGCCAGCAGTGGACTACATAATATAGCCTGAAGAAGAAGAAGAACTTTTGTGATTTTAGTGATCTTGTCACTTCTGATTTTAGACGCCGCTGTGACAGGGCAAAAAAAATAATTTTTAACTATGGTTTTGTCAAAAGCTTTGCAGAACTTTCAGACTAAAAGTGATTTCTGTATTTTTATTCTAATTTTTTCAGTTCTTCCCACATCTATCCACACATGAAGGTATTTTCTTAGTATCCGAAATTGTGTTCACGCGGCAAGCGCTCATCGTAGACTAATGTACCTAAAATGGAATGCTGTTAGTTCTACCTCAAAACGTAACCGCAATAAGGTTAGTCGCGATATACGTAGTAGCATATGCTCTAAGCCCGTCATACCTAAGTTCTGTCCCAACCGCCTGCAGGTACCGTTTTTGTGCTAAGTGCATACACCACAATATGAAAAAGTAAATCAGCTGTTCTCTTCTGTCTTGTATCGTGGCAGTACAATAAACTGTTTTTATTGAGTAATTTATGTGACGTCCCCCGCTTTGTATGCGGGCCTTGCGTTGTGATCCCCTCCCCTAGTTGCAACTTGTTTTGCCTTGTTATGTACTGTATAGAGCTGCTTAAGGATAAGTACGAGCCGCAGCAGTTTAAGCCAGGGTAAGATGAAAGGCAGGCACTAGGCTTGTGTCGACGCTTATAGTCTCGCGTCTCTTTCTAGACTACAGAAGTTAAGTCGGATTTTACTTCTTGCATCCTTATCTCTCGCACATTCTAGCGAATGGGCGCTTTGACAAATTGAATTAAAATTTTAACATGTTTTAATTGTCATATAATCTCGTAATGCGCAATTCCTAAAACACCCCATTAGCCACCTTCTTATTTCCTTTTTGACACAAAAAATTAACACAAGAATTTATTAACTTCTGTACATAAAAATGTGAAGATAAGTCAAACTAAATGTGTAGACTTTTAGTCCGGATTTACTTACGGGTGTTGTTATATCGGAAAAGTCCGACCAGGTTTCGCTCCGATTCGCAGAGCTTAATCATGGTGAGCAGAGACGGAGCTCGCGTCGTCGGTTGCTTGTCTCACACTGTGCGACGCGAGCTCCGTCTCTGCTCACCATGATTAAGCTCTGCGAATCGGAGCGAAACCTGGTCGGACTTTTCCGATATAACAACACCCGTAAGTAAATCCGGACTAAAAGTCTACAATGTCTTGTGCTTACGAAAGTTTTAGTTCAAAAACTAAATGTGGTTTGTACTAATAGTATTTGACTAACTATTATTTGTTACACATTACTATTTTCATCATGGTACTAGTGTCAGCGATCCGTATTTTTACCCGTGCAAGTTTTTTTTCCACAGGTTGGGTTCTGTTTGTTAAGAATAATTTTATTTATTCTACCTTAATTAGTTATTTCTCTTTCTTTCTGCTTAAAACTATTGTATGAATTATTATTTAATTCCGAATTTCCTTACTTGAATTCTGCAGCGACACCAGCTCCGATAAAACTTCACGTAAGTAATTTTTAAGTCTAGTTAATACTCGTTTTTTACAGTGCTTAGTTAGTTACACCTGAGATTTCTACACTTAGCCACACAGTTGGAATATATGTTAACGTTTCAGACATTAGGGATTCCTCACGATGTTTTCCTTCCTCATTTGTTAAGTTATAGTAGCAATGCTAGCTACTATACTTCACAAATGTACACAACTTAGAGAACAAAGTCATAGGTGCATGACGGGATTCGAACCCACGACCCCCCGATGTGAGAAAACGGCGTTCTATCGCTCCGCTACCACCGCCCCTTATGTATGTCCGGTGCTTATGAAAGTTTTAGTTCGAAAACCATTATTACATAAAAGAATGGTTTTTAATTGTAATAATTGTATTCAAGAACCTATTTAAAGGCTAAAAATTCCACCCATGCCGGGACTCGAACCCGCGACCTCTCCCAACTGAGCCAATGGGCGACCGCCGACATCAGTGAAATTTCGAACCTCTTTACAATACTCTCTGTATTACTCACAGGCAGCGACATCTGACTGAAGTAATTTTCATCACTTGCAGCCCCGAGTACATACTTTTCTAAAATTGTCTTTAGCACGGGTTAGTGTAATAAATCATCATAATAGGCCTTTGCGTCCATCACGGACGATTCAAACAGTGCCTAAGGACACAGGACTTGACACTTTTTTGAGTGACTGAAAAGTCCAATTCGAGAGCGGCAGCCCCTGCCGCATGTAGGACATATAAAGAGAAGGTCCGGAGCCGGGTCATTTCGGATTTGGTGCCTCCTGGTTCTCTTGTCCGCCAGTGCCGAGCACCATACTTCGTCGCAGGTCTTGCGGCCCTCCCGAACCTTTGCTCTCCAGGCTTCTCTGTCCACAACGAGTTCCTCCCAGCTGTCGTGGACGATCCCAAATGCCGCCATGTCACGCTTAGCGCAGTCTTTAAAGCGCAGTAGCGGTCTGCCGACACGCCTTTTGGCGTGCGCTACCTCACCAAGCATGACAGCTCTTGGCAGACGAGTAATAAATAGATTATAATAATTGTTTTCGTCTTAATTTACATTCAAAACTGTTTTCACAATATACAGTTTTTTGTCAATTTGTTTGCACTTGACCGCTGCTACACTTTTTTATGTACCTTGCAAACGTCCCACTGCAGGGCACAGCCTGCCTTCTCGAAGAGAGAGATTACGGGCATAATTACCACGCGTGCCCACCGCACATTGGTGAGCTCATGCGCTGAGGTATTTGAACCCCTAAGACACTCAGGTTTCCCCACAATGTTTTCCTTCACGGTTACCTAGTAACATATTACTTCAAAAATATACATAGCTTAGGAAACAAAGTCATTGGTACAAGTAAATGGCGGGGTTCAAACCTACGATTTTCCGATGTCCCGTCCTGTATGCACTGTATATACCTACAGTGTTTATGGATTTTTTATTTCGAAAACTATGATTACAATAAGTTTTCATCATAATTGACTTTCAAAATTAAAACTTGTTTGCATTTGACCTCCGTTACGCTTTCTTATGTAGCTTCTATACGTCTCAATCCGTGACACACGCCTTCTCTAAGGCAGATATTATTATGTCCCGTATTAAAAATTCTGGTCTTATCTATTTAGGTACTCTAGAACCAACTTACAATACCATTTCGGGAAGTGGCGTTGGTGACTGTAATACAGTTCTAATAAAGAACTAGTACAGTTGCCATCGTAAGTACAAAAAGATCATAATAAATTGAACCACTAGTTTAAGTAGAATAAGTACCTTATCATGTATGCCTATTTCTTATGAATAAATAAATAAATTGTGAAATTGTGAAGTTACCAAGATATAGATAGAAAATTCTTTATTGTACACAGAAAGTACAGTAACAGAAATTCTAAAAATATAGTAAACATTATGGGCTTAATTAACACGCGTGCCCACCGCGCACTGGCGAGCTCATGCGCTGAGGTATTTGAACCCCTAAGATACTCAGGTTCCTTCACAATGTTTTCCGAATGATATTGCTAGTATAACTTTACAGACATAAATAACTTACAAAAAAATCATTGGTACATGCCGGGGTTCAAACCTACGACCTAACGATGTCGCCTCCTGTATGAATCCATGTTTTACATCGAAAACAGTATATACAATTTTATAAAAAGTTTTTCAATTCCATATATCAACAGCTCTCCATCGTAGGTTGTCTGGAAGAAATTGCTTTAAGCAAAAGGCCGCCAATTGTACTGTATCTTTAATATTTTATGTTTGTTTTTTCTTGGTGTACAATAAAGAATATTCTAATCTTATCTTATATTTTATAGTTTTCGTCGTAATTTACTTTCAAAACCGTTTTTACGAATCATTGCTTTTTTGGTTATCAAGACTTGTTTGCTCTGGAAGTCTGGACCTATGTTACGCTTGCTACGCAAAATTCTCGACGTTCGTGTCTCTGCGTCAATTTATTGGCGCCTTTTTGGGAACAAAAAATATCATTTTGCCGGAAAGGCAGCCGGATAATTTGCATCGCGGATAAAAAGACCAATTTATTTATTTTGGAACAGCAAAACGTTATAAACGTGTTAAGGCGCTCGGCGGTGCTAATTAGCACCACCAATGGAATTAAAATCGTAACTTGTTTAGTAATCGTTATCAACCCTTGCATGTCCCCACTGTTGGGGCACGGGTCTCTTCCTGTCTCGCAGGAAAGTTAGGCCATACTCCACCACGGGGGACAAGTCCGGGTTGGTGGAGGATTGTAAGACAGTGGCGGGCCTTACTGTCAGAAGTTATCAAGCCGCCCATAAGACCTCTGACATGGCTTAACGACTGCCATTATATGACAGCCGGCACCAACGGCTTAACGTGCCTTGCGAAGCACGGAAGCGCTCGGAAAAATGCCACTAGCGGTAGTCACGGGACGCTCACCCATCCCGTACCTGACCGCGCCTGTTGTTGCTTAACCAAGTGATTGACTCCAATCACTCGGTTCGCCCAGGCCACGAGCGCTCCTTGTTTAGTAATACGTGTCACATTATTCGAATATTTTCGGGGCTTAATCGCGCAGCAATTTATTGCTATTTTACCTCTACGTTTCGACGACATTACAGTCATCGTGGTCACGAGAAGGCTGATGGCTGGTGCCCGCTCGCATTTTCGGCTGATTAGGTTTAAGACTACTCTTAATCAGCCGTCACAAAACACTATCGGCCTTACTAATAAATAAGTTATACACTCTATAACTCTGGTACGGATAGCCAGAGGTTGCGGGTTCGAATCCCGGCATGGGTGAAATTTTTAGCCTCTAAATAGGTTTTTAAACTCTATAACTATTTGACGTATATCAATTTGAAGTGGTTTAATCGCATCTAGCGTACAAATAACCAGTTTGTCAGACCTCGCATAACCTCTGTATACAAACCTTTATTCGTAAGGCCGTATTAGGGTTGCGAATGTTTCAAATGTGAACATGAGAAATCTTAACAACTGTGACAACTCTTTTTATAACCTACACTCTAGAACCTAGGATCAACAACTTGCGACATTTTTTACTACAACTGGATTTTCGCCGAAAACGACTGTTTTTAGCGGAATTCAAATTACGTCCTAAAATGTTGATACTACGTTCTAGGCTGTCTGTCCTTAAAATAGTTATTACAGATACTAAGTTTTCTTAAGTGTTATTTATAAGTACGAAATAAATGACCACAAAGTAAGTAATACTAAATTAATGATAAAGTTACCTATTTGATGTTTACTTTTTGAAAAAAAAAACGCATTATGAAACAAGTTACGAATTTTATTCCATTGCCTTAAATCCTACGACGGTTAAAGCAAGCCACTTTAATTCGATAGTCGTTTATGTCAGTAACAGGCACACACACACACAGTAGAGGTATTTTCTATCCATTGCTACTCAGTAAGTCAATTGTCGGAATCGCTCGCTGCTCTGGCTTTTATAGCATTTTCTTGAACCAGTAGTAACTGGAATCCACTGCTGGTTAGTGCGGAATAGAAATGGAGTATAGTGTTTGCTGTTTTGTTGGAATGTTTAGTGTCGACTACGTGCTTTTATAACATAACATAACGTTTACATACAGGCACATACATTGCTTCTGGCTCCACACTAGGATTCCCCGTGTCGTGGGAACAAAAAACAACAACATCACAAACATGTTAACATCCAGGACCTGGAGTTTTTTTTGGTCCCCAGCCGGGATTCGAACCCGGGACCTCCTGCATGATATACATGATTTACTGATATACTGACGCCCAACCCAACCCAATTTGCCACTACTGGATATTAAATACTATTTAGTATTGAAAGAAAGAAATACATATATTATACCAATAACAAAAATCACGGAAACAAAATAATCAGATAGATTGGCACAATACGAGCAGAACAGAAGTAAACGAAGTACGCAATAAAGAAAAAAAAACATAGTTTCACGTTTAATGTGTCTAAATTGCCACAAAAGGCAGCTGACTCAGCGTTGTGCTGAGGGAGTGAGCCCTCAGCGCTGATTTTCAGTCAGTGCCCGAAGTAACCGATTATGATATTGAGCCTGCGCTGGTGGCCTAGTGGAACCGGTTGACTGGAATCAATCACTTGAATTAAGCAACATCAGGCGCGGTCAGGTGACGGATGGGTGACCATTCCGTGACTACCGCTAGTGGCATTTTTTCCGAGCATTTTTTCCGAGCCGTTCAGTGGTTCGCAAGGCATGTTAGTCCGTTGGTTCCGGCTGTGATATATTAAGGGTAGACGTTAAGCCATGCCAGAGAATTTTTGGGCGACTTGATAACTTCTGTCAGTAAGTCCTGCCTCCTACTTACAATCCGCAACACCAACCCGGACATGGCCACCGTCGTGGAGTATGGCTTAACTTTCCTGCGATGCAGAAAGAGACCCATGCTCCAGCAGTGGGGGCATACAAACGGTAGATAGCGATACTGATTGTCCTAAGTAAATAAATAAATAACGCTCTACTATTTTAGTCTTTTGTTTTATTCGTGGATTGCAAAGTGTGGAGCATATGGTGTATATAAAGATACGTTTTGTGCAGTGCAACAGATCAAACTTTGCAACTTAATTTTTTTTTGTATTTTATAAGCATTAGGTTTAAAACCTATTAAGAGGCTAAAAAGTCCAGCCATGCCGGGACTCGAACCCGCGATCTCGGGCTAACCGTGCCAGCGCTCTCCCAACTGAGTTAATGGGCGACTTACCAGAATCAGTGAAATTTCGAACCTTTTTACAATACTCTCTGTATTACGTACAGGCAGCAACATCTGGCTGAAGTAATTTGCATCACTTGCAGCCCCGAGTACCTTACTTTGCAGTTAGTTTTTACATCGGAATGATATCGCTGTACCCACCCATATTCTTTAAATTAGACATTATATTTGACATTAGATTTCAAGAAAAAACGTGACAAAGCAATACTTAAGTATTCACTTCGTGAAATTGATGTCAGAAATCCATTAGCACACATCTCTTATTCAGTGCCTTTGCTTTTCAATTGTTTATTAGGTGAACGTGTAACTTCATTCTCTACTCAGTCACTCAGTTAGTTTTCCGGAGTTTGGGCTCGAAAATGACGAAAAAATAAGTGCTAGAAATAAGTAGTAAAAAATAAGTTGGAGAGAGAGGAAAGAATAAATAAACAATATCAAGGTGACTGTTAAGATTTACTTACAAGGAAAGTCCATTTGGCAAACAACGCTGTAACAGATTTTTATTCCAAGCCTAATAAAACTAAGAGAGAGAGAGAGAGAGAGAGAGAAACAATTTATTTAAAGGTACAATACTTCAAAAACAAAACCAAACGGTATCAAAAAACATACAAAACGCAAATCTTAACAAAACACAAAAATAAAAAAACAATTGAATAGAACAGCACAGAAAAATATGTAGACCTAGTAGAAGTAATTTATTTAAAGTTTTAAAGTATTGAGCCCCTAAAATGGTTCCCGACTCAGCATGTGTTGTAGCAGCCACCGAGGTATCTAACCACAACGCTGATATTCTGTCGAGACCATGTTGCGAGTTAGTCGCGTGTTTGTGAAAATAAAAAAAAGACAAAAATTATTGAATACTTACAAAACAGAAAGAAAATCAAATAAATGCATGCCTAATAGTTGGTATGTAAAGTGTACTGCGATATAATGTAACAAAGTGTGTGTGTGTGGGTATGCAATAAATAAATAACTGGGTGAATAATTGTGAAGCAAGCAAATATAATGAGAGGTGATTTGTATTTTGCCGGTGCGGTAGGCGCAGTCGCCGATTCATCGAGGAATATCTACCTAGTGCAAACGAGTTATAGAAGGACCAGCTACGCTTAGAGGTACGCGTACGTTGCAACTATATTTTGATTTTTGTATTTGAATCAGATATTCTTTGTAGTGGTGCTTGAAGGTTGTTCTGTTTTTACTGTTGCGTAGTGGCGGTGGTATATTGTTCCAGCATTTGGTTGCTGCGTACCTAAAACTGCCACGAAAGGCCGCTGTCCTATGTTTTGGTACACTGAGCAATGCAGAAACTGTTCTCACCCCTTCTGCTCGACGCGAGTGTCTCCAGGTAAGTTTTTCGTACAGATAGGGAGGCGTGCATGTTTTTATGATCCCGAACAATAGTGTTGCTAAATGAAGGTTTTGTCTCGCTTCCATCTTTAGTATGTTCGCGCCGTTAAGGAAGGGAGTCACATGAAAGCGAGGCGGAACATGGAAACAGTAACGAGCACAGGCGTTCTGCACCCGTTGGATCAGATTTTGAGTCCGTTTTAGTAAACAGGGACCATACGCGGTGGCGCAGTAATTTAATTTAGACAAAACTAAGGTCTCACATAGTCTTATGCGGAGCGTTTCACTAATAAAACCTCGAATACGATAAAGTGTCTTCAGCCGATAAAAACAATTTCTAACCACTTCCTGGATATGGTGCTCAAAGTGTAATTCACCGTCCATTAAAACACCCAGATTACGTGCTTCCATAACACGTTCAATGTCATTTCCATTTAACTGTATACGAATATTGCATTTTTCTGATTTGTCAATTTGATTTTTTGAGCCTAATATCATATATTTGGACTTTTTCGGATTAAGTACGAGGCAGTTTCTTTCGGCCCACAGTGCAACTCTTTCGAGGTCTTCATTCAGACGCAGTACACAAGCATCAGCCTCTGATGGAATTAATTTCGTATACACTTGCAAATCATCTGCATATATATGATACTTGCAGTTTTTAATGCAGTCGGTTATGTCTGAGGTATAGATAATGAAAAGCAAAGGCCCTATAATAGAACCTTGGGGAATTCCGCGATCTACGGCCTTATCCTCGGATATTTTCGTAGTACCATCTGACTTATGTAGGATTACTCGCTGCCTACGATCTGTTAAGTAGCTTTTGAACCACTTGACGCTATCCGAGTCAAAACCATAATAGGATAATTTTGACAATAGAAGATCCGTATTTATCGAGTCAAAAGCACGTGAAAAATCCAATAAAGTTAAAATGCTTCCACTTCCTGAGTCCTGAGCATATAAAATATTATCTACGACGTCCAGCAGAGCAGTCCCTGTACTATGACTTTTCCTGAAACCTGATTGGGTTTTTGGAAGGATACAGTTCTCCTCGCAGTAGCGGACTACCTGATCGTATATAACTTTTTCCAAAATTTTAGATACTACAGGCAATAAGCTAATCGGTCGGAGGTCAGAAACTTCAACAGGGTTGGATATTTTAGGAATTGGTCGGACAACAGCCGTCTTCCAGTAGTCTGGGAAAGTAGATGTGGTAATGGATCTGTTTATAATTTCAGTGATTGTAGTCAACGCAAATGGCAGTGTAGCAATGATCATATCTAGACTTATGCCATCGATACCGTGGGCATTTGAAGATAATGCTAAAATTGCCTTTGAAACCACTGTATCATTGACCGGTTTAAGGGTCAGACTTGCGTTATTGTGCCTATTTTGTGAATAATATGCCAGAATGGAGGGATTGCAATTGTTACTGCCGGGTATATTCAGAAAATTATTATTTATCTCTTGTGGGTCATCGAAGTGGTCTGGTGTAGTTTTTTTTTTATTTAAATGTGGCAGAGCCATTTCTTTAATAGACTTCCATAACTTTTTAGGGTTATTTAGATTATTATTTATATAAGACTCAAAAAAACAATGCTTCTCTTGATATAAACAGGCGCTTACCAAATGCTTCATGCCTTTATATTCTAATCTATGCATGTCACATTGTGTTTTGCGGTATTTGGTGTGAGCCCTATCTCGTAACAGCATCATGTATTTGACGTTGCTAGTGAGCCAAGGCTTCTGTTTTTCCCTTATCACGATTGTTTTCAATGGAGCGTACGTATCAAAAATAGATGTCAATATTTTGGTGAAGTCCTCTACGATTAAATTAACATTAGAACAAGAATTATTATATATATTATTCCAGTCAACTAATTTTAATTCTAGATTAAATTTATTCGTGTCAATTGTTTTTAACGGTCGAAATGTAATTTTGTGTGGTGGAATTTTCGGTTTTTTTATTTTTAGTTCGGTAGTGACAATCGCATGACCACCTAGGTCCGAGATATGGTCGACTTTAATAGACATTTTAGTAGGCGCAACGTCGGTACACACCAGGTCAATAGATGATGATGACTCACTTGTGAAATGAGTGGGTACATTAATAAAATTTTGTAGCAATGTAGTAATTAGAAAATTATCTAGCTTGTTTCTATTCGAACTCGGGTGTAACGAATTTATGTTAAAGTCTCCTAACAAAATAATGTGGTCAAAATTCGCAAAACCAAAAATGGACTCGGCTAGCGCGTCAAAGAAAGTATCGCAATCAAGCCATGGCGGTCGGTACGCTGTACCAATAGCAAGCCGCGTGGAATTTACCCTTACTGAGAGCCACATCTGCTCGACCTGATCAGGTGCAGGCGGGTGGGGCTCGGTGACAGCGCGCACGCCATGGCGCACGTAAAAACCCACGCCCCCTCCCCTCTGCCGCACCCCGCGCGGTCGCGGCAGGTGTCGCAGCCTGTACCCTGACAGTGTAGGCGCCCGCCCTTCTTCTCCATCTCTTAACCAGGTCTCATTAATACAAATGATATCTGGGGAGATCCTACCAAATGCGACCTCGAACTCTTCGTGTTTTGTTCCAAGTGAGCCAGCATTAAACAAACAAATTTTAAAACCTTTCCCAGTCATCTCTGTAGTGGGTAGCTTCTCATAGTTGTGTTCATTGTAGGATTATATTGCGCAGGCAAAACATCGTGTAAATATATATGTAAAATCGATAATACGGGTACGATAGTTATAATGATATACATAGGTAGGTAGTAGATATTGTAAAAAATTGATAATTTGTATATGAAAAAAAAAATTGTGTTGTGTGAATAATTTACGTGGTAATTGGCAGTGGTATGTGGTAATGTGAAGTGTAGTGTTAATAGGCACCAAGTTTCTTTCGGGTGTGAGTGAGGTTTTCGCTGGGACTGAATACTTCTAACAATTAAGATTAGATTTACACATAATTGTACGACATACACGAAAGACCAAATCAGGACTTTACAAAATTTTTTATGTCCACTTCACTGCGCAAAATGTACCGGGGGGAATTATTTTCGGCGCGAGCATAGACACGCCCTTCCCGTGTCCAGACAAAGCGCCAGCGCGCCGCACGAGCAGCATCGCGGGCCATGGCGAACAGCGCCCGGTTGGTCCGTGTGAGCCGCTCGTTGATGTAGAAGCGACGCGGATCGTGCTGCGGCAGGCCCAGTTCGGCGGTAGTAGCCCCGCGGCGCACGCGCGCGCTCTTGAGCAGCTCGTCGCGGAGAGATCGCCGAGTCAGTCGCACCACGATGGGGCGCGGGGCTGCCTGGGCGCCGTCCACCATGCCGCGCCTCGGTCCGACTCGCGCCGCGCTGACGATGTCTCGCTCCTCTAGAGACATGCCAAGCTTGGCCGCCACTGTCGCCACAATATGCCCCACTGACTCTCCGTCGTGCTCTGGAACGCAGGTAATCTCCACGTCGTTCGTTAGGAGTACCTGCTCTCGTTCATTCAGCTGATTTCGGAGGTCGGATATGGCTTCCGACATTTGGGTCACGTCCGACGCGCCGACTTTACGCTCGAGGGCAGTGAACTCCTCCCTCAGTTTGGCGTTCTCGCTGCGGAGCGTCGCCACTTCGCCACGGAGGCTCTCCCGTAATTTGGATAATATAATGTTAAATTCAGTGGTAATTGTCGCTCTAAAGTGGTCCAGCTTAGAGTCCAGAAGTTGACTGAATTGGTCATAAGTGATGACCTGTGCTCCAGCGGAAGTGGAGGAGGCAGGGCCGCAGACATTCTCCATCGGCGGCACGGGCGATATCTTCGCGGAGTGGGCCTGTGACGTCGGAGGTTCTAGTCGCGACTCGAACTGCTTCCGAGTCGGAGTCTCGTCTCCTCTTCTGCGACTGTTCACGTTGTCACAGCCTGGGCACTGCCACGCCTTTTTATTCATCTCCCTATATATGGCAGAGGTCATGTTCACGCACTGGTAATGATAGCCCTTTTTGCAAAGGTAGCATTTGAGGGCCTCATCGCCAGAGGCAACCTTAAAACACGCTTCACACTTCATTATTGCGTTCAAATGGGAAAGACAAATCTCTGAGAGACAATCCGGCTGCCGCACTGCGAAACACTGTCGTGTCTGGGTTTGTGCGCTCTTTGGCTAAATCGTCCGGCACCCGTGAATCACAGCATATGCCCGCGCGTTAATTGAGTTTGAACCCTGTATCTTACGCCCAACCGTGAAATTCGCCTGGATTGTTGTGTTCGCACGGCCGTTAGAAACTGCACTGTTCGCTTAGATTTTACTCAAAAGCACTTTATCCACCTGTTTCTGATAAGCTATTTTATGTCTATGACTTTCACTGGCACTTGTACCACTAATAAACTTGTTATGGAGCACAAAATTGCTGTTTCTTTAATTATTTTTAATAACTTTGTGCGGAAGGTGACAACAAGTTGCTTAACCTCTCGTTGTCAAAGACTAAGGGCGTAGTATTTATTATGGCCTTAATTTTTTACAACAGACTGTAGGATAAAACAGAAAGGCCACGGACGTTTTACATTACCAATTGTACTATATTTTAATATAATTTCTGTTATGTACTGTAATTTCTGTTTACATTAAAAATCAAAAAATATTTATTTTAAGGAATGGATACAAAGACAAAATAAAGTAATAAAGCAATAAAGAAAGATTTAGTTTAAAGATATTCTATCTATCTATTGCATTAATTAAACTCGTTAATTGTGAAGGAAAACACCGTGAGAAAACCTGAGTATCTATCGGAGGAGTCCAAATGTCTCAGCGCTTGAAACAGCCAATCTACAGTGGGTGCGCATGGTAATTAAGCCCTCTCTGTCTTAGAGAAGGTCTGTGCCCTGCCGTGGGACGTTTAAAGGCAACATTAAAAAAATAAACTCATGCTTGTATCCTAGAGGGGTAAACAGATGCCCAGGGCTTACCACATGCTCCGATCTTGATAAACCTGTCTTTTTCCATAATATGGTTGTCTCACTGTAAGGCTAAATCGAATCAAATCAATTTATTTCAACGTAAAGTATTTACATTCTGTTTGCTGAATATCAATGTACAATGTTAAATGTAAGCCGCTGCCTTCGAGCCGTACTGTAGTGAAAAAAGGCAGCGGGAAAAAAAGTCCACTCTGGCCATCTTTTTTTCAGTCATCTTAAACCAAATACATCAGCTGCCACTTATACGTATAAGAAGATTTCGTGATTGCCATCAATAACTTTGAATGCCGAAGCATTAGTTGAATGTCTTACAAAAGTAGGGAAAACGTAAGTGGTGCACATTTTTAAGACCAGTATAGAAATTTTTATAAGATGGGTGAGCGTCCTGTGACTAGGTAGTCACGGGACGCTCACCCATCCTGTACCTGACCGCGCCTGTTGTTGCTTAACCAAGTGATTGATTCCAATCACTCGGTTCGCCTTTTTGAAATGCGGCCCATGTCATGTGAAATTATCACATTTGTCATGTGATAATTTCAATATCATAATGTTAGTTCTTTTGTACGCCACGCTAATATAAGCTACTCGAAATACTAATCCTGCGCAGACGAAGTCGTGGGCAGCATTTTTTTTTCGTAGCCTCCATGTTTGTGTCCCACTGCTGGGCAAAGGCCTCCCCCAATTCAGTCCAGAGTTTTCTGTCCTGGGCCACATCAGACCACTCCGGCAGATGGTCGTCGAGGTCATCTCTCCACCGTCTTCTAGGCCGGCCTCGATTTCAATGTCCATCGTGTGGCACCCACTCGGTGGCGAGTTTCGTCCACCTATCCGAGTGCATTCGACTGACATGACCTACCCCTTCACCGGCCACTTCAGTTTCGCCGTCTGGACACCCACATCGATTATTGGGGCAGCATTTAGTGTAGTAATTTGTTTTAAGCTTGTTTTGTTATTGTGGCGTGTGCACTGTTTCATAATAAACGCTTTTTGTTCTTCTTCATGTTAAAATGAGCCTTCTACCATTAGCCTGTGGCATTAGGGACCAAAGCCGCTTGCCCGGGGAAAATAATTTGATTACTGGAATAGCTCCTGAAGGACGGGCTGTAATTACAGGAACAAACCTCGTTGGAATACTTGCGTTACGACAAGCTAGTCTGCTTTTTTACGTCGCGACGTCTCTGTTTTACAATAAAAAAAGGAAACTGCTGATCGGAACTGAAAATAAATCTCTTAGTCTGTATGTGCACTGAAAAGCTGCTGATTTATGCAAAATAGGTAGAAAAGAACCTTACGCTTCAAAAAGTTAATCCGTATTTTGTAGGGTTCTGTAACCCCTGTCAGAGGCCTTATGGGCGGCTTGATGACTTCTGACAGTAAGGCCCGCCACCGTCTTACTATCTTCCACCAACCCAGACTTGGCTCCTGTGGTGGAGCATGGCTAACCTTCTTGCGATGCAGAAAGAGACCCGTGCCCTTCATTGGGGTCATACAAAGGGTCCATACCATTAGGGTTCCGTAAAAGAATTTATTTTGCATTTCAATACTTTTTTCCGGCAAGGAACTTTATACTTTTTCCTTGTCCGTCCATCCGTCTGCCTATTTGTCTGATCGTCTATACGTCCGCCTATCCGCGGCTTAGCATATAAACAAGTACTAGAAAGCTGAGACTTATATACTCGTATTAATCACGATGGAAGCGGGCCTCAAGAAAAATCAGTTATGGTTTTAGGAGCTCCGAATCCACTGAATATGTACCTATATTATGTAAACCTAAATAAAGAAAAATAAAATAAAAGACGGTAGAAACAAACCTAAAAAAAATTGGTATCCTTGAATATCGGAATATCGTTGGTTGGATTGGGATTGTGAAAGATGGCATTTGAAGGAAAACACTTTTACCCAGTAATGGGCAGTGGTAGGCATTGATGGTGACGATGCAAGAAATATGTGTTGATGTCCTTGCGATGATGAAAATGCACACAACTCGATAAATTAACAATCGACATAGGACAATTTTAAAAACCTATTTAGAGGCTAAAAATTCCACCTGTACGTAATACAGAGAGTATTGTAAAGAGGTTCGAAATTTCACTGATGCCGGTCAGTCGCCCATTAGCTCAGTTAAAAGAGCGCTGGCACGGATAGCTAGAGGTCGCGGGTTCGAATCCCGGCATGGCTGGAATTTTCATCCTCTAAAGAGGTTTTTAAAATCCGCTATTTGACTCTCTTTGCAAGTAAGTCTTAAATGGTAAATATCTCTTCCATTAGACCAAAAAATATTTTAGTATATTTTTTAAGGACCTAAAAGCAACCAAAAAATATATTTAAAAACTTTGCTTTGCTAAACAGCCAAAAACGCGGTCAGCCATTTTTGTCTATGGTTTGAAGACCTGAAGTCTTGTAAACAAACTTTGACATTCAACAACTGTGAGTGTGTGAGCATAGTGAAATAATAACGACGAACCCATGATTTCATCGAGTTTATATGCAAAATATAGCACTTATCATTATTGCATTGTTCGAGAATGCAAAACCATGTCAATAAAGAACCCCCGGAAGTTGTGGATTCGTGTACCCAGTGAAATAAACACACGAAAAAATTGGCTCAAACTTGCCAAAAGAGACCCCGATATTTTATCGACTGAAACTCGGGTGTATTTACGTGAAGATCACTTTGATGCAAGTAATATAATAACAAATGTCCACTGGTTCTGGCTGACAGATGTTTGTTTACAACCGAAAGATGCTTTCAACACGGCGCATAGCGTTTTCACCGCTCCGAATTAAAAGCTAAAAATATTTTTTTAATTTGTGAATTTTTCAGCCATCCTACATACTTACTTAGCAAAGTCAATATATTTTAGTTTCTTAAGTTAAATACTACAGGAAATATTCATTTATCGTGTCAAATTTGTCAAGTAGTGGATTGTCCTTAGCACGAGTTAGTGCATTAAAAAAAAGAATATAATCGATATAGGATTAACTGAAACCGTGGGAACCGGAGTGTGCCTCCGCGAAACAGGCCCCCTAAGAACCAAACCGCTTACGACGTTTGCCTCCTATCTCGTCGCGACTTGACTTCTTTCTCGGCCGAATGAATTAGATACTGCGGGTTTACTTCACTGCCACTGCCACTGCAGCTGAAGTTGCAGAGAGAAGTTATTTCACCGCAGTCTGTGGGGTGGGTAGCAGCGCCCCCTGCAGTACAATTCCACCAAACTGCGATCCCAGCGTGGGGATTATGTGCATTACCCCCCCAATGATGGCACAACCTTGCGCTAAGGCGCTCATTAGGGGAGGGCTATGTCCAGCAGTGGACGAATATAGCCTGAAGAAGAAGAAGTCTGTGACGCTCGTGGGGTAGCACCTGGCTCTGCCTGAAAATCTGCGCTGAAGGCTTGTCCGTCAGCATATTGCTGAGTCAGTTGCCATTTATAGCAGCAGTGAACGCCGTGACCTTTCGATTTTCTTCCTTTTTTTGTTTTTTGTGAATGTTATGTTTAGTAATATGTTTTAAATTTGTTACTGTGGCGTGTGCACTGTTTCTATAATAAATGTTTTTTTCTTCTTCTTCTCCTATTTCTGTAAACGTTCACAAAAGGTCAAGAACAATAATAAAATTTATAAATCGAGAAAAGATGGACAGAGTGGATATTTTTTCGGCTGCCTTTTTCTGCACTAAAGCAGCGGCTTACATTTTACATTGTACATTGCAATTCAGCAAACAGAATGTAAATTCTTTACGATGAAATAAATTGACTTGAATTTGAATAGAGTACTTACCAAAACTTAGTAGACAAAATTGCAAAAAATTAAACACCCACGGCCTATTGGAACCGAGTGATTGGAATCACTTAGGCAACAGGCGCGGTCCGTTACTAGATGGGTGACTACCCCGTGACTTCCGCTAGTGGTATATTTTCCGAGCGCTTACGTGCTTCGCAAGGCACGTTTGGTGGCGGATTTCATGTAAAGCAGTCTTAAGCTATGTCAGAGGCCTTATGCGCTGTTTGATAACTTCTGACAGTAACAGCAAAGAGCTATGGCCGCACTGGGAATCGAACCTAGGTCTCTTCCAACTATTAGATAAATAGGTAGAAAATTCTTTATTTGTACACAGTAACAAAAATTATTACAAAAGAAACTTCATATTTTAAACTTTTGCGACTTGTACACATAGTTAGAATATTTTCGGGGCTTAATCGCGTAGTAATTTACTGCTATTTCACCTCGACGTTTCGACGACGTTACAGTGACCACGATGACAGTAACGTCGTCGAAACGTCGAGGTAAAATAGCAATAAAATACTACGCGATTAAGCCCCGAAAATATTCTAACTAAAAGCAATTTCGTCCAAGGAACCATATTATTATTATTTGCCAACTATTATTATTTATTTATTCTCTTTACCCCATTTATGTTGCATTTATTTACAGCTGGTCCGCGCCTTTTCCATACGAAATATTTATTCATAACATAGAGATATCAGCCTCTTTACTTAGCAACTGCGTTTTCCTTAAAGAGAGTTTACTTATAATTAATGAGGATGGATGATAACATTTACTACGATGAAAAGGGAACCGTGGGCCATTATAAATATCCTTCTGAACTTATTATTTATAAATAGACATACAGTCAAATACCTCCAACATTATTAGTAGCAATGCCAATGCCAAACGTTGTAAGAAATGATCGCGAAGAAACTTGAGTCTCTAAGGATTTCACATGCCACTTAATTAAAACTCTTATGTAGGTATATACGTATATATTTTATTGATTCAATCGATCGATATCAACCCTTGTATGTCCCT
The DNA here is from genome assembly GCA_934045075.1 of Yponomeuta sedellus. NCBI lineage: Eukaryota > Metazoa > Arthropoda > Insecta > Lepidoptera > Yponomeutidae > Yponomeuta > Yponomeuta sedellus. The sequence goes on from OW203734.1 coordinate 4,357,747, forward strand.
ACTGCTGGGGCACGGGTCTCTTACTGCATCGCAGGAAGGTTAGGCCATACTCCACCACGGGGGCCAAGTCCGGGTTGGTAGAGGTGGAAGACGGTGGGCCTTACTATCAGAAGTTATCAAACCGCCCATAAGGCTTCTGACATGGCTTAACGACTGCCGTTACATGACAGCCGGCGCCAGCGGCTTAGCGTGCCTTGCAAAGCACGGAAGCGCCCGGAATAAATGCCACTAGCGGTAGTAGTCACGGGACGTTTACTCGTCCAGCGTCCGACCGTGCCTGTTGTTCCTTAACCCAACTAATTGATTCCAATCACTCGGTTCGACTAGACCACGAGCGCATGGGCCTAGATCAAGTGACTAAGCTCTAGTGATAAGGCTGACGTCTGTACTCTAAAATTAAAAAAATATCTGTGTAATTTCCATTTTTATGTACATTAAAGTGTTCTCTACCTATCTATCTAAGCCTACGCTCTCTGTCCGAGAGAAACCTTGTGTCTTACAGCTAAAGGTAATAAATAGGCTGCATAAGAACTATTATAGTAGGCTTTATTGCACAGAGTATATCTTAGACATGTTTTAAACCTCGTCGGTGTTAACTCAAATGAATATTAAAATGTAAAGCTTGATGTGTGTATACTCTGCATTCTTCAGAATAAGGACGCAGTGTTACCTACCTACATCGATATCAATCCTTTGTATGTCCCCACTGCTGGGGCGCGAGTCCTCTCCCGCATCGCAGGAAGGTTAGGTCATCTCCATCACGGGGGCCAAGTCCGGCGGGCCACCTACCTACAACCATATAGAAGTAACATAAAGGTCACACTGCTAACAAATTTATTTCCATTACAAATGAAACTCCAAGAGCCTTCCTTCACTAAACAAATATTCGCCGTACAATTTCTTCAATTACACGCGCTGACGGCTCTTGACAAAGAAAGGTGTTATCAAATCAATTCACTAATGTCTCAATCTACACCCACTCACACTAATGAAAGTACTACAAAGGCGTGACCTCACTGGCACGCTTACTTCCGTGGTCGTACGACGTACAATGTGACATGCGACAGAGATGATTTACAGAAGATACGATACTTTTTTTTTTGCTTTACTCGTCGTCGTCAGGCTATACAAGTCCACTGCTGGACATAACCCTCCCCTAAAGAGCGCCACGTTGTGCTGTCATAGAGGGTAATGCCCATAATTCCCACGCTGGGCATGCGAGTTGGGGATCGCAGTTCGGTGGAATTGTACTGCAGGGGGCGCTGCTGCCCACCCCCGGTCTGTGTCCCTTAGTCGCCTCTTATGACACCCGCGGGAAGAATTGGGTTGGTGCTATTCTCTAGGCCAACACCACACAGCTTTACTCAATACTCAATAATTTATTGTATTACACAAGTATTTACACACACTTTATATACATTTGCTTCATTTTCACTAATTGGCTGTTATACATAGAATTTAGTTATACATGAAACGGTTCCAAATGGCCATTATTTATTAGATAAACTAAAATCACCTTAGTTTGGTTGGGACTAAGGGTAGTTACGTTTTACCTGATAAATTTCGCGATTTTACCAGTTTAATATAGATAGCATCGAGAGTTATTAAAAAATATTTATCATACTACTGTCTACGTAGTATTCTGGTGGTTTACACCGCCATCTGTACTATGATCTATAAATAACTTCCGGTATTCTCGTAAAAGAGAGTACATACACACATAACCTCACGCCTACATCCCAGAGGTGTAGGCAGAGACTAGGGACTGCCACTTGCTACGACAGATCACCTTCGCTTCGTCGTCGTCGTCGTCGTCGTCAGGCTATACGAGTCCACTGCTGGACATAGCCCTCCCCTAAAGAGCGCCACGTTGTGCTATCATAGGGGGTAATGCCCATAATCCCCACGCTGGGAATGCGGGTTGGGGATCACAGTTCGGTGAAATTGTACTGCAGAGGGCGCTGCTGCCCACCCCCCGGTTTGTGTCCCTTAGTCGCCTTTTACGACACCCGCGGCAAGAATTGGGTTAGGATAGGTTAGGTTCATGCCTTCGCTTCATCAACGTAAAATAGAGTATTTAATAAAATATACATACATAAGCTCACGCTTGCATCCCGGAGGAGTAGGCGGAGGAAGGAGACCAGGGTCTACCACTTGCTACGATCCTGACAGATGTCTTTAGCTTCCTTGACATTAGTTTGTCGTTGCATGCATGTTTGCCGGTTTCAGGTTCTTTAAGAATTTAAAAGGGCAAGATAAATATACATATATTTTAACATATTTACATACAAGCACATACATTGCTTCTGGCCCCACACTAGGATACCCTGTGTCGCGGGAACCAGAAACAACGACATCACAAACATGTAAACATCCAAGAACTGGGTTTTTTTTTCCCCCTGCCGGGATTCGAACCCGGGACCTCTTGCATGGTAGGCAGACGCACTACCGCTACGCCACAGAGGTCGTCAAACCTTCTCTAATACATTCCAAATATTCGGTCAATGTTTATCCTATATATATATATATATATATATATATATATACACACACACAGAGATACATACATACATACATATATACATACAGCCATACATACATATATATAGACGTTGCAAGAGGATAAACATTGACCGAATATTTGGAAGTGTAAGAGGTCACGGGTTCGAATCCCGGCTGGTATATATAGAAGGTATCTACATATATATGTCTAAGTGTCAGGGTCACTTTGTGGGCGTGTGTGTGTATTACGTAACGTATCTCAGTCATAAAATTAAGCTCCTCGTAATTCTGACATCTACTGTCACCACACCGAACGTCTCACTCGTTTCTCGCTGCTAAACGTCTCCAGGAACAATTACACAACGTAATACCGGGTTCTGGAGCTTGGGTTTGCCGGGTTATTTGTCATGTTTATGCCTGTTAAGATTGTATTGTTGGTATAGTAAATGGCTCGGGGCTTAATTTCTGGGGTAGGTATTATAAATTTTTAACAGCAAACTTTAGGTCAGGGATTCTTAATAATTTTGGACGCACCATTTCAAAACTATAAAAATCCTTCGGACTGTCTCAGTATTAAATTGTAGGAAAAGAAAATATGGGTTTTTAAAAGCACATTTTAAGGTGCTATCGTATTAGTTAGCACCACCAAAAAACTATACGTTTTTGCAAAATATGAGCTGCATGATTTTTAACGATGGTAATTCAGAGTCTTACGAAAGAAAAATTAGACAACAAATTAAATATAAAAATAATACAAATAGTAATATAATTATATAATAGGTAATATAATAAACAAAAAAAGGCAAGAGGAGTGAACTGAAGGAGGTTTGTGATCGTGATAAGTAGCATAGCTTGAGCTCTGCAGTTCCCTAAAACATCCGTGAAAACAAAATTATTTCATAGTTTATTAGGTTATTGTAATGATAATATGACAGCGACACATTATAAATAAATAAATAAATAAATATATATATATAAAATATATATATTACTATACTTATTTATATATTTATTTATTAATAATGTGCCGCTATCATATCATTTCAATAAGTTAATAAATTATTTAATAATTTACATAAATTCCTTATTGCACAAACGTACATAATATACAAAAGAAGGACTTGATAATATTGCGTTTTCTACCTATGAACCCACAGGAGATACAGGGCACTGTATTGATACCGTATGTAGTGTTTATTGATGACTCGTGATGCCCTTACTCAATTACTTATCAAACGGGTCTCGATTATTAATTACGTAAAACGTAATTACCTTCATGCCTGACATAGGTAGATAGTTTGGTAAAGAACTTTTCATTGCAAAACCAGAAAAAAATACAATTAACAATTTGTATGTATTTAGTGAAGACACTAAATAAATACAAATTGTTAATTTACCAATCTATCTACCTATGTCAGGAATGAAGGTAATTACGTTTTACGTAATTAATAATCAAGACCCGTTTGATAAGGTTATTGAGTAAGAGCATCACGGGTATCTCTTGCGGACACAAGAAACAACGTAAAAAAAAGCAGTAAAGTTGGTCTCCTTTTACCTCAGAGGCTCATAACAAAGTGACCAAATTTCGCAGATAAGTAATTATCTGCTGCAGAACAAGCGAAAAGCTCCGAAATTTAACAAGACACTCCAAGTTTAGAAACGGTTCCGCAATCGTGTTCCCAAGACGCAACTCAAGCCCTACCCGCGAGCTATGGCTCTGGTACAGTCGACAACATAAGTCTTATGGACTCTATCCTGATCTGCAAAGATGTAGAGTTATATATTAAACGTGTCTTATAGCGATTATTTATTAGGTAAAATGTACTAACTAATTACAGTACTACACATCATAAAAGTTCCTTCGGGAATCTACGTTCGCGCAGACTAGGAAGAAGTGTAACTAAAGTACCCGAAGCTATAAGTACATTCAACATGATCTTTAACCCATACGGTTAAGGTGCAGAATTGATTGCCGCAGTAGCGCTACCTATTTCGCTCACGCTAATATTGCCAAACTAATAGGCACATCCAAAATTTGGTCATCTGCGCAGGTACATCCGCGAGACTTATTTCTTGTGTAGCACTGTACCTTATTTCTCGACGTTTTGGCAGCGTTGCAGTTGCCATGGTCTCCGGAAGACTGAAGTGGCGAGTAACAGTCAATTATTGTGGGTAAAAGTAAACATGATTATAATACTATTTTTACTTTTAATGCACTAACCCGTGCTAAGGAGAATTTTAAAAACCTATTTAGAGGTTAAAAATTCCACCCATGCCGGGATTCGAACCCGCGACCTCTGGCTGGCACGGATAGCCAGAGGTCGCGGGTTTGAATCCCGGCATGGGTGAAAATTTTTAGCCTCTAAATAGGTTTTTAAAAGTAAACATGAGAAATCATTTAAAAACCTATTTAGAGGCTAAAAATTTCACCCATGCCTAAATAGGTTTTTAAATTGGTCCTTAGCACGGGTTAGTGCATTAAAACTACAAATAGTATAATCATGTGGGTACAGTGATATCGTTCCGATGTAAAACCTAACTGCAAAGTAGGTAGTCGGGGCTGTAAGTGATGCAATTTGCTTTAGCCAGATGTCGCTGCCTGTACGTAATACAGAGAATAGTGTAAAGAGGTTTGAAATTTCACTGATGCCGGTGAGTCGCCCATTGGCTCAATTGGTAGAGCGCTGGTACGGATAGCCAGAGGTCGCGGGTTCGAATCCCAGCATGGGTGAAATTTTTAGCCTCTAAATAGGTTTTTAAATTTGTCCTTAGCACGGGTTAGTGCATTAAAAATAAAAATAGTGTAGGTAATGAGAAATCATATTATCTGTGGTAACTATTCCACATTTATTTAGAACATTATTTAGAACATACCACAATGTAGTATAAATATCCTAGAACTTTTATCGATTTCTGCTAGATTGCTGATCCTAGGTTCTAGAATGTAGGTTCTAAAAATAGTTGTCACAGTTGTTAAGATTTCTCGTGTTCACTTTTAGGTAAAAACGTATTATAAAAGAAGTTATGATTTTTATTCCATTGGTGGCGCTAGTTACCTTGCCTAAGCGTCTTAATAAACTTATGTTATCTTAAAAACCTATTTAGAGGCTAAAAATTCCACCCATGCCGGGATTCGAACCCGCGACCCCTGGCTATCCGTGCCAGCGCTCTTTCCAACTGAGCTAGTGGGCGACTCACCGGCATCAGTGAAATTTCGAACCTCTTTACAATATTCTCTGTATTACGTACATAGATATGAGATATTACGTAATAGTACATTACACAACTAGGGTGGTAATACAAAGAAAGGCCGAGATCGCAGAAGTTTGCGGCCCGAGCTGCAAGCGAGGGACGTAAATATGCGATCGAGAGCTTTCTTTATTACCTCCCGTGTTGTGTACATCTTTTTATGTCTACACTTGGCCAGAAATAGATTTTTTAAATTGTCCATAGCACGGATTAGTGCATTAAAAATAATATAGTTATGTTATCTTATCTTAAAAAACTTAGTTTCGGCTTCAGATGTTTTAATGTTTTGGTATGAGCAGGATATAGCTATATTAAGGTATTATTTTTGTGATATCTGACAAAACACCTTGTTGCAAGTCTCCAAGTTGCAGACCAGTTTCGTTCACGTTTTCCATTTTATTTTAAACAGTGGAAAGTGAATGTAATTGCAACCATGTTAAGATGTTATGTACCATCGATAAAGTTTTTATTTGTTTATTTATTTTTAAATAGAACATATTAACCGTCTACAAAACACTAATACATCCGTATTGCTCCACCTTGCTACGATGCTGTTCGGCGTAGTACGTAATAAAACTCCCTCGTACCTTTATAAAAAGCTCGAGTGGTCATCTCGCCAGCGTTACGTTCATAAAGATAAAATCCTTGTACCTGCGCATAGAACAATGACTTTTCGTGGCAGTTTCAGGTATGCGGCATCCAAGTGCTGGAATGATATTCCTCCACCAGTCCGTGAAGCTTCTAGTAGGTATGCCTTTGGGCGCAAGCTCAGGGCATATTTGCTTGAACAGCAGAGACTATCCCATCCTCTCCAGACTTCTCGCCGCTTCCGACGTGACTAGTGATCGCGTCATCACTCTGACTTATAATAACCTTCGTAACGCAGTTATATATAAGGTTTACACTCACTATTACTATTATTATGTAAATTCTATTTATGTATGTAATTAGTCATAGTATTTTAATCTCGGTAATTGTATGTATAAGTTTTTATTTTTTTTTATTTTTTTTATTCTTATATCTATGTAATTGTAACTTTACTACTATTAATAAAATTGTTTTTGTATATTTATGTAGTGTAGTTAAAAATATTTTTATTATCGGTGTATGTACTCGTTTTTTTTTACTTATATTTAAGTATAAGCATAAAATTATTACAATATAGTGATGTACCGCGCGTGGAACCCTAATGGGACAGGCGCTGACTGAAAATTAGTGCTGGGTAATAATACCCTCAGCAGTATGCTGAGTCAGCTGCCTATTGCAGCAGCAAAGACACACCGTGACCATTGTTTGTAAATATTTTGTTAATTACTTTGTTTTGTGGTGTCTCATAACTGTTGTTGTAATAAATGTGTTTTTCTTTCTTCTTTCTTGTATTATTTACCCTAGCAAATATTAACCCTAGCAAATTGATGTTTTTTCGCCATTCCATAGTTTATGCCATAATTCTAAAGTTATTAGCATTCTTAAAAACCTATTTAGACGCAAAAAAATCCACTCATGCCGGGACTCGAACTCGCAACCTCTGGCTATCCGTGCCAGCGCACTTCCAACTGAGCTAATGGGCGACTCACCAGCATCAGTGAAATTTCGAACCTCTTTACAATATTCTCTGTGTTACGTACAGGCAGCGACATCTGGCTGAAGTGATTTGCACCACTTGCAAAATAGTATATTTCATTACAAGTGCGGAAAGGCTGTCATCGCAAAGAGTTCCGACAAATGTCTACCCGAGCCGAGGCGCAGCCGAAGGCGAGGGTTGACAGACGGAACAAGTTGCAATGACGGTTCCGCACGTGTACTGAACGTGTAGAGGGAGTAAAACTATAGAGCAAGCCATAGCGCACACATACAAGTTTTAAATGAAACAAACTTCGTAGCGACCATGGGTGAGAAAGAGATAGAGTAAACAGCAAAAGTGTAACTGCTTTTTTTGTTTGCCCCCAGTGTCAAGTTGACGTTTTTGGGGGCAAACAAACGACAAGATTTTGAAAATGTAATAATCATATTTAACGCTACGCTAGCCGTTTCGAAGAGCAACCGTGTATTTGTGAAATGATATATTAAAAGTGACCTAAATAGAGAAAGTATGGTGAATTGTAGTGTCCTCGTATGTAGAAATCGTTAAGAAAGAGCTTTGGGGGAAGTTTCCTTTGATAGGTAAGTAATTATTGTGTTTCAATTATTGTTAAGCCCAAAGTTGCCTTATGTTGAGTATTTTAGTTAAGTTTCAACTAGTAGCTTTGCAACTAGTCCGTAAGAAAAGCAATTTAATAGAATTTACTTTCCTAACCTAAAAAAACGAAGAGTAAAAAAATGTTGCCATCCGTTATTGTCGAAAATCCCGATCATTACTTGACCGTGTTGGCAGACGTTATAAGCGACCGTACGATGGGAAAATAAAAAGTAGTATTCCCTAAGCTGCTAAAAAAACAGTACGTTTTCAAAACCTTTGTTTTATTACTTTAAAGTAAACAATCGATTAAACATAAACACACTATTTTTAGGTTTTTATCCCCGTAAAGGGTTTTACTGTAATGTTAATATTATTGCTCTTGTTTGAGAAAAATACACACAACACCTATAGCGCTTAATATGTTGTTTTGCCAAAAGTGTGCCGTTTAGAGTTTCATTGCTCAGCCTATTTCGGATCTTTGTTTTAATAAGATTGACTGAACTGAAGCAGCGTTCATAATCTGTGTCACAAAAACAAGTAACCGGTAACGTCGCACATTAGTTAGATTTACCTTAAGGGTTGGTACTTAGTAAGTAAAACAATAAATAGTGACGTGCTATGTTGGTATTAGTACTTTGGTTGAATAAAATCTAAAAAAAAGTCGTATATTTACGTACGATTTCTGCCCCTTGATCGTACATGCAACATAAATGTAATACATCGTATGAATACGATTTAAATCGTATATCTGGCAACGCTGTGTGATCATTACTTAACTCGAAGTCCCAGACTTCGACGGCTTGTCCTTGTACAGATATTAAGTTACAAACGTAATCAAAATATATTATGAATCTTAATACTTAATGTATCGTTATTAAAAATCAAATGTACCTAAAACTATAACCCGGGCTTGGCCCCTGCGGTGAAGTATGGCGTAACCTTATGCGATGCAGGACCCGTGCTCCAGAGTTATGGACATACAAGAGTTGATATCGAAATCTATAATAAAAACAATAGAGACAGAAACATTACGGCTACAGCACTGAATTATCAAATATAATATCCTGATGCTTTGTTACATAGCTGCATCGCCTTCCTATGTGACTTGTTGCCCATATAATTTTTCAGCATTCATTCCACTCAGCAGAAAATGTGTCAACTCGAATTTATCGCAAGAACCCTTTCGGTGTTTTTGTGCATTCTGCCGCAAGCAATGTGCCCTTGAATTCAGTATAGAATTCAAATTTGAATTTGCATCAATGAATCTCGTACAATACCGTCTAGCCGCGATCGTTTATTAGGTAAAACGTAATTACCTTATTTCCCTAATAAATAATCGACCCGTTCCATATACAACAGCTATGTATGAGTATCGCGAATAATAAGGAATACTAAAGTTATTAATTATTATATTTATTAATATTAGCAATGATTCTTTTCCAGATTTCTTCAAAATAGTTCTGTTCTGGAAAAATGGGTGCTAGCATTTAGAAGAGAGAACTGGTCACCTACATCAAATGCTCGAATATGCTCTCTACATTTTGGTGGTCTGAGGTACCCTTTGAAAGATTTTTTATATGGTGAATTTTTATATGAAAAAAACTTATTAATAAAACAGTTTATGATTATATTCCATTGGTGGTCCTAGATAGCGTCCCTAAGCGCCTTAACTTGTAAAATTTAAACGTGTAAAATAAAACGTATTTTTATTTATACAAAATGACAATTGTTTATAAAACGTTTGCTACGTTCTGCAAACAATTGTCAGACATGTATGATTAATAAAATTCAAAACTAAATCTGCATTTTTATTCATGGCCTATGAACGACTGAAATATTTTATCCCACATAATGGCAATTCACTTTTACTGTGGGAACATTCACGCACACAAACAAATAATATTCACCGACGTGAAAACGGTTACACTGTGCCTTGATCTATAGTTCTACTCTATCTACGACTGAACGACTATTTTTAATACAGTTGCGAAAAAATAAGCAATTTAATAAAGAAAAATTATTTGGAAAATGGCGCCAACCGTAAAAAATATAAGCAGAGATTTTTTTTTCTTCACCCATTCTAGTAGGCAAAGGGTATATACTATGCCCATACAGCCAAGTCTTCAGTAGTTTTTTTTTATTGATATGGAATGAAAATGAAATTTTATGAGATGAAATGAAACCTAACTTAACTCATTCAATCAAATCATTAAATCTGATATTGAAAGAAATTAGTAGCTCATAAAAACTTCTAGGATTTTTTTCAGTAAAAACTTCACGGTTCGTTTTCTTTTTAATAGACATTATTTTGGGAAAGAAAACGCACGAGTGCGGGAAAGGTAAAAAAAAAAGCACGAGTGTGTAATAGCCCACATCCCGCACGCTATACGTCCCTGTAATACGCCACTTTTTGAACAACTGTATTAAAGTTTTTGTGTACAAAGACTACGAGGTTTTCTTTGTCTCGAAAAGACCCGATATATTAAAGAAGACTTCCAGTGGCCCGCGTGGCCAGGACCTTTATTCATAGTTAACGCTTGCAGCTGTCTGATTTTATGCTAATGGTTGAATTTCAGTAGCGACTGTACTTAGAGAAACTCTGTTAAGCAACACACTCGAGTTTCAAAGTTGTAGCTGCACCGCTTTGTCTATGTAAAGTAGGGAATAATACGATTGTATTGTGCGAAAAACTGTTAATTAGTGTTGCCATTGCTGATGCATTTATTGGTGACTTTTCAAAGGGACCGTTATCAAACCTTGTATGTCCCCACGGGTCTCTTCCTCCATCGCAGGAATGTTAGGCCATACTCCACCAAGTCCAAGGGGCCAAGTCCGGGTTGGTGAAAGATTGTAAGGCAGTGGCGGGCCTTACTGTCAGAAGTTATCAAGCCGCCCAAAATGCCTCTGACATGGCTTAATGACTGCCATTACATGACAGCCAGAACCAACGGCTTAACGTGCCTTGCAAAGCACGGAAACGCTCGAAAAAATGGCACTAACGGTAGTCATGGGACGTTCATCATCCTGCACCTGACCGCGCCTGTTGTAGCTTAACTCAAGTGATTGATTCCAATGACTCGGCTCACCTAGGCCGCGAGCGCTTCAAGGGAATAGGGAACAGTTATGCGATTTTACCTGTGGCTAATCAGGATACTATTTCCCAGCTGAAGTAATAGATGATGGCGGTTCGCCGCAACATTTCACTATATTTTTTTATTTTTACTTAATCACAAGAAGCTCACAGCGCAAATAGTACTTAGGTCGACAATTTATTAGACTTAATCGGGCATAGGCCAATTACGAGCTTTTTTTATACGGTTAAAATCACAATAGTAAATTCGTTTCATGAGGATTTTACGAAAAATAAGCAAATGCACGGAATTTGAAAGAAAAACTGAGCTAAAAAATATTAAACTTTGGTACACGACAATGATGCATTAAATAAACATTACTAATACTAAGAGGGGATTCAATTTCGGTGTGTGTATGTGTGTGCGTGATTAATTCATTTGTGTATTAGTGATGAAGTTTTTAAGGATTTTAAGGCTCAGCTTTGTTCGTTAGGGATAATTCGCAGCGTGTCTTTTAGAAATTTTTGTATTCATATTTTAACCGCAATTGTGTGTGCATCGATCCATCATTTTTATTTCGTTAAACTCTATCTGTTTGGATAACATACCAGTTTAAAAACCTATTTAGAGGCTAAAAATTTCACCCATGCCGGGATTCGAACCCGCAACCTCTGGCTATCCGTGCCAGCGCAAAATAAAAATATTATAATCATGTGGGTACAGTGATATCGTTCCGATGTAAAACCTAACTGCAAAGTAGGTAGTCGTGGCTGTAAGTGATGCAATTTGCTTAAGCCAGATGTCGCTGCCTGTACGTAATACAGAGAATAGTGTAAAGAGGTTCGAAATTTCACTGATGCCGTGAGTCGCCCATTGGCTCAATTGGTAGAGCGCTGGCATGGATAGCCAGAGGTCGCGGGTTCGAATCCCGGCATGGGTGAAATTTTTAGCCTCTAAATAGGTTTTTAAATTTGTCCTTAGCACGGGTTAGTGCATTAAAAATAAAAATAGTATAATCATGTGGGTACAGTGATATCGTTCCGATGTAAAACCTAACTGCAAAGTAGGTAGTCGGGGCTGTAAGTGATGCAATTTGCTTAAGCCAGATGTCGCTGCCTGTACGTAACACAGAGAATAGTGTAAAGAGGTTCGAAATTTCACTGATGCCGAGAGTCGCCCATTGGCTCAATTGGTAGAGCGCTGGCACGGATAGCCAGAGGTTGCGGGTTCGAATCCCGGCATGGGTGAAATTTTTAGCCTCTAAATAGGTTTTTAAATTTGTCCTTAGCACGGGTTAGTGCATTAAAAATAAAAATAGTATAATCATGTGGGTACAGTGATATCGTTCCGATGTAAAACCTAACTGCAAAGTAGGTAGTCGGGGCTGTAAGTGATGCAATTTGCTTAAGCCAGATGTCGCTGCCTGTACGTAACACAGAGAATAGTGTAAAGAGGTTCGAAATTTCACTGATGCCGAGAGTCGCCCATTGGCTCAATTGGTAGAGCGCTGGCACGGATAGCCAGAGGTTGCGGGTTCGAATCCCGGCATGGGTGAAATTTTTAGCCTCTAAATAGGTTTTTAAATTTGTCCTTAGCACGGGTTAGTGGATTAAAAATAAAAATAGTATAATAACATACCAGTGTTTAAGAAGTTGAAAAGCTTTGGTAAGCTGGAAAGCTTGTCCGTGAGTGCGTATTTACGAAGTGCTATGCATACAGAACGTGATTTTCCAATTGTACGTGCTTCAGAGAAGGCAAGGTAATTTCTATTTGCATTTAGAAATATGTTTACAAAGTTTTGTGACTCTGGGCCGGTTTCAGAATTGAGAATTTCGCTAAGTAAATGCTTAAGTGACGTTCTGTCACGCTCTTTGCTGAGAAATTCGAAGAGACAGCACTACAGTTAAGCATTTACTTAGCAAAACTCTCAATTCAGAAACTGGCCCTCTGTTTACCAAGTTATGTACTGTTGTGAAGTTATAGTAGCAATACCACTCGCTGCTGAGTAGGAAAACATCGTGAGGAAACCTAATGGGCATTGTCACATCCAATTTTTCTTCTATAAATCTATACAGACTAATATAAGAAACTAATTTGAATATTTTCTTAATTTTTGATGTAATTATTTTTTTTATTAATCATTTAAAGTTTTGTAAGTATGACGTCACCACTGGCATCATGAACTACAGTGCGTTCACATTAACTTGACGCGTGAGAGAATTGGTAGCACTGAGATGTTTACTGTTACCATGTTAAATAAGAAATCATTCCCATTACTTGGGGAAAATAAAAGGATGGAGGGCTTGTTTTACCATCTTCCGATTAGGTCCAAAAGCTAATTCACATGTTATGTCCTTGTTACCAATTCTCTCACGCGTCAAGTTAATGTGAACGCACTGTACGTTCCTTGAATTTATTCATGATAAAAAAAAGTTGACGTTTGACAAATGTTGTTATTGACGAATTGTTTTTAAATATTTGTAGGCAATGGAACTACCGCTTTAGAGCCAATGATGACGTCATTGTAAGAAAAATGAAGTGAACATTATTTAGCGATAAATATTAATAATCCGTTTTTATTTTACCTATTTAAGCCCCTAATAGTAATCAGTATCCCTATTCCTCGAATTGGTTTTCACTTTACGACAATCGATGCCTCCCTGTTCAATGTCCATTGTCTAAGGTGTTCAGCTACCTCAGCGCTTGAAATTGGATTATTTTCTTTTCTCTTTCTAAGAGAAAGCCCTTGCCCTGCAGCGGGATGGGCTACATTAAAAAGACTATCTACCTCGAAATGAAATTTTACATCTCATTTTGTATAGAGCCCAGCGACACGTTACAGAGTTATTTTCAGATTAAGATAGTAATTCTTGCCCTGAAATAACTCTTGCGACGTAAATCAAAGTTTGTGTTGAACGTCCGTGCGGTCGATAGATTTCTGTTTTTTACTCAAACTCTCGAACTTTCTGTTGGACAGAAAATTAGAAAACTTCTCCTATACCTCGACTACAAAGCGGAAGTTTACGAAATAACCTCGAAAGTGGTGACCCCTCGTTTAGCATTCAAACGATAGACACGTGGACCAGAGTACAAAAGATGAATTTGCACAGTACTTTTGGCTAAAATATTTAAAATATTCCGCTTCTTCATTAAACAGGTCACGTTTTTCGGCGAATTTTATGTTATCACGTTACTCTCGCATTTTGTCTATTGGATATACTTTGTGACAGATAAAGTAATTTGCTTAATTTACTTGCGCTGCAAAGAGAAATTTTTGAGTGTCATGATTATTTTATGCCTCGGTGTGTTTTTATTATTATTCATATAAAGTACTGTGTCAGGAAGGTAGGTAACAAATTCTTAATTTATGATGTAGCTTCGTCAGTATCTCATTGTAAGGCAAAGGGCCCCTTTTAGCTCGGTGCCTCTCCCTGATTATGGTGATCTTTTTGTGAGCGCAAAGCTGTAGTACTTATGACGGGCCACTGCCACTGAATAAACACTTCCACACTATACGGGACTGACTAACAGCCCGTTATGCCGAGGATGTCTTAAGAAAGACGAAACACCCGCCCACATGACCATTCACTGTGAGAGCGTGGATGGATTTGCAACGGACATCAACCATGGGAAACTGACATCAACCTGTAACATTGGTGCACTGCTGGCATTTTGGAAAGCTGACTGGAGTGACCTCACAGCCCTGCTATACAATGGCTCAACTATGAGGCTAAGTGCGAAAACAACTGGACAAACTGACTTACTATAGTGATCTCTTTCCAACCAGCAGAAAGGTCATGTGGTTGCTCTATTTCAGCGTTAGTCGCCATGATTTCTATATCCGTTTAGTGGCACCCAGATGGAGGCAATATTGCCCTACCAGGTTAGGGAGCACAAGCCCAAGATAAAACTTTAATTTCACTATCGGGTAGCATCATCTCGCTTTAATTGGGGAAATAAAGTAGGATGCCGCTAGCCTATAATGGGATGAAACTCTTATCGTGGCTGTGTGCTCCCCTTGTTGGGCCCGTTTTCTTATAAATGTCGTACATTGCGTGGCCGAGTCTTCCTACACGTTCATCTAGAAAACTGGGATCTGAGGAGCGCAGGGGAAGGCCTTTTTGAGGGAGACAGGACGTCGCTTGAGGGAGCGCGGCTATGCTTGCTGCTCGGGGCCTATACTATGCAAAGAATTTATCTTGCAGTGCAGCGATGTAACGCTGCCGGCGTAGTAGGAACCTTTGGGTAGGATAAAGATAGATAAATGTGACGACCTCTGTGGCGCATCTCCCTACCATACAAGACGTCCCGGGTTCGAACCCCGGCTGGGGACAAAAAAAAGGTCTTGGATGTTTACATGTTTGTGATGTCATTGTTTCTGGTTCGCACTACATAGGGTATCCTAGTGTGGGGCCAGAAGCAATGTATGTGCCTGTATGCAAATGTAATGTAATGTAAAGATAGATAAAATATTTATTCAACGACACAATACTAAAAACGCAGCTTAACATGAGATACAAGAGACAAAAAGAAAGCACAAAAAAACACAGGTTTAAATACTAAGCAAACACACAATCAAAAACAAAAACAGAACAGAGCATCGTAACTATTTTTATGCCACACCTGGCAATAAAGTGGCTTTTTCCGTACGCGCGGCCAAGTGTAGAAATAAAAAGATGTACACAATACGGGAGGTAATAAAGAAAGCTCTCGATCGCATATTTACGTCCCTCGCTTGCAGCTCGGGCCGCAAACTTCTGCGATCTCGGCCTTTCTTTGTATTACCACCCTAGTTGTGTAATGTTCTATTATAACATATTTGCTCGTAAAGTGGTTGTAATTACACCAATTTCAATATCGTAATGTATCTCATTACGTACTTGTGCGATAATGTAATGTAAAAGGCACGTGTTTTTTTTTAATTAAAGTTTTAAGATACTCCGTCTAAAATTAACGATACTTTTAAAAATCTTAGCAAAGAGGTTTTATTTCAAGAAAGTGGTCAATATTTTATGAATGAAATTAACTTTGGGAAATAAAATATAACAAATAAACATTTAATTCTTTAATTTAATTAATTTTGACAATAAATTACAACCATTTATCTGTAACAAAAACACAAAAATATTAATTTACTTTATTAGTTGGTAATACTGGCAGTTTTTGTACCTTTGCCTAAAAAAAAAAAAGTTGATGCGCGCGCATCGCTTATTTGTGGACACAAGTAAAAATAAATCCGCGCGCTTTTTCTTTTCGATGTATTGTTGTTTTTATTTGAAAATGTCGTCAAGTAGTGATGTTTAATTTCCTCGTAAATATGTTATAAAACGTCGTATGACATACGTGCGCTTTGAAAATTACAGCTTCTGCTTCCTTATAGCCCTCGCCGATGGCTCGGGCTAGTAATATCGCCTCGGCTGTAATTTTTAACTTACCGCACTTATATCATAATGTACTATTATACAAATTTTCACGTCTGGTTTTGAAGGATGTATCCCGGGGTGGCATATTGTTTTAGTGTTTTTTTTGTCCAAGTATTTTGTTTTATTTTTCTATTTTTAGTTTTGACGAAGCTTTTTGTGAATCTATTTTATTTCAATACGTGGACATTTTTGTTGTATTTTTAATTTATTTTTATATTTGACGAAGCTTGTCTGTAATTTAATTTAATTCTACATTTTGGGTATGATTTTTAATAAATTATGTTAATAAAAAAATGTTTATTCCACACAAAAACAACAATATAAAATACAGAGAGAATTTACATTTAAAACATAAATATCAGAATGAAGTTGCATGCTAGGACTGAATTAGGAGAATTTCCAGGGGCCCCCACATTAAGCTATGCCTGTGACGTGGGAACCAGTTTAATGTTGATGTTAATCTGTGAGTAATATACTTTGCAATGCAGGACCGAATTGTAAATTATGAACAATCGTAAACTATGAATTATAGTCTTATGATTAAATTATGTGAAATAGGCCTTCGTCAGGGCCAATAAGATACGCTCTACATGGCCAGCCAAATCACTTAAAATAACGGTCACCTTAGTATTTTTTAAGGTTAACACGTTCACTAGATATAATAAAAACTGTATTTGCAAGGATATTTACTTGTTTCGGCACTTTTGCAAGTACCGTGGTCCCGGAAAACTTAGGTGACAGGCGTCTTTTTGAAAGCATTGACTGTTAGTTTACTAAACTGTAAACTAACAGTTAATGATCAGTTAATGATTCGGAAAATTGTAAAATGTAAAATTAAACGAGTAAATATCCGTGCCAATACAGTTTTTATTAACGGTCACCTGCTCACGGTTTTCTAGTAACAGTACTCACCGACTCATCAATTTATGTCCCAGGCACTGTATCGTCTAAGTGGTCCCTTCACCCATAAAGTGTGAGTGCAGGTGCCACTGTACAGTGCATAAATCATCTCATTATAGATGCAAAGGCCAATGTATTACTATTATTAACGATCTTGTAGACGTGGCATTCTACCTATCTTATTCTGACCTAAGAAATAGAAGCCTTTCAACCTGAACGCAACTCAATAACTCTAAGCCCCACTGCCAATACCGTCTAGTCACCAAGCCTCGGAAGGAATCGTGCTAAACCGGGGGTCACCAAAAAGATTAGCGCTGATAGGTACAATCCAACCTTTGCATGGCCATCGATCTTTACTGAACCCTTCTCAATATTACAAAGATCTAGCGTCTGCAGAAAAATAGATGCTCTTAATATATTGTCCAGTTGAAATCCCGTACAGAAGAGACGATATTTTCTTACAAGGAATATTTGGCGTTTGACACTTGGTATATAATATTTATCCCATAAATCGTTTATTTTAAGTAGCCTGTATGCGTTGCACTGCAGGGCTTAGGCCTTCTCTCAGAGAGAATGTATGGGTTTAATTACCACAGGGGATCCTAGAAAATGAATCGCTGAATGTGTTGGTAAGCGCAAATCTCGAGAGCAGCTGAACAGATTTCGCTGATTCTTTTCTTAGAATATTCCTTGAAGTACGAGGATGGTTCCTACGGAGAGAAAAATAAAAAAAAAATAAAGAATCAACTGTTAGGCGGTACGAAGTTCGCTGGGTCAGCAAGTCTATAATATAAAAATGAATCACTGATTGTGTTGGTAAGCGCAAATCTCGAGAGCAGCTGAACCGATTTCGCAATTTTTTTTTTTTTACAATATTCTTTGTCGTACGAGGATGGTTCTTATGGAGAGAAAAATAAAAAAAAAATAAAGAATCGACTGTTAGGCGGTACAAAGTTTGCTGGGTCAGTTAGTCTCTATAATATAAAAATGAATCGCTGAATGTGTTGGTAAGTGCAAATCTCGTGATCAGCTGAACCGATTTGTCTAATTATTGTTTTAGAATATCCCTTGAAGTACGAGGATGGTTCTTACGGAGAAAAAATTAAAAAAAACTGTTAGGCGGTACGAAGTTCTCGGCTTGGTATATAATATTTATCCCATAACTCGTTTACCGATGCGACTTTCCGTGAGTCACTGTCACCAGGCCCTTGCTAAAAATCAGTGCTGTGGGCAAAAAACCTGCAGCGTGTACTGAGCCTGAGGCCATTTTACGCTGTGATCTCTCGTGTTTGTTTGTTTTTATAACTTTTTATATTTATTCTTTATTTTAAGTTTTGCATATGTCTGTGTGGCGATAAATAAATGTATTTCTTCTTTCTGCTTCCTCTTTATTGTTTTATGTAGCCTATATTGAAAGCATTTGAAATGTGGGTGTATAGAAGGATGCTGAAAATATCATGGACTGACAGAGTAACGAACGTCGCGGTTCTGCAGAAAATGAACAAAAAGGTAGAGCTCTTAAAGACTGTAAAGCGAATAAAGCTACAATACCTTGGTCACATCATGCGAGCTGACAAATATAATCTGCTGCGACTTATTCTAGAAGGGAAAATTGAAGGAAAGCGTAGACCTGGCCGAAGAAAAACTTCATGGCTCCAAAACATAGCAGAGTGGTTCAACACCAGAAATATAGAACTTCTGCGAGCAGCTACATCACGTGACAGTGTAGCCAAAATGATAGCCGACCTCCGATAGGAGATGGCACCGGAAGAAATATGCATCGCACTGCAGGGCACAGGGCTTCTCTCAGAGAGAATGTATGGGCTTAATTATCACAGCACAGGGTGTCCTATGTCCTATATATAGAGGCCTAAGTTTGGAGTATGGCCTAACCTTCCTGCGATGCAGGAAGAGACCCGTGCCCCAGCAGTGGGGACATACATGGGTTGATCGATCCTAGTTTGGAGTTCAAGTGATTGTGTTGTGTTAAAGTTATTATTATCAGCTACTAGCTGACCCAGCGAACTTCGTACCGCCTAACAGTCGATTCTTCAATTTTTTTTCCCCCGTAAGAACCATCCTCGTACTTCAAGAAATATTGTAAAAAAAAGAATTAGCGAAATCGGTTCAGCTGATCTCAAGATTTGCGCTTACCAACATATTCAGCGATTATTTTTCTATTATAAATTTAATTAATGCATATTTTAAAAACCATTAAGTATATCAGCAGCCCTTGGAATACTTGAAACGGCTGAGATATAGGTCGTTAAGACCTACTTTTTTACTAATATTATAAATGTAAAAGTTTGTAAGTTTGTAAGGTACTCAATCACGCAATAAAGGCTGACCGGAGTTACATGAAACTTAGTAAACAGATAAACAACTATCTGAAATTAAATTTAATATACTCTAAATCCCGGTAACGCGTTCCCGTGATATAATATTTTATTGACGACCTCTGTAGTGCAGCGGTAGCGCATCTTCCTACCACGAAAGAGGTCTCGGGTTCAAGCCCCGGCTGGGGAACGAAAAAAAAACCCTTGTCTTGGATGTTTACGTATTTGTAAAGTCGCTGTTTCTGGTTCCTACGACACAGGGTATCCTAGTGTAGGGTCAGATGCAATGTACGTGCCTATATGTAAATGTTACGTTACGTTAAGTTAAGTTACGTTACGTCACGTTATGTTATGTTATCGTAACTGTTTTTCAAGTGAAACTATTCTTTATTATCGTTGCCATGGTTACAAGAATTGTGTAAACGGAATTCGCCGGAACAGCTACTTTCTAATAGCTCTCTAACGCTTCAAATGATAAACGTATTGTGTATTTTCGCCATGAGTGGAAGTCTGTATAAGAATATGCTCTATTCTTATTCGAATAGAACTTATGAATAATTGAGTCGGACCCTACGGGGACGGAGTCATGAATTGAGCGGATGCCCAGTCGCACGTTGAGCTACGAAGCCGCATAAATCTCAGGTGAGACTTCTATAAAAAAAAGTCCGTTATTGATTGAATTGAAGCTGAAACTTGAAAATTGTTTCTTCAGTACCGACTTTGAAATGTGTACAACTAGCCACAGACCCCGTTTATACGATTCTTGTTACCATGGGAACGCAATTAATATTAAATATTATTAATATATTATTAAATAAAATATTATTCAATAAAATATTATTCCACGGGAACGGATTATTCTACGTCTCTATTCAGGTTATCTGTGCGCCAAGTTTTAAGTAATCCCGTATAGCATAGCCGTTAATGTGTGATTGAGTGACAAACACCTTCACAAACTTTCACATTTGTAGTATGTCCGTATTACCACATCAAGGTTTGGCTGGAAGATATTTCTTATGAAATAAGCTCGCCGTGTATACTTTTTTATTTTTATAATTTTGTGCTTTCGTTATGATTTTTATGTGCGCAATAAAGTATAAAGTGGGATTAGTAAAAGATGGAATTTCTCTTTTGTACTTGCTTATTTTATTTTACTTCATTGGCGCATAAAACAGGTATCGTTCGTTATCAACCCTTGTATGTCCCCACTGCTGGGGCATGGGTGTCTTCCTGCATCGCAGGAAGGTTAGGCCATACTCCACTACGGGGGCCAAGTCCGGGTTGGTGGAGGATTGTAAGACAGTGGCGGGTCTTACTGTCAGAAGTTATCAAGCCGCCCATAAGGCCTCTGACACGGCTTAACGACTGCCATTGTATGACAGCCGGCACCAACGGCTTAACGTGCCTTCCGAAGCACGGAAGCGCTCGGAAAAATGCCACTAGCGGTAATCACAAGACGCTCACCCATCCCGTACCTGACCGCGCCTGTTGTTGCTTAACCAGTGATTGATTCCAATCACTCGGTTCGCCTAGGCCACGAGCGCTTCTATAAAACAGGTAACAGACATTAAATAGCATGCAGATCCGCTTAGCAGAGTTGATCTTAAATGTCAACTAAAGCATAGACACACGTAATAGCTGAAAATGTAAAAAAAGCCTTCAAAACAAAAGATCACTACAGTTTAAAAACCTATTTAGAGGCTAAAAATTTCACCCATGCCGGGATTCGAACCCGCAACCTCTGGCTATCCGTGCCAGCGCTCTACCAATTGAGCCCATGTACCCACATGTGGGTACAGTGATATCGTTCCGATGTTAAACCTAACTGCAAAGTAGGTAGTCGGGGCTGTAAGTAATGCAATTTGCTTAAGTCAGATGTCGCTGCCTGTACGTAATACAGAAAATAGTGTAATAAGGTTTGAAATTTCACTGATGCCGTGAGTCGCCCATTGGCTCAATTGGTAGAGCGCTGGCACGGATAGCCAGAGGTTGCGGGTTCGAATCCCGGCATGGGTGAAATTTTTAGCCTCTAAATAGGTTTTTAATTTTGTTCCTTAGCACGGGTTAGTGCATTAAAAATAAAAATAGTATAATCACTACAGTTGTCAGGTATTTTAACAAAATTATCTTATCTCAGATGCATTAATGTTAAAAAATTGTTTAACCAACTAACGTAACTTCTAACATTGTTGTAAACGATCAAAGCTTGTCGAGATTGCTTTTTAAATGAAACAAGGTTATTGTTGTAAATATCTAGGTATGTGAACACATTGAGTTAAACGGTGATACGGACATCATCGTCATCAACCCATTATGTCCCCACGGCACAGGTCTCTTCCCCGAGGTGCGGTATAGGCCATACTTCACCACGGGGGCGCAGTCCGGATTGGTGGAGGCTTCTAATACTAGTGGCTGGTCTTACTGTCAAAAGTTTTGAAGCCGCCTTACTGTCAGAAGTTTTGAAGGCTTCTGATACGTACATACTAAAGTACTGATAAAACAGAACTATTTCCGAACAGTATCAGCACCTGTTGATTCGATTAACGATGTATGACGATAAGAACTCTCATTTATTTTTGATCTGCTTAGTTCACTAACACACCTCCATAGAGCTTAAGTTGCTTCGTAGCTCCTTGATGCGCTCGGTCTAGTATGCCCCTTATTTATATTCGAATTGCGGCGTCCGGCGACCGATGTCCACAAGATTGCTTATTTCCAATACTTTGTTATGCGACTGAATAATAACCAATAGATGGCTGGTTTCGCTGAAATTCAATAGGCTTCGAATTTAGAAATTTTAGTGCCCGCACGTACATTTAAAGTAATCTGCAGTTTTCAAAAAAATTATAATTAACTTAATTTGAATAGAAATGCCCGTGGCCTAGGTAAACCGAGTGAATGGAATCAATTACTTGAGTTAAACGATGACAGGTGCGGTCAGGTGCAGGATAGGTGATCGTCCCGTGACTACTGCTAGTGGCATTTTTATCGAGCACGTCCTTGCTTTGCACGTTACGCCATTGGTGCCGGCTGTGATGTAATGGCAGTCTTTAAGCCATGTCAAAGGCGTTATGGGCGGCTCGATAACTTCTGACAGTAAGGTTCGCCACTGCCTTATAATCCTCCACCAACCTGGACTTGGCCCCCGTTGTGACTCCACAACGGGGGCCAAGTCCAGGTTGGTGGAGGCCATACTCATGGCCTTACCTCCCTGCGATGCAGAAAGAGACCCGTGCCCCAGCTGTGGGGACATACGTGTTTTGTATATACATATTATTATTGTTACTTTTATTGCACTTAAACAAATGTACGAACTTAATGCCTCAAGCATTTTTTACTAGTCAAAAAGAAAAATATAGGTTCACTTTTATGGCAGTGCAAACGTGAAACGCATACCACCTAAATTAAATAAAAAGGTAAAATATTTAGTCGTTTAGAAGCGCTCGTGGCCTAGGCGAACCGAGTGATTGGAAACAATCACTTGGTTAAGCAACAACAGGCGCGGTCAGGTATGGGATGGGTGAGCGTCCCGTGACTACCGCTAGTGGCATTTTTCCGAGCGCTTCCGTGCTTCGCAAGGCACGTTAAGCCGTTGGTGCCGGCTGTTATATAATGTCAGTCGTTAAGCCATGTCAGAGGCCTTATGGGCGGCTTCCTCTCCAAACCTCCACCAACCCGGACTTGGCCCCCGTGGTGGAGTATGGCCTAACCTTCCTGCGATGCAGGAAGAGACCCGTGCCCCAGCAGTGGGGACATACAAGGGTTGATAACGAATATTTAGTCCTTTTTTAAGGCTCGCATGAATTTCGTAGTTAATTTAATTTCTTTCTGTAAGTAAATAGATCAAGTTTGGTCTGTTTAGTTGAACGAAAACTTTTGTAAACACTACACGTTCTTAACTTAATCCGGATGATTAATTTCCGCATCCAAAACCAAGTTGAAAGTCAAGTTAATCGGGATTTAAGTTAACAATATTATTTGTGTAATTTAAATTTTTGCAACACTTTCGGAAAATATAGTAAGGATAAATACAGTACAAAAATTTACAGCAAAACAAATATTTGGTGGTTGTTTGTTAACAAATGAACCTACATAAGCTCACGCCGCTGCTATAGAGAGCTTCCCCTCTACCAGGCAACCATGATTCTGATAAACTTTTTCGCTTCATCAATATTAATTAGTGACTGCATGTACGCATTCAGAATGATAGATGATATACTCTTTGTATGTCGCCACTGCTAGAGCACTGGCTCCCGGCATGGGTGAAATTTTTAGCCTCTAAATAGGTTTTTAAATTTGTTCTTAGCACGGGTTAGTGCATTAAAAATAAAAATAGTATAATCATGTAGGTACAGTGATATCATTCCGATGTAAAACCTAACTGCAAAGTAGGTAGTCGGGGCTGTCAGTGGTGCAATTTGCTTAAGCCAGATGTCGCTGCCTGTACGTAATACAGAGAATAGTATAAAGAGGTTCGAAACTTCACTGATGCCGGTGAGTCGCCCATTGGCTCAATTGGTAGAGCGCTGGCACGGATAGCCAGCGGTTGCGGGTTCGAATCCCGGCATGGGTGAAATTTTTAGCCTCTAAATAGGTTTTTAAGTAAGTACTTACTTAGGGCCGATTTTTTAATCCTCGGATAAAACTTATTTCTCGAATATCGTATTAGACAACGTTTTCAAAAATGTGTTGTAAGTGCTTTTCTTTTGTTATTTTACAATGACATTTTAATATTTTTGTGTAATACTTTATTGGGCGGATAAGTTTATCCAAAGATTGAAAAATCAGCGCTTAGTGAAATTCTCAATTTAGAAATCGGCCCTTATTATAATATCGGTACTTGTTATACTATCACGACCTATGTAAAACAATTAACTCATGCTTTAGTATTTAAAGTTATTAATGGCAATCATGTAATCTTATCATACATATAGGTGGTATCTGATGTATTAGATTATAATTATTTTTTAATGCACTAACCCGGGCTAAGGACAATTTTAAAAACATATTTACAGCCTAAAAATTCCACCCATGCCGGGATACGAACCCGTGACCTCTGGCTATCCGTGCCAGCGCGCTTTTCAACTGAGCTAATGGGCGACTCACCGGCATCAGTGAAATTTCGAACCTCTTTACAATATTCTCCGCATTATGTATTACATTTGAGAAGACTGGAGAAAAGATGGTCAGAGCGGAGTTTTTATCCCGCTGCCTTTTTTTCCACTACACTACCTACGGTACGGCCTGAAGGCAGCGGCTTGCACTTTCATGTTACATTGTAATTTGACATTTAACTAAAAGAATGTATATTCTTTACGTTGAAATAAATTGAATTGAATTGAATATTACCGTGAAGTTAAGCACACGTACTTGAAAATCTCTTAGCTTCGTCGTCAGGCTATACTAGTCCACTGCTGGACATAGCCCTCCCCTAATGAGCGCCACGTTGTGCTATCATAGGGGGTAATGCCCATAATCCCCACGCTGGACATGCGGGCATGCCACCCCCCCCCCCCCCCCCGGTTTGTGTCCCCTAGTCGCCTTTTACGACACCCGCGGGAAGAATTGGGTTGGTGCTATTCTCTAGGCCGACAGCACACAGCAGGTGGTGTCTTAGCTTATTTTTGTAGTATTTCTGTATGATTCTACTAGAAAGTAATGTCTGCGACTGTAATATTATCTCGCTCTACGAATCTTTGCTTACGGGCGACTTATTTGTGGTTTTTATTACTTAGTTTTTCTCTATTTACCAGATTACCAGGGTCACATATTTATTTGGTCCATTTGTCCCAACTACTTACTAATACTTACTCGTAATGGCATCAGTCAATGTTAGTAAGTAGTTTTGTCTATTTACTAGATGATTGCATAGTTATATATGAAACGGGTCTAATTGCGATTATTTATTTATTAGGTAAAACCTAATTATCTTATTTCCCGACGTTTCAGCAGCGTTACAGTTGCCGGGGTCTCGGGTAGACTGAAGTGGCGAGTACAGTCAATTATTGTGGGTAGTCACTATTACGTTTTACCTAATAAATAATCGCGATTAGACCCGTTCAATATATAACTATGTATGAGTATCGCGAATCATTAAGAAATACAGGCAGCGACATCTGGCTGAAGTAGTTTGCATCACATGCAGCCCCGAATACCTACTTTGCAGTTAGGTTTTACATCAGAATGATAATTATCACTTTACTCACAAGATTATATTATTTTTAATACACTAACCCGTGCTAAGGACAATTAAAAAAAAACTATTTAGAGGCTAAAAATGGCTAAAAAAGGCTGCACGTAACGTAATACAGAGAATATTGTAAAGAGGTTCGAAATTTCACTGATGGCGGTGAGTTGCCCATTAACTCAGTTGGAAAGAGCGCTGGCACGTATAGCCAGAGGTCGGTTCGAATCCCGGCATGGGTGGAATTTTTAGCCTCTAAATAGGTTTTTTTAATTGTCCTTAGCACGGGTTAGTGTATTAAAAATAATATAAACATAATATCAATTAATCAGCCCCTACTCGTCCACCGTTAGACATGGGCCTCCCCCCAAGGCGCACCACTTCTCTCTCTTCTCTTCTTCTTCTTCAGACTATATTAGTCCACTGCTGGACATAGCCCTCCCCTAATGAGCGCCATAGCGCCCTGTCAGCATCTGCCTGCAGTTTTTCGCAGATCAAAATCCCACCTGGTTCAATCCCACTCTCTCTCCTCGGCCATCCTCATCCAGCCACTGCCAGTAATATGGCTAAGACCATCGGTCCAGCGAGTGGACGTCCTACACTGCATTTAAACAAAACATATTATAGTTCGACAACTTCTGTTGCATAGCGGTATCACATCTACCTACCATGCAAGGGGTCCCGGGTTCAAATCCCGGCTGGAAAAAAAAATCCCAGGTCTTGGATGTTTACATGTTTGTGATGTCGTTATTTCTGGTTCCCACGACACAGGGTGTCCTAGTGTTGGGCCAGAAGCAATGTATGTGCCTGTATGTTAATGTTATGTTAAAAGTAGTTAGAACTAAGATTTCCGCACAAATTTCCGTGGCTTAATAGTTGCTATCTTAAACCGAATTTTATCACTTTGAAATACAGTCCAAGACCAAAAAAATATGTTAAGAAGCTCCACCTGTTAAAGCGTTAAGGAATTAGCGGGGATTCAGCTAAATAAACAGGTAGACATATGCAATTTCATTAGACTAGTTTGAAATGCAACGCTCCGCGAAGTCTAGCAGAGGTCTTTAGTTATCTTTGCTGCACGCTAGGAAAGCTTATTATTCTGAAGCTTATTATTCTAGCGCGAAATGCGACTCACGAAGTGACGAAATAATGCAATCGGGGAACATGACAATGGCGTCACAGCAAGCAAGCGACAATGCAATTCGTGACTCTCTGATTTACCTAGTAGGTAGGTAAGACGAGATTAGTTTTTATATACTTACCTAGGCCGCAATTCGTCAGACCACAATCCACGCCTCTGGAAAAACATTTCATTTTGTTACTATTAGTTCACATAGGTTCCAGGCCTTGATTATGTAACATTCACGTATATATGTGTGTGTGAAATCAAAATGTTTATATAACTCTGCTGTATACATAGGTAGATCAGATACCAGTCCACCTAGAAATCCTGGATAGGAAATGGCGCTGGATAGGACATACACTATGCCGCGACAGGAGATGCCTGACCAGACAAGCACTTACGTATACCCCATTGGGCAGCCGAAAGAGGGGGCGGCCAAGGACCACCTGGAAAAGATCAATAGACCAAGAGGCCAAGTCGATCGGCACTAGCTGGCCTGAATTGGAGGCTGCCGCGAACCACCGTCAGAAGTGGAAACCTGTGGTTGAGACCCTATGGCCCTATGCTCCGCTAGGAGTTAAAGGAACAAAGAAGAAGAAGATACATAGATAGAGGCGAAACATATATATATATATATATATATAAATATAAATATATATATTTATATCCTTCTACAGATTCGGCGTCCATTATGGGCTTTTTTACATTTAATCGGACGTCCACCTGCTTCTGACGTCCGATATACGGAAGTCAAATAGGAGACCCGTTCCAATCGCCTCCTCTTACGCTGCTGACCACAAATAATTAAAAATAAAAAAATAAACTTGGAAGTCATTTTTCTTCCGTTCTGACTGAACTGAATAATTCCGTAGTTCCGCGCATTTTCGTAACCAATATCGGTGGCGCTGCTGTCTTCAATCGCCAGTTCATAGTGCGCCTCATTTGGCGTCCCGTCACTTGTTGCTGCGAATTGCGACGTTGCCGTTTAGTGCGATCTAATTTGTGACGACTGTGTTAATGTAACTGAAATGCCGTTCTCAAAGAGAAGGTTGAAGGAACGACGAGTAAATTTTTGAATGCCGTTTTAATATGTACCTATTATATTTAGTACTTATTATCATTATTTTGGGTTTGAAAGATTAATTAAAAGAATTTATTAAAGTTGATAACAGGTACGCGATTATGTATGTACAGTCGCCTTTAATAATATGTACACTTTACGGAACTTATGTCAAGGGAATAAGGTTAAAAATTGTATTACAATTTCAAATGTGACCTATTCACTCGTTTTTACTACTTTATTTCATGCACCTGGAGTAGGTAGGGTAGGCACTTAGGTTTGTACTCCTGCTAGCTATAGGTAGACACTGACTGTCAATCGATAAGAAATACCTAATACCTAGGCTCCGATCACAAATAGAGCTGATGAGTGATGATATAGTGTCGCTCGTGAAGAGAAATAGTTTCAATACCTATAATATACAGAGGTCGGTTTGACGCGTTCTATTCATACTGAGCAACATTTGACGTCCATGAATGGTCCCGAGAACTTAATATTTCCACTTCAGAACCGAAGATGTTGCTGCTCGCTTTGAAATTTTCCCACAAATGAATGCGTAGTTTGTGTTCGTTATTAGTAAGTTTGTAGTGCACTCATACTTCTTTAGATAGATTAGAAACGTTTAGTGGTCGCGGTAGAGGCCAAAGGAAATTAAATTTTATGTCTTACACAGTGATCGTGTTGGGATTGTGAGTTGAATCAGTGAAATAATGTTATAGTTGGTAGTTTTGTGTTTTTTTATATACGGACGTCAGATTGTCTTTAATGGTTTGCATCCTACGACTGTTGACGTCCATATATAATCAATGTGACTAGATAAATATGATATTATTTATGTGTTTGCAGTACAAAATGTTATGTTTGTACTAAGCGCAATATTTAAGTTTATCTGAAAATCATCAGTAAGGATTTGTATCTTACGACTAATGAGTTCCGTATTTTTATCGCGGTGATAATATTGGGGGCATTGGTTTGAATTACGAGACGTTAAGTTTGTTTACAATTTTGCACTAAGCGCATTTTGTTTATTTATGTAAGTGTACTTGAAATACAGTAAAATATAGTAGAGTAATATATGGACCAGATTAAGACCAGATGTTCCACATCCTGTTTCATCTGTATACCTACAACAAACTCAATACGAGATGTTGATTGAAATTATTATCATTTCAAGAAAATTTATGGGCAGTGTTTTATAAGGTCACAATAACGTAAGTTAACCAAAGACTTAGCCAAAGGCCCTGTTACTAAATACTGTTTTACTAAAAGACTAATAAATATTAATAAATAATAAAAAAATACCAATATTTTAATAATAATCAATGAACCATTTAAGTTGAAGTTAAGGAACATGAATATAGTCTTGAATAAACAACTAAACGGGCGTTAGTTGATACATAATTTTCACACTGCTAAGTATCACGCGTTCGTATTTTGAAGAAATGGCGTGTATATGTACAACATACGGACGCCAAACATTGAAGCATATCACAGTATTCGACCAACTGTATTAATTGAATCTCAATGTGGGTACCTGCACGTTGTGTTTCTCTTGGGAAATAAATTGATTTACAGTGTTACAAGTTCACAAAAGTGTGCGTTTACATAGTTGACTTGTTGATAAGTGTTTGTGGGTCGTCAGTGCTTATAAACATCTCTTGTGAGTACTCCTATGAAGAGTAATTTAAGAAGAATTACATACGTTTTAATGTCAAGCAAGTAGGTTGTCATTATCGATCAACTTAATTACGAACCACCGACTAAACAAGCGCCTGCAAGTTTGACGCATGCAAATTTTTACTAAACGCACTGCGTGTTGGGTTCGGGCTGAAACAGGCGTTGCTCAGTCTACCGAGTGATCATCATCTCTGATATCCCATGCAAAATGCGACGCTCCCCGCTTACACCACGCTCACCGCCTGCCACAGTGGCCTCTCAAAAGGGAGAGACTCAAGTGAGTGCGCCAGGAAGAAGTCCTCAGGGTGGCTTAGGTACGCCTTCTAATGATAATAATGGCTCTAAACGATCAGCTAAGCGACCTGCCGTTTCATCACCATCTGAACCGGAATGCTCACCCGTGACTAAAGATGAGATCTGCCAAATTGTAAGAGATACCTTTAAGTCGGAAATGAATACGCTAATCGCTCAAATCACGGCTAATATGTCAACCCTTTTTGGTACTGAATTAAAGGGCCTTAAGAATGAAATTTCCGAAATGAAGGAATCGATGCAATTCATAAATCAACAATACGAAGACTTCAAGACACAACATCAATCTGTGATTAAGACTGTTCAGGACATACGTAATGAGAGCACAGATATGCAATCGACTCTAACAAGCCTAGCCAATAGAGTAAATCAGCTAGAACAACGTGCCAGAATCTCAAATATCGAGATTCAATGTGTTCCAGAAAAAAATACAGAAAATCTGATGACCATCGTAACTTCGCTGGCCAAAGTAATACAATGCGACATTAAACCTGAAGACATCATCCAATGCACTCGCGTCGCTAAATTCGATCCCACCGGCATCCGTCCCCGCTCTATGGTTGTACAACTGAACTCTCCAAACGTACGCGACAAGTTTCTCGCTGCAGCAATGACTTATAATAAGTCAAAGAAGAATTTTGCTGATAAACTGAACACTACAGACATAGGTATTGCGGGAGATAAGAAGCCCATATTTGTAGTAGAGCATCTATCACCAAGCAATAAAGCCTTGCATGCGGCGGCGAGAACAAAGGCGAAGGACAAAGGCTACAAGCACGTTTGGGTGAGGTACGGAAAAATCTACGTTCGCAAGACGGATGACTCGGACCGTATCGTGATCAAAGACATAACCTCACTCGAAAAACTAGTCTAGATTCTGCAGTTTCAGTATTTTAAATAAATTATGCATGTATCTTTTGATTCCTTTTAAAATTCGAGTCTGTAAAAGTTTATTATCAGAATGTAAGAGGCCTACGAACTAAAACGTTAGATTTATTTAGAAATTTATGTAGTAGTAGATATGATATTGTTATACTAACTGAAACATGGCTAAACGTCGGGGTGTTAGATACAGAATTATTTGATCAGAGATTCAATGTCTACAGGAGGGATAGGCAAACTAGCAATGCTTGTAATAAAAAAGATGGAGGTGGAGTACTCGTTGCGGTTCATAAATGCTTGAATTCTAAACTTATTAAAGCATGGGAGAGCTCGAATGAAGACTTATGGGTAACATTTGAATTTAGGAGTGGTAAAACAATAAATAGGTTTGCCCTTTGTGCTGTTTACCTACCTCCTCCTGTTACCAAAGTTTCTCTAAAATCATTTCTAGACAACAGTAATTATGTTATAGAGCAAACTGCAATACCAAAGTGTATTATAGGGGATTTTAATATTGGTTGCATTGACTGGAATTTGGTCGGAATGTCATCGTATAGTCTTCCTATCGCAGCGCAGGAATTGGTAGACTTTAGTCTCTTAAATAACTTTCTGCAAATCAACCGGCTGCCTAACTGCAGTAATAGAATATTAGACTTAGTGTTCACGGACATAGCCAATTGTAGTTCCTGCGTAGCTACCACCTCTCTTAGCAGGATTGACCCTTTACATCCTCCAATATATATTAAAATTCCTACTAAACATAAAATAGGACTCTCTCCGAAATTTGGCATCAAAAGACCCAACTTTCACAGAGCCGATTACGATGCAGTTAAAAAAGCTCTCGCCAATATAGACTGGGCATCTATATTTTCAGACTGCAATGACGTTAATGAGATGGTAAATTGAGTTCGGTTCGGTCGTCCGTCACTGGAACATTGTTTTAGATTCGCTCCGCTCTTTAAACTGTTCGACCTAGAAATAAGTTCGTATTCACAAGGAAAAAGTTATACTATCGTAAAGCTCTCATTCTGGACTAGTCAGTCCTAAAATTATTGCTAGATATCTTGTTTCCTTAAGAGACAACAAAGTAAAACGTACAAAGTGAAGTGGTTTGTCGAAGCGGTCGAAATCGCTGTCCGTGCGCAATCGTCATCGGTACGCTCAACCGGTCGTTGACCTGCTCACACTGCCACGCCCACCCTGCCGCCGCACCGTCTGCTTCAAGTAACGTCACGCTCTGTCCCTCTCGCACCTGTTGGCTACCGCTTATCCCCACACCGTTCTGTTTTGGCCGCTGTTTGTGAACGGTGAGTCATAAACTCATAATTGCATGCCAAATAGTTGCAACAATGAAATGTGAGGCTTGCGCTGTCGTTGCGCTGTTGCAGACCGAACAGCTGACTTTAAAAGTAGCTCTGTAGTATTATTTAGAATAATTAGTAATTTTATGTGTATTTAGAGTCCAATTAAACGTAAATTCATTAAACAATACATAGCAGTGAAGTGTAAATAAAAGTTACTAGTGAAAATCAAACAAATACAGTACAAACGTACTCTAATTGTACCGGGCGGCTGAACTGTCAAACGGTTCAAATTGCAACGACTAATCCGGGGAAGTATTGTTTTATAACTATATTTTACGCCATACAACACACTTTTTACTCCTTACACCAACTATACATAACCTCACGTACGTGAGATACGTCCCATACAATCACTCCGGCTCAGTTTTGGCTCTCTTTACTTGACGTCAAGTGGAAGCAAAGTTGAGACTAAACATAATAGCCTCAGCCATCACAAAACTCACACCTTACCTCTATAAACGTGACATCCACTCGTTATCAGTCAATATAATCTTACATGGTCAGACACTGACACCGATTCCCGGTTTCTTTTCAGGATTTCCAGTACCATGTTGACCCGAAGCAAGATGACTGTACGTGATATGGAACTGAGGCTTAAGGCGACCCTTCTAGAGCTCCAAAAGAGTAAAGAGCTGTGCAACACTCTTCTTCAAGAACGAGAGGACAGCGAAGAGGAGATCCGTCAACAAAACAAAACCAACTCGGCGCTCAAAGAAGAGCTCAATGAGTTGGATATCCAATGCCAAGACCTAAGTGCCCAGCGCGATGAGCTGCAACATCAAGTCAACACATTTATCAAATGCCATGATGTCCACGATGTAGCATTACAACGTATACGCTCACTTGAACACCAGCTTGCTGAGGCACACCACGAGCTTCAGCAGATAAGTGAGCAGGAACAACAAAAAGAGAGTGCTAAAACCATGGCTTTGTATAGTGAAGTCATGAGTGATACAGGGATACCAACTGTCGACCTAACTACAGCCAGTAGTAGCAGCAGTATAAAAATGAACAGTGTAAGGAAAATTAAGAAGTACATTAAAACAAAAAAGTACATAGAAAAGGTTCAGAAACTCGTTAAACGAAGCCGGAAGAGTATAGAAAGTATACCCATTCACCGTCAAAAACTGCGGTTAGAAATAGAAATGGCCGAATGTCAGAAGGAATTATTCACCAACAATGTCGACCACGAACTAGCGATGGCCGAACTACAACTACAAGTTGAAGATCTGCAGTTTCAGTTGCTGGACATCACCTGCAAGTACTCAGCTATGCAAACTCAGTACTGTGACTGCATTTCATCAATGAACGAGTTGATTGCACTGAGCAAAAACAACCTGGAATGCATTGAGTCCAACTTTATCCAGGACTTGGAAGACACAGAAGGCAAATCAAGCTTGCTACCCTTAAATCCACCATTAGCCGTGATTGGAGACACAGCCCCTCTACAGCAGAACTCCATGCAACCACGGAATAGTGAAAAGGGCAGTAAGAAGCCAGGCTTATGTCCACCGTGCAGCATGCCCAATATACCAGCCACTTTACAGCTGGATATGACACAGCAGCATGGGGGCGAGCTAAGTGGACAGCCTGCAACACCGAATGTGACAGCTGAGACCTGTGGACCAATCACCTGTGATGCCAGACTTATAGTATCACCTAATAGACCGACCAGCTCTTCAGTTCCAGTCAACGAGCAGCGCAGTGCAACACCGACCCCTGATGCCATACTGGATGCACAGCCGCAGTCTAGACCCACCAGCTACCGAGTTCCTGACAATGACACCCAGTACAAAACCATTATCTATTCAGATAAATTAGGTTTAGGTTTAGGCAGTAGACTACAAAATAACTTAAAACAACATGTTGAAAATATATGTATGCCCTATGCATCTTACATGCAAATAGTTAACTGCATGCTTAGTAAGGAGTATGATAATAATACTACTGTTGTGTTATTAATAGGGGACAGCACAGGAATACAGCAACAAGATTTGACA
The DNA here is from genome assembly GCA_934045075.1 of Yponomeuta sedellus. Lineage (NCBI taxonomy): Eukaryota > Metazoa > Arthropoda > Insecta > Lepidoptera > Yponomeutidae > Yponomeuta > Yponomeuta sedellus. The sequence goes on from OW203734.1 coordinate 4,392,009, forward strand.
AATTATTTTGATTCTATAGTTGCTCTTCAAGCAAGAAAAATTGTAATTTGCGCTTTCCCTTACTCAAAAACTCTGTCAGAGACACAAAATGCCCGGTTAGATAAGTTAAATCGGCTATTGTTTAATATGACCTTTGGCCATCGAGACAAAGTATTATATTTTGATACGAATAATTTTATTCGAAACTTTATATTGACTAGGGACACAATGCATGTGCCTCTTTCTTCGAAACGACAGATTGCCAAATTATTGGCATTCAATATTTATGACCCCATTATTGTTGAGACAATAAAACAGGGACCAACTAAAGTTGCTAACTGTAGAAGTTCTACACTCAAACCTCTGTATTCTGAGGTTTTGAAAAAACCTAGTATAAGTAGGTTAAGCTTGACTGCTGATTTAAACTATCAGCGCAGACAACAGAAAAGCCCCCCTTAAAAAAACTTATCTTAGCTAATCAAAATTTACAGGGCGGTTTTTCTGGTAAATTACTAGAATTAGAGTTATTTCTAGAACAACATAGAGTAGATGTACTCTGTGTCACTGAGCACTGGCTACTAGAGTCCCAAATGAATTTTTCTGTAAATAATTATGAAATAGCCAGTTGCTTTAATAGAAAGTCTGCATTGCATGGTGGATCTTTAATAATAGTAAATAGTAGTTTGAAGTATAAAGAACGAAAAGATATTAGCAGACTTTCTGTTGAAAAAGTTGTAGAACTATCATGTGTTGAACTGGCTAAGCATATTGTAGTAAGCGTATACAGGCCCCCCGCCAGTGACTACAGTTTATTTGAATCCGTACTAGAGGATGTTTTAAAGGTAGCTTCAAGTAGTAGCAAGAAAGTTATAGTATGTGGAGATTTTAATATAGACTTGCTGGTAGACTCCGTTTTAAATAACAAATTAAAACTTATTTTCAAGTCTTTTAATTTAGTTAATATTTTCTTAGAGCCTTCTAGGATTACCGAAAACACAGCCACCTGTCTTGACAATGTATTCTGCGACTGTGAATTTTCGCATTGTTCTACAGTAACTTGCTTAAAGTCAGACCACAATGGTCAAATTGTCCACTTTGAAGCAGATTTTAAAAAAAAGGAGCAAGCTATAATTTATCGGCCCATTACAGCAAAAAAGATGGAATTATTTAGAAATTACATACAAAGTAGCTTACCTACACAAAATAATAAGACCCTTAATGCAAATGCTCATTATGGAGATTTATTCAAAGTTGTTTCAGGTAGTTTTGAAAAAGTTTTTAAATTAAAAAAGTTATCATCAAAAAGAAATAAAGTAGCATTTAGTGAATGGGCTACTGCCGGCATCCGAAAAAGCAGGGACACACTATATGCGCTATATGAGAAAAAAAAATACACATATGACCCCAGTTTTATACAGTATGTTAAACTATATTCAAAATTATTTAAGGCCGTCTGCCACAAAGCAAAATGTGAGCATATAAAATCAAAAATCCTTCAATCGTCTAATAAATCCAGAACAATTTGGGCTATTATAAATAAGGAAACCGGTAAATCCAAATCAGGAGATCGCGAACTTTCACTTAAAATAGATGATAAATTAATAACCTCAAATGAAGACATTGCTACGGCTTTTGAACAGTTCTTTACAAATGTTCCAATTGTAACGACAGCTCCTTTAGACTCTTCTCCAGCTCTTGCTGAAAGTATTTTGAAAGACAATGTCCCCCCATGCCATCACGATTTTTCGTTCGACTATATTGAAGCCCATACCGTGATTAAATCGTTTAAAAAGCTAAAGCTTAAAAAAACTGAGGACTTATGGGGTATGTCAGTAATAGTAGTTAGCTCAGTAATCGATACCCTAGCACCCCATTTAGCCAAAATCTTTAACAAATGTTTAGATGAGGGTATATTCCCTGATCTAATGAAATATAGTAGGCTCGTTCCTTTATTTAAAAGCGGTGATAAGCAAGATCCCACAAATTTCAGACCAGTCTCAGTTCTACCCGTTTTGAGTAAAATATTCGAGAAGATAGTTCTAGGTCAGCTGCTTACACATTTCAATGACTATCAACTTCTCCATGGTCAGCAATTCGGCTTTACGCAAGGGCGCTCTACAACGGACGCCGGCGTCATGTTAGTTAAACATATATTTAGTGCATGGGAAGAGCGCAAGGATGCTATAGGCGTATTCTGTGACTTGTCGAAAGCATTTGATTGCGTTGACCATAAAACACTTCTTTTAAAATTAAAGCACTATGGTATAAACGGGAATAGCCTAAAACTTATAACATCATATTTAGAAGGGAGAGTTCAAAGAGCTGATATAAATAGAACTAAATCTTCAGGGTCAGAGGTCAGGATAGGAGTGCCACAGGGATCGATTTTGGGGCCGTTCCTCTTCCTCGTATATGTAAATGATTTGCCGTTCATGGTTCAAAATATGTCAGAGATAGTATTATTTGCAGATGACACGTCTCTTATTTTTAAAATTAAGAGACAAGAAAATGACCTTGACAATACAAATAATGCTCTCTCTCGGGTACTAAATTGGTTTACTTCTAATAACTTATTGTTAAATTCAAAAAAGACGAAATGTATAAAGTTCACTCTTCCAAATGTCAAAACGGTAGACAGCAATGTTTTACTGGGGAATGACAAATTAGACCTTGTGAATGAAACTGTATTCCTAGGTATCACAATTGATGCAAAGCTTCAATGGGGTCCTCATGTAGAAAAATTAGCAAATAGGCTTAGTTCAGCAGCATATGCAGTCAAAAGAATTAGGGAACTAACTGACGTCGCAACTGCTAGGCTTGTTTATTTTAGTTACTTCCATAGTCTTATGTCCTATGGCATACTACTGTGGGGACGGGCAGCAGACATTGAGACCATCTTCGTCTTGCAGAAGAGAGCGATCAGATTCATTTATAGGCTGGGTAGTAGAGATTCGTTAAGAGATTTCTTTAAAGAAACTAACATCCTGACAGTTGCCAGTCAGTATATATATGAAAACATTATGTACGTTAGGAAAAATATCAGTAACTTTAAAACTTTAGGTAGCCAACACAATGTAAATACTAGAAATAAACATAAACTTTTGTTCCCACTATTTAGGCTGGCAAAGGTTAATACATCCTTCATGGGGCATTGTATACGCTTCTATAATAAAATCCCTGAAGATATATTAAGCTTGCCTGAATCGCGGTTCAAAAAATATGTTAAGCACACTTTGTGCCAAAAGGGCTACTATAACATAAAGGATTATTTAGATGACAATGAGGTCTGGAATGAAAGCCAGTACAATGTATGAGTTCTGTGTTCAAAAATAATTATGTAAACTATGTTAATTAAGGACTTTTGAAAAGACTAAGTTAGGAGTTTTTTTGTCCATTTTTTCTCCTAAATGATCTAGATTTTGAAATGGACACCTAGTTTGAATTGTAACGTTCATTAAGCCGCAGTTTCTGTGCTACTTTGAACCTTTTCATTCATTCATCATTCATCATCATCATTACAATCGTGCTCTGTTTGCTAAGGCCCGTGACGCGGGTCGGAATGCCCACTGGAGATTCATATGGACCAAACAAGGTCGCATATACGGCCGAAAAGATCAGGCCTCACCGAGGATCGTCATGCGCAGTGAACAGGACGTTCAAAATTTTATAAAATTATTGTTTGGTCTTTTTTGTATGCATTTATTAGATTAAGTTCGCAATTTTTACTGTTTGGTTATTTTAACACTTTTACAATGACAGTAAATTTTCTGTATCAAAACGCTCAACCGCTGGATATTTTTCCACAGATGGCGGCAATATGTATTTACGCTCACAAAACTTATTGTACTGAAAATTTAATGAGTGCATTTTCTCTGTACCTAACTATTCAGGGCCAGTGGATTGTAAAGCAATTTGCGGAAAAAAATTTAAAAACATCATATTTATTTTACACTATCAAACTAAACAAGACTACACTCGGCAACCACATACCAACTTATAATATCTATTTACAAACGCCACAATGTAATATGCATTCGAATATATGTATACACAATAACTATACAAGGTTTTTAAAGTATTACCTAATATTTACAAATGCTATACATGTAATCTTATTTGTAGCTACGCTTTTATCTAAAGTAATTTCTCATGGAATCTAAAACTAAGTTTATTAAATTGGGGCTATACAATGCTGGTTCGCTGAATACAGGTCACGATGACTTCCTTATTGCAATGGACAAATTTTCGGCCGACGTAGTTGCTATCAATGAGACGTGGGTGAGGGAGGGGCAGGAAGCTTGTGCGCCCGCCCCGCCAGGCTATCGAATACGGTGCATTCCTCGTCCGCTGCATATGCGTGGCGGTCGGGGTGGCGGAGTAGGGTTCTATATAAGTGACAATATACGAGTCCGATACATGAAAAACGTGGACGCTTCAATCGAACAAATGTGGATCTCTACAAAAATTAATGGGTATGGGCTGGTGATAGGTACTGCTTATAGACCACAATGGATGAATATTGATACTTTCATTGATGTATTAACTGACTCGGTCACAAGGTTTTCGTATTTTGTTTATATAGTGTTATTAGGAGATTTTAACGTAAATATGCTGGATTCGTCAGACTGTAAAACAATTAAATTTAAACAATTTTTGCATTCAATGGATCTTAATCAAGTAGTTAGTGAATACACACACTCCACAACTGAATCGGAGTCATTGATTGATGTAGTATGTACCAACTGTCAAGTTCGTGAGGTATTAGTGACAAATATTACGGGATCGTTCGGGCACTCTATGATTAATGTCACTATGGCCTTAAAGAAACTCAAAGTGCCACCTAAAATTATTACGTATAGGCCTCTGACTGATTTGGATTTGGATAGTTTTAACAAGGATGTCCGTGATTTTGACTGGGAGAGTATATGTGGATTGGACTCTGTTGGTGCTATGACCACAAAATTTAGTACGGAACTTAAATGTATCTTTGATAAACATGCACCAGTAATAACGATACGAACTAGAAATAGACGGTCGATACCATGGGTAACAGATATGTTGAAGTTCATGATCGGACTACGAGACGAGGCTCGCTTGAAATATCAGCGAACTAAGTCAGATTCTCACAAGAAATATTATATAGAACTTAAGTCACTGGTCAGGCAGAGCTTATATAGAGAAAAGCGAGCATATTTTAACCACTGTGTGAACTCCAATGTTAGTGACAGCAAAACTTTCTGGAAAAATATGAAAACGAAAATATTAACGGATCCAAGTAAAGCAGATTACCTTCCGGACTGTCTTGGGGATCCTAATAAAATTAATGAGTACTTTTTAGATATCCCTGCAAATGACGCAGTCCCTCTTTCGGAGATCGACGTATTTAATTGTAGGAGATACGATTCCGCGACATTGACATTACAATCGGTTAGTGAATCAGATGTTTTGAAATACATTACGTCTATTACGTCGGATGCTACAGGTAGTGACGGAATCGGGAGGGAAATGATAATGCTGACACTTCCAAGAACATTGGAGGTAATTACGGCTATTGTTAATAGATCTATTTTATCTGGAATAGTTCCGATTCAATGGAAGAACGCGTTGGTTACCCCTTTGCCAAAGGTTGACCAACCAAGTGAACCTAAAGATGTGAGACCAATCAGTATCCTCCCGTTTTTGTCAAAAATACTAGAAAAGGCGGTATACTATCAATTATTAAACTACATGGAGAGTCATAATATATTGCCATCACGGCAGTCGGGTTTCCGAAGAGGTCGCGGTACTGTAACGGCATTGCTTGATGTCACCGACAACATACTGGCAGAGCAGGACGCTGGTCGAGGTACGGTCCTGACTTTGTTGGATTTCTCACGAGCTTTTGACAGTATTAGTGTTCCTCTATTGCTATCAAAACTAGCATACTACGGGCTGGATCAAAACGCTGTAAAGTGGTTCGGTAGTTATCTGAATGACCGCTACCAATCCGTAAAGCTTCGAAGGCGTGACGGTGTTGATCTTATTTCCACTCCCAAACTTGTTAGCCGCGGTGTTCCGCAAGGTTCTATACTTGGCCCCCTCCTCTATACCGTATACTGTGCGGATCTCGTCAGGGTGATAGAGAATAGCATGTACCATCAGTATGCCGATGACCTGCAAGTGTACATGGCTGAAGTCCCTGATAGAATGCCACAGGCATTGAAAGAAATGAATGCGGACTTGGACAGGATAGCCAATTGGTCTGAGAGAAACGCGCTCAAATTAAATCCGGCTAAAACTAAATACATGGTACTGGGTACAAAGACACAAATAAAAAAAATTATTAACGCTTCTCCTAAAATACAGATACTAGGTAAAGATATTGATCGTGTTGAGGAAGCGAGGAATTTGGGCATTGTCATGGACGGTGAACTGCGATTTGAAACTCATATTGCGAGCCTTGTAAAGAACTGCTTTTATAGATTAAAAATTTTGTACAAGATTCGTAACCTACTAAGTGAAAAAGCACGTATAACTGTATGTGAGTCTCTGATTCTGTCTCGGCTTAACTACGCTGACTTGGTTTATGGGCCACGACTGCTTTATAAATCCCAGCGTCTAATACAGCGGGTACAGAACGCATGCTGCAGATATTGCTTTGACATTCCTCCTCGTGGTCACGTGACTCCATATCTCAACGAAACATCCACGCTTAATATGGCCTCGCGTAGGCTTGTGCATCTAGCCTCGCTCATGTTTGATATTATCCATTATAAATGCCCAGAATATCTTTATCAAAAGCTGATATTCTCTCAATTTGCATCTGCACATCCCAGGTCAGCGCGGCAGCCTCTTGAGATCCACAGACACCGCACAGCAGCTTTCACTGGCAGTTTCCGCTATCACGCAACCAAATGCTGGAACAATATTCCTCCACCCATAAGGCAAATATCGGTGAAAATTACTTTCAAAAATCATTTTAAAGCTTACTTACTAGAGTTACAAAAAACTGGGCGTTTCTAGCAGGAGGATTTATGATAGTGAGAGATTTAGCGGTTGAACAATTTTTTTTTATTTCTTATTTTAAATGGGTGTCTATGGGTTGACATTTAAATATTAATGCGTGTTAATAAATTAATAAAAATTAATAATTGTAGAATGAATAATTGTTATTATTAAATCATATTTATGTTATATTATATTAAATGGAGAAATTGAATCATTATTATATGTATTATTGAATCATTGTTTGAATAATATATGCACTAACAACACACTACTAATTATACACAGTGCAACTCTTGCTGGTACAATAGTCATAATCAAGTAATAATTAAGGAATTATTTGTTTAATTAATGAGCAGAGCGGTTTATTCTGTATAATTTATTGTTTATGGTTAAAGGTCGTTTTGTACCTATTTTTATTTTAAATATTGTAGTTGTTTTATTCAAATGTCATTGCCGTTCTCACACTTTGGCTGTAGCTGAAAATCAGTAGAATATCTACTTATTTAAAGTAGGTACCATTATACTGAGATACGGCCTTTTTGAGCTTATGTGGCACACCCACATACGGCCTAAAATGCCGTAGAACTCGATGCATGTGAGTTAGTATTTAAGATAAAGCTGTATTTGTACTTAAACTATTTTATGTAATTATTTTTTATGTGATGCTTTATGTGTGTGTGTCTTTAAGCAAAAATAAATGATTCATCTATCTATCTATCTAAATTGCTTTCAGGGAGTAGTCAATAGAATAGTAGAGACTTTAATACCCAGTAAACCGACGAAAACCCAACGTTACCCACCCTGGTTTACTCGCGATTTGATTAAAAGGTTAAGGGAAAAGGATAAGATAAGAATGAGATTTAAAAAATACAAAAACCCTATAGATGAATATGAATTTAAATTAATGAAAAAGCGCTGTGAGAAATTAACTACAACCTGTTACAATACATATATCAAAAACATAGAGTCGAGCATAATGAAGAATCCAAAAATGTTTTGGTCCTACATTAAAGCTAAAAATAATAGCGTTAACAATTATCCATCGACAATGTCATATAATGATAAAATCTCGGACAACGGCAGTGAAATTTGCAATATGTTTGGTTCATTCTTTTCATCCGTTCATAGCCAAGAACAACCATCAGACGGAGTCGACTATATCGCACAGAATAAGGGCTCGGATTGTATGTCGATGATTGAGATCACTTATGAGACTTTGTTATTAAAGCTCAAGAGTCTGGACGTCAATGTAGGAGCTGGCTCTGATGGCATACCACCCATGTTTATCAAACGATGCGCGACAAGTCTTGCTGATCCTCTTTTGTCAATTTACAACACATCTCTAAGCTCAGGCATTTTTCCGAAACAATGGAAGGTAGCAAAAATGGTTCCGATTTTCAAAAATGATGACAACTCTGTAGTAAGTAATTACAGGCCAATTTCTATTCTTTGTACTTTCGGTAAGATTTTAGAATCTTTAGTCTGCCCAGCCATTCAAAATTATTTTAAAATGTACATCAGCGATCACCAACACGGATTTCTTAAGGCAAGATCAACTAGCAGTAATTTAGTCACCTACATTGAAAACGTCATAAGAGCAGTTGACAATGGTAGAGAAGTCCATGTAATCTACACAGATTTTAGCAAAGCGTTTGATAGAGTATCTCATTCGATTCTGGGCTCAAAACTATCCGCTTGCGGCTTTACAGGTCCATTGTTGTGTTGGTTGTTATCATATCTTAAAGAGAGATCCTTTTATGTAGTATTGAATGGTTTTGAATCTGAACGTTTTTGCATAGCTTCGGGCGTCCCACAAGGCTCTCATTTGGGACCAGTGTTATTTAATATCTTTGTTAATGACATCCCGGAGCATGTGCAGGCCTCCATCCCCTTTCTATACGCTGACGACTTAAAACTTTTGAAGGTAGTGGAATCAATGTCTGACGCTAACGAACTGCAGATAGATCTAGATCATCTTGCAGCATGGTGTCACGATAATAATATGGAGCTAAATGCAAAAAAATGCTGTCACATCAACTTCACCAGAAAAATAAAAAATATAATAACCTATACATACAATATTAATGGCATAAGTTTAACTGAAGTTGATACTATTCGAGACCTAGGCATCTTACTAGACAAAAAACTTACCTTTATTCCACACATAGAGGCGACGGTGAACAAGGCGTCTAGAATGCTGGGTTTTGTGTTACGCAATATTAAAGCTTTTCGTAACAAAAAAACAAAAGTTCTACTGTACAACTCCTTAGTCCGTAGTATTCTAGAATACGGTTCAACAGTCTGGCGACCACATTACGCGACACACATTCTGCGAATCGAAAGAATCCAGAAAAGGTTTCTGTGGCACATGGCATTCGCTACAGGTGAGGCAAAAAAGGTGCGTAGCTACAAGGATAGGCTTGTTAGATTTAATATGCTGAGCCTGGATAGACGAAGAGATTTCCTGGATTTAATGTTCGTGTACAAAGTTTTGAGAGACTCTATAGACTGCCCGCAATTACTTAGTCAATTTAAGCTCAGGGTCCCCAGTTCATATCCCCGTAAAATCATCCCAAATCCTCTTTCAGTCCCTTACAGAAAAACAGTGTTAGGCCAGAACTCTCCAATTCCACGTATGTGTCGCCTTTATAATAAATTTAGTGCCGTCCTGGATGTGCACTTTGATGTTGCACATCAGTATCGAAAAAATGTATTTAATAGTTTTCTGTCAAGCACATAAGCAACATTATTGTCATTAGACTGTAGTAACTTATAATTAAGATCTAGCTGTACGTACTTTTGTTATGCATGCTGTGTTTATCTATAATTAGTTATACATCTAGTTCAACATAACTTCATAAAAATTGTTAGCACGTAAGGATGTATATACTGTTGATAAACCTAATTGAATAAATAAATAAATAAATAAATAAACTGGCGTCTGTTTACATAAACAGCTCAATTTTAATTTAAAGCTCATGACGATTATATTAAACGAATGCTATTAAATGATTAATAGTATATTAGTAGCCAAGTACGGCATCTATTGCAGCCCGAGATAAGTTCGAGGGTGCAATTGATGCTTACACCCGAGCTAACGTTTCTGCTTTGCATCTCGATTGTGAGGTAAGTAGAAATAAACCGGCATTACAAGAATAAAACATTTTAAAGTAAAAGTTTTCTATTCGTGCCTTTTTCATTAAAAAATTAAGGAAATAACGTTTTAGGTTTTTTTCAAGAACGAAATTGTGCTTCGCCGTTCAATATTAAAAATTGATTACTATTATACTCACACAAAGACAAGGCTGAATAGCAAGCGACCTATTTGGTCATTATGCTGAATGTATGATGTATATTGCCAGTATGATGGTTAGATGTACGCGAACTTTTGAAAGAAAGAAGTGTTTCTTTTAATGTTTATCCCTAGGGCTTTTCTAGCTACATTATTACCCTAGACCGCTAATTAGTCACCTACAAGCCCCATTTGGAGGTAATAAGAACCTACTTGCCTATCATGAGAGATTTTAAAACTATTAAATAAACGAGTACCATGTACAACATGGTGCACACTAAAAGTTTTGCACTTCTAGCTAATCGGAACTATTTGAGTTTCGAATGTTATATTTTTTGAAAGTTTTTAGTATTAATAGACATTCGGCGGGGGAAATCATTGGTCAATTGTTTTTTATCACACATCAAAGTTCTACGTACGCAACGAAAATGGAATTCAGTCGAAAGGATGTTAGAGCGATGATTTTTTATGATTTTAATATATGTAATAATAATAATTTATTTATTGTACATGTGGCAAAAACACGAATACAGTCAATTTACAGGGACAGTGACTAAAGTATAGGTACGCACACACTTAAAATAGGCAGAGGCTGTACATCATGAGTTTAAAAACTGTGTTACTCTTCTATCCCCTAAACTAAGCAAAACCTGTATCTTAGGGAATAGTGTTCCTTATTAAATTAGATGTCACATATGGTACAAAGTGGTAGACATGCAGTAGCGTACACATACATTAAGGCACAAAAAGTTCTCTCTCCCCGCAAAACAGTGCCGCTCATCTTCAAAATGCTTTTGGAAGAGAAGCACCATGTTTGAGCACCGTGAGGCGATGGTTTGCTGAATTTTAGAGAGGTGGAGTTTCTTTACATGACGCCTTCAACTGCCGTCAACGAAAATAATGTGGCCACTGTTAAGCGGCTAATTGAAGAAATTTCGCGGATTACCTATGAGACAATTCGAAAACTAATTGAGGGTTGGTATGAGCTTAATTCAGAAAATTTTACTTACGACAATATTTTTTTCCGGGACAACACTTAAGTAAATTAAAAATTAATGTTATTCGGAATAAGTAATTGGTCTATGTTTACTTAAAGTTTAAGACTATACATAACAAATCACAGAGTCGCCTTGAAAAGTGTTATATAATTACAAAGTGTACTCTTTGTGTTACTGAAAAATGTGATCCGGCCCTTATTTAAATAATAACATTTGTAAATCCTATTTAGAGGCTAAAAATTCCACTCATGCCGGGATTCGAACCCCAGACCTCTGGATATCCGTGCCAGCGCTCTTTCCAACTGAGCTAATGGGCGACTCATCGGCACCAGTGAAATTTCGAACCTCTTTACAATGTTCTCTGTATTACGTATGGAATTTTTAGCCACTAAGTAAGTTTTTGAAATTGTCCTTAGCACGGGTTAGTGCATCAAAAAGAATATCATTACACAAATTTTAAAATAAATGTATCGTGATCTTTTAGTAAGATAAAAGACAAAAAACCTTTCGTTTTTAAAAATTATTAATCCTCTATCTCCGTCCGAAATACATTATAGAGAGTTCAAAAGTTATGAAATGTCTGTTTTATTATTTTAAAAACAATAATTGCCGGAATATTTTTTTTTAAATTATAAACTTGAACTTTAGAAATCTCAAGAAACGTGGTCGAGATGGAGCGAAAAAGCAGATATTTACTGCAAAAAGTGTACGGTTTCTTAAACAAAGATTGCGTTTAACAGTTTAAAGTCATTTACATAATGTTCTCCAAAAAGCAAACTTAAAGAAAATTATGGACTTCATGTTATGTCTAGTCTCAAACTTTAAGTAAACATAGACCAATTACTTATTCCGAATAACATAAATTTTTAATTTACTTAAGTGATGTCCCGGAAAAAAATATTGTCGTAAGGAAGTCTCCGATTTTTGTCTCTGTTCCTTGGAGTTTAGGTAAATAAGCCCGCTCCATTCCTATCACTGGTTATCAGCACACATGATCTCGGTGATCAGTGCGTGTGAGACTTTAGTGCGAGCCTTAAGTCTAGCCAAGTTGAAAAGGCTGCCGTCTGTGCGGAAGCGGATGCGAACTCCTTGAGAAACAGTTTGTAAGACTCCTCTAACTACCACCGCAAAGTATAAGGCGAACAGAGTATTAGCTAAAACGCAACCTTGCTTCACCCCACAGGTAACGGGGAAGAAGTCTGTCTGATCACCGTCTATGGCAACGCAGCATTGCATGTCGTCATGCAGGAGTCTAAGCAGTGTCACAAACTTTTCCGTGCACCCAAGCTTACCTAGCACCAACCATAGAGCTTCCCGAGGCACGCTGTCAAAAGCCTTCTCTAGGTCCACAAAGCAAAGGTTTAGCTGACGACCCTGTTTTCTGCTCTTTTCTTGCAGTTGACGCACATAGAATATAGCTTCGCATATGCCTTGGTCCGGTCGGAAGCCAAACTGGATTTCTGGCAGAATCTTAACAGACAAGTTCTTTAGGCGGTTTAAGAGAACTGTAGCAAAGACCTTTCCGGGGGCAGAAAGAAACGAAATACCGCGATAAGCGTTGCAGTCAGATCGGTCACCTTTGTTCTTGTAGAGAGCATTTATGCGCGATTCTTTAAAGGTATCCGGAGCGCGCTCCTGCTCCCACATGCGAACAAATAGTTCCCAGACCAGCTTATGCAACTTCTCTCCGCCGTATTTTATCAGCTCTCCTGGTGAGGTCAATACCAACCGCCCGTTTGTTTTTTTACCCTGCCCAACATTTCAAATAACCCTCATACCGAGCAATTTTAAGAAAATTGACGGTCTTCAATTATTAAAATAAATAAATTTCAAGTCAAAAAGAAGACGGTCACTTGACATTATGACTGGTCACATATGACTTTCGTATACGGTAATGAAATCGCGCAATACACCTATTTTATAACAAAATACCGGTGTAGCATTCATACACATTGATTTAAACATTCTTTCTTAAACGGTCACTTAGCATATTTCCTACTTACAGTTACCTTCATATATCCACTTCTATTCCAATATCCGGATATTTTGGTATTTAACTGGATAGGCAAAGCATAAGGCATACCTGATGATAAGCTAACAGCGTGGCCCATCCAGGAGATACAATCCAGAAAAGTTTCGACCCCTTATTTAATTGAGAATTCATTGTGTTAAAAACTAAGGACAAATGTAGGTCTGAGAATCCTCGGGAGTTCGGACGCCTTACTTACCAGGAACGCAACACCACGTTCCTATCGAGCAAGAAGAGGTATTCTTTCAAACAATAATACAAATATGGAAATTAGGTATTGACGCACAACATGGCAACGTCGCATTCTGAAGGAGCTGGTATAGTCGATGATGTGAAATAATTTTATAAAATATTCGCCGGGTGTTAAATGGATCGCAATATGGAAGGAGGTTCCCAGAGCTATGAGTGTGCATGGTGGTATACATATATTTGTATATCGATATAAATTACTTTAAGGAAAAACTAAGTAATACACTGTAATAGCAGGTAATTTAGTAACTAATATTCACCGGCAGAGTCGATCTAAACCTGCTAGTAATGGTGGACGTCACAATGATGCAAAATGAAAGGACGCTGAATCGGTACCCAGATGTAAATATATATATATATATTTATATATATATATGTGTGTTTATGGGAAATCAGAATGTTATATACAATGTATATATACATATATATGCATTGTCTTTTTGCCGCTGCAAAAAACTAAAAGTTACTTGTGACACACCCTCGACCCGCTGGTCGTTACACAGCACATACTACGTCATTTTAGCCACAAAACGCGAGCCGTGTGCCATAGTATACAGGGTGGTGTATATATGTTGCAAACTTAATTGAAGTTCACTACACACACACTCCCTTTAGCCGCTTCTGAGCAACAGTAAACAAACAAGATGAACGTATGAACAAACTTTCAGTTGGCGACTAACGACTAACGAACGTTGGTGAAGCGACGATGATCTGTCAGAATCGCGGCAAGTGGCAGTCGAGTCGTGAGCGTATATATATATATATATATGTTTCTATATATATATATGTGTGTGTGTGTGTTCAGAATGATGAAAGAAGACCGCATTTCATTGGATATCTGATACGCGACAGTGATGTGGAGCCAAATAATTGTACGACAAAATCCAGTAGGTATATCATTTTCGCACACAGACGTACACGTCAAAAGTTACATGATCAGGACGTTGATAAACGGTATATTATTTAAAAACCTATTTAGAGGCTAAAAATTTCACCCATGCCGGGATTCGAACCCGCAACCTCTGGCTATCCGTACCAGCGCTCTACCAATTGAGCCAATGGGCGACTCACAGCATCAGTGATATTTCGAACCTCTTTACAATATTCTCTGTATTACGTACAGGCAGCGACATCTGACTTAAGCAAATTGCATTACTTACAGCCCCGACTACCTACTTTGCAGTTAGGTTTAACATCGGAACGATATCACTGTACCCACATGATTACACTATTTTTATTTTTAATGCACTAACCCGTGCTAAGGAACAAACTTAAAAACCTATTTAGAGGCTACAAATTTCACCCATGCCGGGATTCGAACCCGCAACCTCTGGCTATCCGTACCAGCGCTCTACCAATTGAGCCAATGGGCGACTCACAGCATCAGTGAAATTTCGAACCTCTTTACAATATTCTCTGTATTACGTACAGGCAGCGACATCTGACTTAAGCAAATTGCATTACTTACAGCCCCGACTACCTACTTTGCAGGTAGGTAGTCGGGGCTCAATTGGCTCAATTGGTAGAGCGCTGGTACGGATAGCCAGAGGTTGCGGGTTCGAATCCCGGCATGGGTGAAATTTTTAGCCTCTAAATAGGTTTTTAAGTTTGTTCCTTAGCACGGGTTAGTGCATTAAAAATAAAAATAGTGTAATCATGTGGGTACAGTGATATCGTTCCGATGTTAAACCTAACTGCAAAGTAGGTAGTCGGGGCTGTAAGTAATGCAATTTGCTTAAGTCAGATGTCGCTGCCTGTACGTAATACAGAGAATATTGTAAAGAGGTTCGAAATTTCACTGATGCTGTGAGTCGCCCATTGGCTCAATTGGTAGAGCGCTGGTACGGATAGCCAGAGGTTGCGGGTTCGAATCCCGGCATGGGTGAAATTTTTAGCCTCTAAATAGGTTTTTAAGTTTGTTCCTTAGCACGGGTTAGTGCATTAAAAATAAAAATAGTGTAATCATGTGGGTACAGTGATATCGTTCCGATGTTAAACCTAACTGCAAAGTAGGTAGTCGGGGCTGTAAGTAATGCAATTTGCTTAAGTCAGATGTCGCTGCCTGTACGTAATACAGAGAATATTGTAAAGAGGTTCGAAATTTCACTGATGCTGTGAGTCGCCCATTGGCTCAATTGGTAGAGCGCTGGTACGGATAGCCAGAGGTTGCGGGTTCGAATCCCGGCATGGGTGAAAATTTTTAGCCTCTAAATAGGTTTTTAAGTTTGTTCCTTAGCACGGGTTAGTGCATTAAAAATAAAAATAGTGTATATTATTTACTAATATAAATAAATAACTTTCACACAACACTATCACCCTTTCTGGTCCCAAACTAGGATAACCTGTTTTATGGTAACCAGTCAAAGATATCACAAACATGGATCCCATACTGAGGTCATTAGTACAACTGTAGAATGGCCGCAGTGGCAATCGAACCTACTATCTCCGGCGTCGTAATCAGACTTGATACAGCTAGGCCGAAAGACAGTCAGTATTGTTCCAGATATGCCTAAGTAGTGCAAGGACGATAGTCGCGCGTTTTTTATTGTCAAAAGTCGCGATTTTCCTGTAAATTCATTGTCAAATTCCGACATAGTCATATATTAATCGGGTCTAATCGCGATTATTTATTAAGTAAAACGTAATTTTCTTAATTCCCGACGTTTCGGCAGCGTTACAGCTGCCGTGGTCAAGGGAAGACTAAAATAGCGAGTACCAGTCAATTATCATAGTAAGGGTAGGCGGTTTACCATCAAATCAGTTTTAGTTTTTTGCAGCGGGTCAATACACAGCACACACTACGTCCGCGGACAGGTCTGATGATAAGGCACATCACGAGTTATGGTAAAATTCTGACATTTTAGCCACAAAACGCGAGCCGCGTGCCATTATAGTATACAGGGTGGTGTGTATGTGTTGCGAAATTAATTTAAAGTTCACTACACACACACACTTTAGCACCTTCTGAGAAACAGTAAACAAACAAAATGAACGTATGAACAAACTTTCAGTTGGCGACTAACGAACGTTGGTGAAGCGACGATGATCTGTCAGGATCGTGGCAAGTGGCAGTCGTGAGCTTCTTGTTAAAATAAAAATATGAAAAAACTACTAATGTAATACACATTTGTTTTTATTTAACCCTAGAGGAGCCTTACTACGGGTAGGGAGCACGGTGGTTATGTCGGACTCTCCTGCTTTATATGCCTTTTTACATAGCGAATTTTTAATGAAAGTTTTTAATTTATTTTCAGACAAGGATAGAACACGTTCTGGAATTTTGTTGTAAAAACGAACGCAGTAACTTACAAATGATGTGCCTACCTTGGCTAATCGGGATTTAGTACAAGCAACCTTGTTTCTATTCCTTGTGTTTACGTTATGAAAGTCCCTATTTAATTTAAACATTGTTATATTTTTTCGGGCATACATTATATTATCGAATATATATTTGCAAGCCAGTGTAAGAATGCCTATTTTTTTAAAACGCTCCCTCAGCGATTCTCTACTGTTTAAGTTGTAAATGGCTCTTATTGCTCTTTTTTGCAAGACAAATATGGTTTCTATATCTGCTGCCCGTCCCCATAATAACAAACCATACGACATGATACTGTGAAAATAACTAAAATAGACCAGCCTCGCCGTCGACACGTCTGTAAGTTGACTAATTTTTCTGACTGCAAACGCTGCTGAACTCAACCGACCCGACAGTTTTCCAATATGCTGACCCCATTGCAGTTTTGAGTCTATCGTTATGCCTAGAAAAAGCGTGGACTCTACCAGCTCTAGCCTCTCACCAGATATTTTTAAACTCGTGTCAACATTTTTAACATTGGGTAGTGAAAATTTTATGCATTTTGTCTTTTTTGCATTTAGCATCAGATTGTTTATAGTGAACCAGTTTAGAATTGTAGATAAAGCATTGTTTACATCGTCTACATTACTTATACCTCTCTTTACTTTAAAAATTAAGGAAGTATCATCTGCAAACAACACTATCTGCAAAAGTTTTTCTACTAGGTAGGGCAAATCATTTAATTTAAACATTGTTATATTTCTTCGGACATACATTTTTACATCAGAAGCTGAGGATTTAACTCTATTAATATCAACCTTTACAGTTCTGTCTGTTAAGTAAGATCGAAGAAGACTTAGTGATTTATTACTTAAACCATATCGGTGCAATTTTATGAGAAGCATTTCGTGGTCAACGCAGTCAAACGCCTTTGACAGGTCACAGAAAACCCCAATGGCATCCCGCACCTCCTCCCACGCCTCAAAGATATGCTTTACTAACGCTATGCCTGCTTCCGTCGTTGAGCGGCCTTTTGTAAACCCGAACTGTTTCTTATGGAAAAGTTTGTTTATACAAAAATGAGTTAGCAATTGATGTAATATTACTTTCTCAAAAACTTTACTTAGCGCCGGCAGTATTGCTATAGGTCTGAAATTATTTGGATCTTTACTATCACCAGATTTAAACAAGGGTACGATTTTACTTAACTTTAATAGATTAGGAAAGATTCCCTGGTCAACACATTTATTAAAAATTAAAGCAAGGTAAGGTGCTAGAATATTGATTACAGTGGATATTAGTTTAACCGATAACCCCCACAAATCTTCAGTCTTTTTTAAGTTTAAATCTTGAAATGTTTTGACAATAGTTAAGGTAGTTATATGGGAGAATTGGAAGTCAACTTTGCATGGATTTATACTTTCCAAAAGTAAGGTTTCGGCTAATTGGGAGGAAGAATTTAAGCTGGCCGTTATATGCAGTGGAATGTTTTTAAAAAAAGTTTGAAATATTTCTGCTATGTCCTTCTTCGAATTATCTAACTTACCTTCGACCTTCAACGCATATCCCTGGTACTTAGGTCGTCCAGCAAACAGAATTTACATTCTGTTTGCTGAATGTCAAAGTTCAATGTAACATGAAAGTGAAAGCCGCCGCCTTCAGGCCGTAATAGAGAAAAAGGCAGCGGGAAAAAAAACTCCACTCTGACCATCTTTTCTCAAGTCTTCTTAAATCTAATACATTAGGTACCACATATACGCATAAGATTCCATGATTGCCATTAATAACTTTAAATTATACTTCGGCTATGCTGTATTTTTTAAATTGGCGATGGAAATAGGCAATAGGATTGGCCTTTGCATGTACGTACCTAATGAGATACAGCGTCCAATGGCATGTTCACTCGAACTAGATGGCTGAAGGGGCCACTCGGATTCTGTAGTGCTTGGGACATTTTTCATTTTTTTTTATATGCACAGCACCTATACCGTCCTGACCGCTTAGTCGGCCTAGCCCGCAGGAAATACTACTAAAAACGTGCGGAGCCAACTAAGCCGTGGGTTCCCTCACGATGTTTTCCTTCACCGTTACATGTGGTATGGCGACTACTAATTCGAAAATGTACGTAACTTTGAAATTAAACAAAGTCGTTGGTACATGCCTGGTTCTCTCGCTTGCGAGTGCATTGTTCTATCGACTGAGCTAGGATTGTGTTTCTTCTTATTATTATTTTTGAAAGTCCATTTGCGCAACGAATCTCAATGGAGATCAAAGCCTTTTGCAAGAGTCTCACACTTATTTTTTGTGCAATAAGAGCTATTGTGCAGTAGTTAGGTTCATCGTATGTAGTGAATTAGAATTTTCTCATTAAAAACTCTCGAGACTTGTTCCAATATCTTCAGAGCCTCGTATAAAGTGTTAAATACAGAAGGTGCATTTTTAATACCGTGTGAGCCCACAGGGGAACTAATAGTGACAAAAATATTAACCTAAGATTGAAATGAAATTAAATAAAAAGGTTTTATTCAAAGTAGCGTTAAAACTGCTGCTTAATGAACGTGACAAGTCAAACTAGGTGTACATTTCATCAGATCACTTTGGAGCGAAAATGGACAAACATACTCCAAAGTTAGTCTTTTCAAAGCCAACAGAGCTTACAGAAACTACAGATAAACATTGTCCGTTTCGGCGGATGGGAGGTATGATATTGTATGTATTTATTTCTTATTTTAAAAATATAGAAAGAAATATATTATAGGACATAGAACTCGTGCATTCTACATACATACATAAGTCGTTGCATGCACGCACGCCGTTTCCGGGTACTTTTTATCTTCCCCTTGCTAATACAACCCCTACTTGTTCCCAACCAACGCATTTGTAATTCCCGACGTCCAGAATCAGAAATTCAAAGATGTTTTGAAAAATTTGTTGCATTATCATTCATGAATTAAGCTTGCCTGAAAAGCGGTTCAAAAATGTGTTAAGGTCACTTTGTGCCAAAAAGGCCACTAAATCATAAATTTTATTTTATTTTATTTTATTTGGGACAACAAACAACTACACATTAACATATTACAAAACTAATTAGATTATGGAATTAATAAACATGTAGTCCACTATGTTATCCACAGTTTACTATTAACAAGTTGTGAACTCATGTAACTCATTAAACGAATATCACTGTATATAATAAAAAAAAAGCTTAATAACTTAATAATAAAATAACATTGCAAATAACATAATTATACTGTGTTAGCCGACTTAGCCGACGCGCGTCGACGCACTGTACGTAGACGAAACTATTCAGTTATTCACTTGTTAAAGCAGTGTTTATTATATTACGTTTCATGTTTGTCTATATTTACTTAGATATTAAAGTAGTGCAAAATCAGCAAGTGCAGTCAAGAGCGCGTCGACCCTTATACACCACTTAGCTAGAAACATTAAATAAATGCTGGAAAGAAAAGCAAAAAAAAAAAAAAAGGAAAACCTACTTACTTCACTGATTGTTAAGTGCGCTGATAACCTGTTGTCTAAATTTACTCATAGAAAGTGAAAATATGTCGATGGATTCAAAGCGCGCATTATACGTCTCGACGAGTCGGCGCAGTGGCAATCGCTTGCCCGCGTTGGTCCTACATTTGCCCACAGCAAATAAGCGCCGCATACACACCTGACGCCTATGTACGCTCCTGGGTACCACATAATACAGGTTGTTTGTTAGTGTGTTACAGTCGTATCTATTGTGACATATCTTGTACAGAGTAGTTGCTTCAAGAAGTGTGCGTCTAGAGTGTAGTGTGGGCATTTTATACAAATTAAGCAATTGGTCATAAGAAAGGCGAGCACGATGACACCGATAGTGCATGGTGCGAAGAAATTTGCGTTGAACTTTTTCAATAATATCATTGTACTTATTATAGTAAGGGTTCCAGACAGGTACAGCGTATTCTAATTGGGACCTAATTAAAGACTTGTAGAGAAAAATATAAGTCGCTGGTCTTATGAAATCTTTGGTTGCTCTCATTACAAAACCGAACATTTGGTATGCTTTGTTAATAATTTTCTCGATATGAAGATCCAAATGTAATTTTGAATCTAGAAGTATCCCTAGATCACGCAATCGTTCGACCCTTTTTAAAGGCTGTTGACACAAATTGTAACGAAAGTTTAATTTGGTTTTTATTTTTCGTAAAGCTTATTACATTACATTTATCTATATTTAGTTGTAGTTTATTTTGGATACAGTATTGTGTAAATCGATCTAGATCCTGTTGAAAAAGTTGGCTATCATGAATGTCCTGTATACTTCGAAAAGCTTTCAAATCATCTGCATATAATAAAAATCTAGAGTGATGAAAGCATTTCCTTATATCGTTTATAAACAGTATAAAAAGTAACGGCCCGAGTATGGAGCCTTGTGGGACGCCCGATAAAACCTGTACCGTATCCGAGTGATATCCATTGAGAACAACTCTTTGACTTCGGTTAGTAATGTAAGACGCAAACCATCTTAATAGGTTGCCTCTGATCCCATTGAATGCAATTTTGTTAAGAAGTAATTCATGATCGACCTTGTCAAAAGCCTTTCGAAAGTCCGTGTAAATAGCATCTGTTTGTATGCGGTCATCCATATTTTCAAATAAGAAATTAGCAAAAATCATAAGGTTGGTGGTAGTAGATCTTCGTTTGACAAAGCCGTGTTGTTGTTCAAGGATAGAGGAATGTAAAACTGGGTAGACTTCATTGTGAACGATTCTTTCAAAAAGTTTTGACAAGGTCGAGAGAATAGAAATGGGGCGGTAGTTTTCAATGTTTCCCTTCGGTCCAGATTTATATACCGGAGTAATATTTGCTAATTTCCATTTAATTGGAAATACTCCCTGAGAAATACACTTATTAAAAATTATTTCAAGAGGCACACATATTTCATTTGCTGTACGAGTTAGAAATAGTGGGGGGAGACCGTCAGGGCCTGGACCCTTGGACAAATCAAGTAATTTTATTTGTTTAACAATCTTATCTGAGCCAAGTGTCAAATTGTTTATGATGACGTCACTATTTTTGTTATTGTCAGAAGGTGGTTTCCACTGCTCAAGTATTAATGTTGATGGTTCATAAACAGAGTGGAAGTAATTTGAAAACATATTGCATATTTCATCTGGACTGTTACTCTTCTGATTTTGATATTGCATACTTGCCGGGATCCCTGGTTTGCTTTTACGATTGGAAACATAAGTCCAGAAATGCTTTACGTTTTTACCAATGTTATCTTCCACTGATGTAATGTACTTTGAGAAGCATTTATTACATTCCGTTTTAAATCTAGTTCTAAAGAGCGCAAATTGTTCATAGTCTGAAATGTTTTTAAACTTTTTCCATTTACACCAAGCTTTATTCTGATTTTTAAAAATATGAATAAGTGATCCGGAAAACCATATTGGAAAGTTTTTACTTCTAGAAGTACACATTGGAACGTGTTGTTTGATTATGCCGTAAAGAGTATTATAGAAAGTATCAAGCGCATCCTCTGCTGGTCGACTGTCGAGATCTTCAGACCATGTTATTTTACTAAGCTCAAAGTTGATAAGGTCGTAATCGGCTTTATAAAAGTTGTATTTATCCAATGGACGCCGGGCCATTGGGATACAAATTTTAATAGAAACAAGTGTGCAGAAAGGCGAATGGTGAGCGTCTGGGAGTAACATGAATGCATCCGGACTATATCTTTTACATTCAGTGTTCGACAATAAGAGATCTAGTATTTTACCATTTGGATTAGTATGTGTATTATATTGTTTAGCGCTCACTAAAGATAAAAAGTTATTCAGGCATCTGCCAATCGAAGTGGTGCTATTACATAAAGGTTATGTATATGACAAAGATGTCTGGAATTAAAGCCAGTAGAATGCATGAAGGATGAAGATGTAGAAAGAAATAGAGGATGAGGTTAGAGGATGAAGGAAGAAAGATTGACGAAACAAATAATGTCTAACGGCTTTTGCAGGTCATCCAGAGTTTAAATATCTTTAGTTCTTTTTTTTATCAATAGAAGGCACTTTGTCTTTTGTCTACATTGCAGTAGGATTGTGTACTAGTAGAAGGTATACTATTAATGGTAAAATATATCTAATAGTATTGTAGAGTTTTTAGTCCGGATCTACTTACGGGTGTTGTTATATCGGAAGAGTCCGACCAGGTTTCGGTCCGATTCGCAAAGCTTAATGATGGTGAGTAGATTAAGATCTCGGCGCAGGCGTGAGACGTTTGAGACGAGCAACCGACGACGCGAGCTCCGTCTCTGCTCACTATGATTAAGCTCTGCAAATCGGAGCAAAACCTGGTCGGACTCTTCCGATATAACAACACCCGTAAGTAGATCCGGATTAAAAGTCTACAATGTGTTGTGCTTACGAAAGTTTTAGTTCAAAAATATCTAAGTTGTGTTTCAAGTATTTCAGAAGTTGTGTTTCAATCAGTTCTTTAGTTATTTAGTGAGTGGATAAACATATATATCGCGAATGTGAGTGAAAGGGCTGGTAAGGGACGTCGCAGGCGTATACGTCGACCAAATAGGGGATGCATTAGCAAAAGGGGAAAATAAAAAGTAACGGCGTGCGTGCATGCAACGACTTATGAACGTTGATGAAGCGAAGGTGATCTGTCAGGATCACGGTAAGTGGCAGTCCCTGGTATCTTCACACCCCTCTGGGATACAGGGGTGAGGTTATGTATGTATGTATGTATGTATGTATGTATGTATGTATGTATGTATGTATGTATGTATGTATGTATGTATGTATGTATGTATGTATGTATGTATGTATGTATGTATGTATGTATGTATGTATGTATGTATGTATGTATGTATGTATGTATGTATGTATGTATGTATGTATGTATGTATGTATGTATGTATGTATGTATGTATGTATGCATGCATGCATTCATGCTTGCATGTATGTATGTATGTATGTATGTAGAGAGTGGTAATGCTGCTTATTGGTAATTTCACAAATTTAGATAAATTAGAAAACAAATTCATTGGTACATGGGAATCGAACCTGGGTCCATTATGCTACCCACTACTGGCTACCGCCATTCTGCACAAACATATGTTACGTTTATAGTGATGTTTTAGTAACCGTCTACCTTTCTGTATTTTTTATTCGCTTCCTCGAAAGCTTGAGAGCTTTCTCTCTAATTGCAGAAAAAAAACAGAACAGGTGTTGCGAAGGCTTCAACGGTGAGCGGCCGGACGGTGTTTTTTTAATATACTTTTAGGGTTCTGTTCTGTTTTTGGAAGTTTTAATAGAAAACTGGCAACGCTGGCGTTTTAGATTGATTTAATTAAGTTATTGCCTAATCAGAGTGCTTAGTGCGAGTTTTTACCTACTCGATCGCGTTAACGTAAACTCATATTTCTATGGCATCGAGCAAGCGCCACCTAGCGACAAGTATGGAAATTAAAATTGCTGAGTGCGAGTTGTAAAGGTTTACGTTGAGAAGTGAACACGTTTACCAGCCAACACACGAATAAACGCGAGTGCGAGAAACGCTGTGACAGCGTTTTGCCAGTTCGAACGGTTAACTTACTCATACTCACTACTCAATGCTTGATTAACGCGGTAGTAAAGTTATTCGATTGGATCTGTCAAACTCGCACTAAGCACTCAGCTCTTTATGTAACTTTCACGGATACCTCCATGTGTAAAAACGAAATTAACTTCAACTCAATTCAACAATTCTATACGTACTAAAACCCTTATCCTTAGCACCTAATATTACAGAATAATTCATTATTTTGATTAATAAGCACAATAAATTATTTTCTATGCTATCCTTCACTCTATGCTTACAGCTTATATATATTTTTTAAGTACCAACCGGTTGTACTTACTTATATGTTAATACTATCTCTCTCTCGCTCTGAGAGAACGGCTATGCCCTGCAGTGAGACGTTTATAGGGTAGGTACATAATAATATATTAATAGATAATCTTAAAGTACATTACGGCGGACTTAGTAGGTACGATGAGCATTTTCTAGCATGATATATTATTTCTAATGCACTAACCCTAAAAATTCCACCCATGCCGGGATTCGAATCGGTGACCTCTGGCTATCCGTGCCAGCGTTCTTTCCAACTGAGCTAATGGGCGACACGCCGTTTCTCTCGAGTCTCTCGAACTCTCGAATTTGTTCCACAGAGCGCAGTTTACACTAATTGACATTTCATGAGGCATATCGACTGATTCGCAAACTGCGCTCTGTAGAACAAATTCGAGAGTTCTTGCTTCCTTGTGTCCGTGCCACCACAGCGGATGGCTTTTCAATTCTGATGGATTCAAACCAAGCTACAAACAATCAGCAGAATTGTCTGTTCCAGCTATGTGGAACCAGCTGCAACCCTCAGATAGGGTTGTTATCGTCTTGACTCTGTCATGAACATAAACTGGCCCTTTTTCAGGTGCATCAGTGAAACTTTGAACCTCTTTACAATATTCTCTGTATTACGTACAGGCAGGGACATTCTAGCGAATTTTCTAGCAGTCAAGCGAGATAGTGTTGTAAAATAACATCTTCGCCTTTCAAAATAATTGTCCAAAAATGGAGATTCCGTGTCCTCGATTTGAAAATAATTTCACTCCATCTAAATAAGTTCGTATCGACTAGTGGCAAACTGGTCAACGAAAAAAAAAGACGATCCAAATGTTGCTGGCTGGTTGGAACCCGATGTTCTATTTCAACTCTTGGCAGTCACATCGTCACAGAAAAGAGAATTTTAGGCAGTTTTTTTCTTTTTAACTGCTACCTTTTTGTAGCGTGTTCAAAATGTTTAAGATAACTAAAGAGATCGCAGTCGTCATGGAAACCTATTTTTGCTTTTCACACAAAGAAAACAAAATGGTGCTTCCTCTGTCCACTGTAAGAGTGTCGATGACCTTTTATTTAACAAGCGAACATCTACAGGATAACATCAGATAACTATTCCTTAATTGCACCGACTATCCATCTCTAATTTCTTTCATGTACGTCTATTGTTACCTTGAAAATATTGCTTTTAGTTATTACGCTGGTCAATTGTGGAAACTGCTATATTAATGTCGCCTTTGTACAAATCGGCCGCGACCCGTCCACCCACCAGCTTCACCCACCAGTGGGTCCACGGGGAATTTTTTTTTCCCCGTGCATCCACTGCAACCTTATGCATAAGGCAGGAAAAATATATATTATTTATTTTTCAATTCAATATTTTACTATAACTTTTGTTACTGTATTTTGTATATACAATACAGAACATTCTATCTCTCAACTCCATTTGCTCTTACTCACAATATATAGTCATCTATATTAAGTGAAAAAGAGCCAAATATGAAGATTTTTGTTTTAGTTTTTAAGAGTAATCGATTATTACAAAAAGCTTTTTCTTAACATATTTAGTTATTGGGATTCGGGAGAGAGATCGATAATGATATATTTTTTGCACAATTAGAAAAAAAAAACGATTCACAAGCTTAGAGTATACACTACTTCGTATAGAGAGGACATCGCGACTAACGTTTTTTCAAAACGCAATGCGGTAGAACTAACAGCAGTCCATTTTAGGTGCAATTAGTCCACGACGGAGGATTACCTCCCAATGATGGCACAACCTTGCGCTATGGCGCTCATTAGGGGAGGGATTTGTCCAGCAGTGGACTAATATAGCCTGAAGAAGAAGAAGTCCACGACGAGCACTTGCCGCGAAAACACGACTAATACACTTTACGAAAATGCCGGCATGTATTCTTCGATATTGCAATAACTACTCTCCAAAAATAAAAAAGACTGACGGAATCACTTTTTATCGGTAAGTTCTGCAAAACTGTTGGTAAAACTATACAAGGGCTGCTACTTATGTATGCGGAATAGAAAAAATAAACAAATGTATATGGCTAAATATGCTTTTATTGTTTTTCAAAGTATTCCCCACTATGATCGATGCACTTTTGCATTCGATGAAACCAATTTGTAAAACACTTTTTCCACTCTGATTGAGGTACCTCCAAAACGTGCTGTTTGAACGCATCTACGGCATCTTCACAGGTCGAAAATCGTTGACCACGTAATTTATTCCTTACATTTGGGAATAAATAGAAATCATTGGGAGCCAAATCAGGGCTGTACGGTGGATGACCCATCAATTCTATTTTTTGACCATCCAAAAATGTAGTTGTTTCCTGAGATGTATGACAGCTGGCATTGTCGTGGTGAAGTATGATTCTGCGTCGCTGGTTGTTTTGGCGTATTTTTTCAAATACTTCCGGCAAACAAATGGTCGTGTACCACTCCGAATTAACTGTTCTGCGATTCTCCAGTGGTATTATAGCCACATGGCCATTAATACCAAAAAAGCAGGCCAGCATTTGCATTACAGTGCTTTTTGCACGAGCCACTTTCGTAGGGTTCGGGCTCATTTTGAAACACCCAAACTGTTGATTGTTGTTTAGTTTCGGGATCATACGCGTAGATCCAGGATTAGTCACCTGCGTAGATATTATAAACAGATTTTGAGTCGCCTCTGTTGAATTTTTTTAAGGTTTCCTTGCACCATTCGACGCGAGCATCTTTTTGATAATGAATTAAGTTGTGCGGGATCCAACGCGAACAAATTTTTTTTACAGACAAATGTCCATGTAATATCCTATAATTGCTCCTCATACATATGCCCAGAATAGTCTCTATCTCACGATACGTAACATGGCGGTCTTGCATTATTAGTTTTCGCACAGCTTCAATATTTTGTGGCACAACCACCGATTTCGGGCGACCTTCTTTAACTTCGTCCGTGAGCTTACTGCGCCCGCGATTTAGTGATACACAGTCGGTTTTGATGGAGCTTCACCACCAAAAGTCAAAGTTAATTAATCTACGCACTGTTATTGCGTTAAACCACGCCGAAAATTGTAATAAATCATAGCACGAATATTTTCATGATGAGTTCCATTTTTTCAGCAATATGACATTTTAAACCCAACAAAAACAAGAGAAAAATAGTAGCGGCCAGTATTTAAAAAAAGAACGAATTTGACTATGGAGGTCAGACATTGCGTTTAAAATTATTGGAATTCCAGATCCCGCATACATAAGTAGCAGCCTATGTTGTTACAGAATAAATTTTTTTTTTCTGATCTGTCAAATCGGGCAGTGAAAATGGCGGTAATTTCATAGATTAAAAAAAACAGAAGTTTCAAGCGCACTTACCTTACATCATACAGTGACGACATTAAATATTGGTTTAGGGTATTCACAATTATATTTTTTGTAGGTTTCTTCGCTTGGGCGATGACAGGAGGGAGTCATGGATCAAATATGTGCAAAAAAAACCGAGGAGATGAAACATGGCTGCCTTTGAACAACACATACATTTGTTCTGCGCATTTCAAGGAAAGTGACGGATACAAGAGCAAAACAGGACGAATTTTTCTCAAAAAGTGTACAGTGCCGTGCGATAACATAATTAGTTACTTTATTCTGTATTATTTATGCGAATTAGAGAACACAAATGCACGCCAATAATGCGTAATGAAATAACACCATTATTTGTAAAGTAATTGAAAAGCTTAAAAACCTATTTAGAGGCTAAAAATTTTAAATTTGTTCCTTAGCACGGGTTAGTGCATTGAAAATAAAAATAGTGTAATCATGTGGGTACAGTGATATCGTTCCGATGTTAAACCTAACTGCAAAGTAGGTAGTCGGGGCTGTAAGTAATGCAATTTGCTTAAGTCAGATGTCGCTGCCTGTACGTAATACAGAGAATATTGTAAAGAGGTTCGAAATTTCACTGATGCCGTGAGTCGCCCATTGGCTCAATTGGTAGAGCGCTGGTACGGATAGCCAGAGGTTGCGGGTTCGAATCCCGGCATGGGTGAAATTTTTAGCCTCTAAATAGGTTTTTAAATTTGTTCCTTAGCACGGGTTAGTGCATTAAAAATAAAAATAGTGTAATTGAAAAGCTATTTATTTCTTTCTCGGTCGCACAACATACATGGTAAAATCCAAATATAGTGTCTGCTGCCTCTCGCAGACCGGCATTTGTATGTGTCTTTATTTAAATGGTGGTATTTCCATTATATCATATGTTTTTCTATGAAATGAGGACAGTTGAATTCGAATAGTGGTTTACCCAGATCTGAATTAATATTGATTATTTGTACATAATTTACGATGACAGATGTTCCATTTTACGTGTGCCTATTTTTGTTTTCGCTAGTCACTTCATACAAACTATATACATTCTGATACAAATTAGCTTGTCACCTTAAAAAAGGTTACCTAGTTTACTAATTTACCGAGTTCAAGTGCGTAAATGCAGCCGTGAGTACTTACAAAAACATAGTAGTATATTTAAAAACCTATTTAGAGGCTAAAAATTTCACCCATGCCGGGATTCGAACCCGCAACCTCTGGCTATCCGTACCAGCGCTCTACCAATTGAGCCAATGGGCGACTCACGGCATCAGTGAAATTTCGAACCTCTTTACAATATTCTCTGTATTACGTACAGGCAGCGACATCTGACTTAAGCAAATTGCATTACTTACAGCCCCGACTACCTACTTTGCAGTTAGGTTTAACATCGGAACGATATCACTGTACCCACATGATTACACTATTTTTATTTTTAATGCACTAACCCGTGCTAAGGAACAAATTTAAAAACCTATTTAGAGGCTAAAAATTTCACCCATGCCGGGATTCGAACCCGCAACCTCTGGCTATCCGTACCAGCGCTCTACCAATTGAGCCAATGGGCGACTCACGGCATCAGTGAAATTTCGAACCTCTTTACAATATTCTCTGTACTGTATTTTAAATTTGTTCCTTAGCACGGGTTAGTGCATTAAAAATAAAAATAGTGTAATAGTAGTATATTGCCGAATCATCTAAAACATCATCGATTTAAATCCGGATTAACATGTCTTTTCGTTGGTTTCTGGTTTTGGTTTTTCAGGTTTCCATGTATAAAGCTGATTTGGATTGAAATCACTAATGTGTAGTGCTTACGGAAGTTCTAGTTCTAAATAAAACATTATAATACGTAACACAGAGAATAGTGTAAAGAGGTTCGAAATTTCACTGATGCCGTGAGTCGCCCATTGGCTCAATTGGTAGAGCGCTCGCACGGATAGCCAGAGGTTGCGGGTTCGAATCCCGGCATGGGTGAAATTTTTAGCCTCTAAATAGGTTTTTAAAATTTGTTCCTTAGCACGGGTTAGTGCAATAAAATAAAAATAGTATAATCATGTGGGTACAGTGATATCGTTCCGATGTTAAAACCTAACTGCAAAGTAGGTAGTCGGGGCTGTAAGTAATGCAATTTGCTTAAGTCAGATGTCGCTGCCTGTACGTAATACAGAGAATAGTGTAAAGAGGTTCGAAATTTCACTGATGCCGTGAGTCGCCCATTGGCTCAATTGGTAGAGCGCTGGCAAGGATAGCCAGAGGTTGCTGGTTCGAATCCCGGCATGGGTGAAATTTTTAGCCTCTAAATAGGGTTTTAACATTATAATATTAAATTAAACCTGCATTTTATTACAGACACCAACTTTACCATCCTTTACCTCCGTAATCAAGTAAATAAAAACGGTGAAGTTCGAAATACGATAAAACAAGAAAACCAACTGACAAGTATCTTACAGAAAATATTCATAACGCGAGGTCCCAACTGCGGAAGTTTTCAATTCAATGGACCTGTTTAAGTCTTATTAGCAGTCGAGTATTTGTTTTGATTTTTTATGTACATAATGCTGCTGGGCACTGAACTTCTTTCAACGAGAGTATAATTATACAAATTACGGATTGCAATTATTATAAGGTATTTCCTTTATGTAGTTAAAATTATATTAAATAGGTAAAGGAGGGAAAATTAAATAATGATCAAAATTACTCTTTTGTCCTATTTTCGTTGTAAGTCTACAATTCAATTATGTACTTTAGTTAATAGTGGTCCCTATAAAAGTGCGCGTCATGTTATGAAAACTGCACTTTCTTAAATAGTTAGCTATTGTATTACTACCTATACGTACTCGTATGTAATATAAATTTGCTTTTATTTATTTAATGGTTTGATGGCAACCAATATTTCTGCCAATGTCAGGGTTGCATAAAGTAACAGCTCAGGGAATGGTCGGTTATTTAATTAAAATTTCACTCTGTTGAGCTATTGACCTGTGGACAAACATACACAAATATATAAATACACATATCTGGTTAGCAACACATCACAATTTGATTTTGTTATTAGTAAAGAAATTAGCCATAAATGTAATAAACGGTGTACGAACTAAGGTTAATAACGACTTGAAATTTATGGGCTTGGGGATATCCGGGTAAGGAGATCGTATAAAGACGGTACTTTAGGGCAATTGAAAAACATGTGATCAACGGTGCCTTCCTCGAGTCCACACTCACAGAGGGAGTGGTCCCGCACCCTTAATTTTGCGAGATGAACCGGAGTGCTAGCGTGGCCAATTCTTAATCTGCATATCGAAGAAGTAACGCGTTTACTAGCAGTTCTAAACTTGAAGAACCAAGGCCTTCTTGGAATTGTGGGTTGAATATCTCCATAATATTTCCCGACAATTTTACGTGAACGATCCCAGGATGCTGTCCACGAAGTCATTAAGTTTATTGTTGCCTGCGCACAAAGGTCATGGGAAAATATAGTGTTCTTTTCTACACCAGTTCTGATAGAAAGTCTCGCGGCACAATCTGCATTTTCGTTACCCGCAATATTGCTGTGACCCGGAATCCAAACCATCACTATCTCGAGCCCTTTTTGTTTACACCGGAACAGTGCCTCTTTAATCTGGAAAAGGCACGGAAACTTTATTTTTGTTCTAAAAGGGTTTGCCAATAGGGCTTGTAGACAGCTTCTGGAATCGGACAGGATAATTGTCTTAAGAAGATTGTGACCTTCCGCAAAAGCTATAGCCTCAAGAATAGCCTGTGCTTCGCCTGTAAATATTGAAGTTGAGGGTGGAAGCTTAAAACTAAGCACAATTTTGCTGCTCGGGAACCACACCGCCGAGCCAACTGGGTCATTATCTGATAGCTTAGAAGCGTCTGTGTAGAAAATAGCAAAATTTTTCCAATTTTTATCAATCTGTCTCTTAAGTTCCATATTGGCGGATGGCAAATCCTTTTCTATACCAAGATCTAGAACCACATTAGGTTTAAATATAATAGCCTCGTACTGAAGGGAGAACAAAGGGTTTAGACAGGTCTGAAAAATGGAACAGGGTAGTGCCGTAAACCGCCTAAAGCTCATGAGAATCCTAGGTGGGTCCTTATGTGTCCAATAGTAGGATGATGAGATTTTATCTGATAAGAGACGAAGCTTATCTATAAGAGGGTGGTTAGCGGACTGCAACACCTTAGCCACATATCTGTCTGAGAGCATTTGTCTACGAAGTTCTAATGGAGGTTCAGAACATTCAACCTGAAGGGCATTGATAGGAGACGATTTCATTGCACCCAGGATAATCCTCATACACTTAGATTGAACTTTATCCAATGCCTGAAATGTTGTTTTGCTACATGGTTCGAGCAGAAATGTGCCGTAATCCATATGGCTTCGGATAATTGCATTATATAAAAGCTTTTGTGAGTACGGGTGAGAACCCCACCATACACCTGACAGTGCGCGAAGAATATTTAAGTTCTTCTCGCACTTTTTTATCACTCTACTCAAGTGTGGAATTCCTGTCATCCTACAGTCCAGAGTCACGCCTAAGAATTTAACTTCCTCATGGATAGGGACGGTCTCTCCATTGCATGATACTGTGACGGCGGGGATATTACGTTTACGTGTGAACACCACTACGCTGCTTTTCGGAATCGACAGAGTCAGACCATGAGTAAAGAGCCAATCCGAAAGGTAAAACATGGCAGAATTCAATCTGGAGTTAGCAATGTTTGGATCAGCCACAGAAATGTACAAAGCTAGGTCATCTGCGTATTGCAGTACAGAACAAAATGAGTTGACAGAGAGCTCCAGATCAGAAGTGTATATGCTGTACAGTAAAGGACTCAAAACTGAACCTTGAGGGAGACCCTTCCAGATGTTCCTGGGCTCAAGATAATCTTCTGATGTACGAACAACTACGGACCTACACATTAACAGGTTCGTAATTAAATGGACTATCCTCGTGGGGATACTCAGCTGAAGCATTTTCTGCCTGAGTAGAGGAAGTAACACGTTGTCGTACGCCGAGGAGATATCGAGGAAAACACCGACAAGATAGTTGTTGTCAGAGAAGGCCAAGCGGATATCTGTTATAAGGACGCTTAAACTATCCATCGTACCTGAACCTTTTCTGAAACCAAATTGGCTTCGTGCTAAAATACTCTTGTTTTCAACAAACCATTCCAGCCTATTTTTAATGAGGTGTTCCATAATTTTTGCCAAGCATGATGATAAGGCTATGGGCCTATAATTTTCCGGATCACCACTCTGCTTTCCTGGTTTCAAAATAGGGATTATTATTTGAGAGCGCCATTCGTCTGGCGGTAAACCCGTTAAAAACACTTTGTTAGCCAGTTTCAGAAAAAGATCCCTAACCTGTGTACCACCATTTGTAACAAATGAGTATGGTATACCATCGGCTCCAGGTGAAGAATCTTTTAGCCCCTTCAGCGCTAGGTCTAACTCTTCGGAGGAAAATGGGTCGTCGAGAGGACTTGAGGTATTTGGCGAAGTCGAGTTGAGAATGCACTCGTGAAGCGAGGGGACAGAATCAGGGGCCAGTTTTCGGGCGAACTGCATGTACCAATCAGAGACAACATTGGATGTGGGATTGCTACTGGCGTAAGCACCGCGAAATCTTTTTATGCTAGTCCATACAAGTGTCGAATGTGTGTCGGGAGAGAGGTTTTCACAAAATTTAGACCAGGATTCAGACTTCTTTTGTGCTAGCAATCTTTTTGTTTCTGCGTCGCACCGCTGATATGTTATAAAATTCGCAGGAGTCATCTGACGAGTGTAATTTTTCTCAGCCTGTTTCCTATTTTTAATAGCCTCCGAACAGTCTGAATCCCACCACGGTGGAGCTCGTAGCCTATTCCCCTTTATTTTCTTTTTTTTAAAAGATAACTCGGCAGCTGATTGAATGGAGTTCTTTAAGAGGGTGTAAATATCCCTGACCTCCTCTTGGACATTCGAAGAGGAGATTACCATATCTAAGCACTCAGAAAACTTACTCCAGTCTGCATTGTTTAAAACATACTTGAGTAGGGGAGGTGGGGATTTCCTGGCTAACGTTTCCCTACCCATAACTTCCAGCAGGATAGGGAAATGATCACTACCCCGGGAATCAGGTAAGACCTGCCAGTTTATAGTTGATGCTAAGGAACTGGATACTAAGGACAAGTCGACCGCAGATTTGGGATTTTGTGTGGGGTAAACTCTTCGTGTTGGAGAGCCATCATTTAAGATGCAAAGGTTGAGTTCATCACAAAGATCTAACAAAAGGGAGCTAAAACCATCACACTTATGTGAACCCCAAATAGTATTATGACTATTAAAATCTCCTAGTAGCACTAAGGGGCCTGGTACAGAAGAGAGAAGAGTTCTGAGCTCTGAGTAAGCAGATTGAGTGGGATGAGGGATATAAATAGACACAAAAGAAAAATTAAATGCTCTATCAGCAACTATATTAAGTAAATCTGAGTGACTAGGAAGAGGAATCAAAGAAAAACTAATTAGACGACTACACAATAACACAGAACCAGCGTATCCGTCAATTCTATCATCCCGCAGACATGAGTAGCCTGAAACTCTAAAATGAGACCCAGGCCGCAACCACATCTCCTGGACAGCTA
Organism: Yponomeuta sedellus; assembly: GCA_934045075.1. Classification (NCBI taxonomy): domain Eukaryota; kingdom Metazoa; phylum Arthropoda; class Insecta; order Lepidoptera; family Yponomeutidae; genus Yponomeuta; species Yponomeuta sedellus. The sequence goes on from OW203734.1 coordinate 4,426,712, forward strand.
GAATTGATGGACAATTCTGATTTATCAGGTCTATGAGTTCATTCTTCTTAAATCTAACACTCCTGCAATTCCATTGTATTATCTTCAGGTTGGATGTACTTGCCATTTTCAGGAACTAGTTGTGCAAGTATTTGTTTCACGTTGTACGGTAGTTCGATGCCTTCAATACGGGAACAAATGTTGACCAAACATGAGGCCAACAGCTCAAGCAAGTTATCATTGGGGGTGATGGGGATAGCTCGAGGGGAGTTTTCCGAAATGGGTTGGTGTGAACGGGCACAACCATTTTTTTGTTGCGAGGGGGGAACCCTAATAATGTCAGAGTAAGCCACCCTATCGTACCCTTGTGATGATGCTGGAGATTTGACCTTGACTGGTGTGAACACAGTTTTCCTATAAGAGGAGAGTTGAGTTGAGGGCACATTTTTATGTGGAGTATGCTGTGGGGAGATTAGTTGAGAGTTAGTAGCAGCTGTTCGAGCGACATCAGCATATGGGCGGCGGACATAAGGAAAGCGAGCTGAAGCTTCATGGTAAGACACATTTTCCTGAGACATGGTGATTTTTATCATCTTTTGTCTTGAAAACTCTGGGCATGATTTATCAGTAGCCATGTGGAAACCGGAGCAAAACAAACATGTCGCCTCTGTAGTGTTACATGAATCACCAGGATGAGATTGGCCGCATTTAAAGCATCTGGGCTTCGAACGACATTGTGCTTTAATGTGGCCGAAGTGACAGCAATTGTTGCATTGAATTGTGGCAGGATATAAGGTTCCACGGGCAGGGAAGTGTAATAACACCTAATGTGACTAGGCAGAGTCTGTCCTGAGAATGTAAGGACTACTGTTTGAGTGGGTACCTAGAGGGGAGAGTCGCCAGAGCGCAAAACTTTTCTATTAAAACGTCTCGCCTTAATAATTACTGTTTGGACTCCAGGCACAGTAGTGGCCTCAACAAACTCCTCCATGGAGTAGTCGACTGGCACATTGCGGACAATGCCCATGCGAGTCACTGCATGGGAGGGGATGGTTGCAGCATATTTGTTTGTAGTAATGATAGGATCAGCAACAAATGTATTAGCTGCATGAGCAGACTTGAATTCAACTGCAATACGGTTTCTCCCTGTGCTCTTGACCTCCTTGACACCCTCAAAGTGGTTTTTAGACAAAAATTGGCCAAACTTAACAGCTCTGATGGAAGTACCAGATGCAGGATCAGCCTCCTGCCTGTGGATGTGGACAATAAAGGGAGGCGCGTCGTGGTCATTATATTGTTTTTTATCATAATCGGGACTTATGTAAACGGATTGCACCGAAGGCGCAGCAGAGTCCGGGTCCGTGATCAATTTTTTAATTTTTTAACGTTCGTTCCTGAGGCTGAACCAGCCCGTTTTCGCGAGGGGGTTTGGAATTCATCCTGAGTCAAAAGGGGTGGAGATAGTTCCATGTCGCCAGACCGGTCATCTGGTGGGACGTCCGGCGGATCGGGCGGATCCTTCCCCATTTCCTTCCTAACCAAGAATTTTTATGTTTACAACCACTTACCAAGTATTTGTACACGTATCAACAAAACAAACACTTAACAGATCATGCAGATCACCATAAACAGTACAACAGAGCAAGAAAAACAATAGATTCACTCGAAATTCGAGGAAGAAAGCCAAATTCCACTTAAAAGCGTGTGACTATTCTCACCCGTCCAAAGCGAAAAAAAAAATCTGAATTTGCTTTTTATTTTATCGGCAAAATTTGTCAGAGCTTGTCAACGTATATAAAGAATTGAAGTCACTCTCACTCGAAGTAACACAGGCTTATAGTCTATTTACTGCTATCAAGGTCAGTGTTACCATGTAGAGATTAGTCGACCAGTACAAATATCTGTGAAAATAAAAAATCTCACGATTTCTGTTGAGTTCAATAACATAATTTGAAATTCTACTTAGGCGTGGAAATATTAATTTAGTGAATCCATTTTTTGAATCCACTAGAGTGATACAAATTCAGTTGAAGCGTTTTTATGTCGTGCGCTTAAATATCACTGTTGGCAACACTGCTTATTGAAGAGTGCGACACAAATTTTGTTCGGGAGGTCCGCTCTATGCGAAGTAGTATATACTCTAAGTTCACAAGAATTATAGTTTTCTTCCGAATCACAGGGTGACGATATTGTTGGTTTAGTTTGATTATGAAATAATTCCTCAATTACCTACATACTTACAGTTTAAGCAGAGATAGCGGGGTGGTAGAACGTTGGCTTCTCAATCTGGAGGTCATGGGTTTGAATCCCGGACTTAACATAGATGTACGAAGTTCTTTGACAGTGACTTTATTTTCTAAGTAACGTACATTCTGTAACTTACGTTATTTTTATAACTTGGATGTCACACAGGCAACCTAGGTTTTCTCCTTTAATTAAGCTTTAAATAATTTTAGCGATGGCACAAATTAGTTAAAAAAAAGACTTTATGAAGCACAAATGGAGTAAAACGAATGTTAACTTCAATAGAAATTAAATAATGTTATTAAAAGTAATCCATCTCGTTGCTCTCAAGGCAAGCTGTCTGGAACCTAAAAGGAGTTAGGCACGAGACAAGTAAATTTACTGAGGCAGACAAATTTACTCGTGGCCTAGGCGAACCGAGTGATTGGAATCAATCACTTGGTTAAGCAACAACAGGCGCGGTCAGGTACGGGATGGGTGAGCGTCCTGTGACTACCGCTAATGGCATTTTTCCGAGCGCTTCCGTGCTTCGCAAGGCACGTTAAGCCGTTGGTGCCGGCTGGCATATAATGGCAGTCGTTAATCCATGTCAGAGGCCTTATGGGTGGCTTGATAACTTCTGACAGTAAGGCCCGCCACTGTCTTACAATCCTCCGCCAACCCGGACTTGGTCCCCGTGGTGGAGTATGGCCTAACCTTCCTGCGATGCAGGAAGAGACCCGTGCCCTAGCAGTGGGGACATACAAGGGTTTATAACGATATTTATTTATGCTTTCACATAATTTACTGCAACCTGAATGGCAAAGTTGGTCCTTTTTACTATGAAACCCAAAAATTACTTATTTTTTGTTCATGTATTTGTACGTACAGAATACACCGCGTTTTACAGGGCTTTGAACTAAGAGCTGCACACCCCCAGAGCAATAAACAGACAAATTGTCATCGACATTCTTAGATTTTAATGTTGTCGCCGTCGACTCGCAAGTTTTTGATCAGGACTGCTCAACCCCAGGCCCGTGGGCTTTATAATGGCCCGCGGACCCATTGTTGTTTAAAGAGAGAAAAATTTTTCTCACTATTTTATAACAGGAAAGCTACAACTTAGAAGTTTTCTTATTTCGGTTAAATATGGCCATAAGTTAAGAAAACTATTTCTAGTGTTTTTTACTACATGAAATACTAAATATAAAGTTCGTGGGGCGGTAGGAGTTTTTTAAATGGTATTTAAATTGACTAAATCAATATAATAATAAAATAACAATAAAACAATATAAATTGCTTAATCACCTATGATAATGATTACTCAATATACGAGTAAACTGTTGAAAGAAATTTTTCGCGTCCCGGCCAGTGAAAACCGAAACACGTGCATCCAAAATCATGCCGCTAAGATAGTTTTTTTACGGACAGGGTATTAAAGTGTATCGCGCGAGATTTTAATAAAAACTGCCAGTGTTGCACAGTGACCCGCGGTATCTAAATAATGGCAATATTAAATAGTAGATTATTTGTCTAGTGTTCAAAAAATTCACTAGTAAGAAGTTTGAGGACAAAACATTTCAAGAAGAATATTATATTTTGCTTTTGTAAAACACGATTCCTCTAAAATAGTCTTCAGAGGCAATTTAAATAATCTGTGGTAATATTTTTTCCTTCAAAAAGACCGTAGACTACAAAAACTGGGTCTGAGGAGTATTTAATTGTGGTTTAATAAATAAAACTGTTATTCTTTATAATGAAGAAAATATTTTAATTTGGCCCGCGGCGAAAATAGTTTGGGCACCCTTTTTAAAGAGGGTTGTAAACGCTGATAGTCTGGTGAAAACTTTTGTCTAACGGTTGCGTATTTCTCCGCGTCTAGTCGTTAACGGCTGCAAGTTAGCAAAGTAGTTTTAGTGTTTCAAACAAACTTGCTTTTTGTTAGGATTTTTTTATTATTTGAATTTTTTCATAACGATACTTTCTTAAGAAGTTAAAACTTCACTTTTAGAAAAGTGAAAAAAGTGAAATGAACCTGACAAATGTTAACTAATTTATAAAAAAAAATATAAATTAGTTAACATTATATTATTGAAAAATAAAGGTAATTTAACATTTACCTTTATTTTTCAATAATATAATTAATAAATTTATTTATAATTACGGAGAATATTTATCCCGTGCCATAGCCCAAAAGTCAGCTATCGCACAGGATAAATATTCTCCGTATTGCAACATTTTATTTTTAAAATCATCATTTGTCCGGACAAATGATATTTCTAGCCACAGTATACGAAAAAATGAAGTTTTCATTACCACATTTGGGTAGCTCTGTCCACTCTAATTATTCATTCCAAAAATTTAATTCATGTTGGACATGTCCTTGCCCCATGCAAGTCACTTCTTTCTTTTCTCGACCATCCTCATCCAGCCACTACCAGCGATCTGTCTTTAATTTTCGGTCCAGTAAGCTGGCGGACTGTCGTATAATGGCAGTTGGTTAGCCATGACAGACGCCTTATGGGCGGCATGATAACTTCTGACAGTGAGGCCCGCCACTGTCTTACTTTCTTCCACCAACCCGGACTTGGCGCCCGTAGTGGAGTATAGCCTAACCTTCCTGCGATGCGAAGAGAACCGTGTGCCAGCAGAGAAAACATACAAAGGGTTGATATCTTTACATAAAAATTTTGCACATAGGTGAGTTTATTGCTATTTCGCATTATATACCAGCTAACCTAACTTCTGGAGACAAGATTAGTAGTTCAGTTTAAAATTTTGATTTACTAATTACTTATTTAGGTCTTATATTAATTATTATAGTGAATGAATATTATATCATTGACAAAGTTTTTACTGTTAGGTTTTTAATTGTGACATACTTATACTAATTTATGATAATAAAATGAATAAAAAAATAAAAAAAATCGTCAGGATTGATCTTAGTTGAAAGAGCGATTTATTAATATGCAATTTTAGAAACCTAAGTTTGTAACCGTTTCTTTTACTATTTCTAAAATCTACAAACAAATTACATATTATATCTCATTACTTATTTAGTTATTCTTATAAGAATTTTAGTATAGTATTACTCAAGATTGATCTTAGTTGTAAGAGCGTTTTATTAATATAGAACTTTAGAAACCTATTTACAAAAAACCTATTTAGAGGCTAAAAATTCCACCCATGCCGAGACTCGAACCCGCGATCTCTGGCTAAGCGTGCCAGCGCTCACCTAACTGAGCTACTGGGCGATTTACCGGCATCAGTGAAATTTCCAACATCTTTACAATACTCTCTGTATTACGTGCAGAAACCTATGTCTGTAACCGTTTCATTTGCTAATTCTAAAATCTTTGAACAACTAACATATTTTATTTAAGTTAATTTTCTTCCACCGCCTAAATCTGCTTAATTAGCGAAGCCGAGATCTGCGGCGATGTAAAACGGTGTTTCGGCGCAGAACTGCTACAGTCGGTAGTACCTGGAAGTGAGACTTTTAATTTGATACTTGCTCTTATTCTTTATGTGCTAAGAACTAAATTTGAAGTGAAGCTCTACACAGGAGCAGGCCGCTGTCGCCAACTTTACAAGTACTGCGTCGGTACATGAACACGCTAAGTTGAGCCGCAATTCTGATAAATAATTAGTTGGTTTTCGATATCAACCCTTGTATGCCCCCACTGCTGCGGCACGGGTCTCTTCCTTGCATCGCAGGAAGGTTAGGCCATACTCCCCCACTCGGGCTAAGTCCGGGTCGGTGGAGGATTGTAAGACAGTAAGATTTATCAAGCCGCCCATAAGGCCTCTGACATGGCTTAACGACTGCCATTACATAACAGCCGGCACCATAGTCGGTTTTATTGAAGAATAATTTTATCCCCAGCAGTAGGGACATACAAAGGGTTGATATCATCAACTTTATTGAAAATTAATGGTAAAATCACCCAGTGAAGCCTGGTCAGCCAGGGTGATTAGACCACATCCCACAAACCACAAGGCTTGTGGGAGGCCAAGCAAATCCTGGAGAGGGATGTATGTGGTAATGATTATAATATATAAAAAAAGAGGCTCATATTATTATTATAAATAATAATAATAATTAATTAATTATATAATAATTAATAATAATAATTATAAAAAAAATTAGGCGTTGTTGTTGGGATAAATAATAATAATCATCGTTGTGGTTTCTAAATCTCATGGGAAATGCGTTTTAGTAATCTATGTTAATCTAAACTAATTCTTTACTAAATGTTTTGCCTGTCATGCCCTTTGTCTCTTGCTATTTGCAAAACAATAGTTAAGTACTCATGTTCATAGATCCAATCGTAGATAACATTATTACAATTAATAATAAACCAACAGCAACAGTTTTTTTATGAACGTATTGTTTGACAAACGGTAACTTATTTTAAAAGTAAAGTTTATTTTTCACGTATTTATCCAGGATGCGATGCAAATCCTTTTAGTTGTCAAGATTGTTTGCGTTACAAATATTCAAACATCAAAGTATTTTCAAATGATTGAAAAAATTAAGGTTAATTGATTAATATTTGCGAGTTTTCAGTATTTAAGTGTTTAAACGTACATGTTTGTATGTAAGTACATAACATAGGACCCACTGCATACACATATAAGTTATTCCGAAACCATCCATATTTCGTAAATATGGATGGTTTCGGAAAGTGCTGGCATTTACAGCGGCATTTACATTTACCGACGACCTGACGGTAGCTGGATGAGAATGGCCGAGGCCAGGAGGAAGTTTTCGGAAATATCACATGGAGTTCTAAGGTTCTCTATTGGAGACCACGAGCTGGCATTCACAGAGGAGGATACCTATCAGCTAGCTAGACCGACGATCTGACGGTGGCTGGATGAGGATGGCCGAGGACAGAAGGAAAATTTCAGAAATATCACGTGGAGTTCAAAGGTTCTCGAGTAGAGACCACAAGCTGGCGTTCACAGCGGAGGACACCTATCAGCTAGCTAGACCGACGATATGTAGGTGGCTGGATGAGGACGGCCGAGGTAGTGTCTTTAGAAGCAGCACTTAAAAAATAAAAACTGTTTATTTCATAAAAATAATCCACAAAATATTCTAACTCTGGATGAGCTAGCTGAGAATCTTCTACATAACATTATAGTGCTTCTAGAGGTTGCTCTATATTATATCTATAATATAAAAATGAATCGCCGAATGTGTTGGTAAGCGTAAATCTCGAGCCGATTTCATAAACCGATTTCAATAATTCTTTTTTTAGAATATTCTTTGAAGGACGAGGATGGTTTTTATGGAGAGAAAAATAAAAACATTAAAGAATCGACTGTTAGGCGGTTCGCTGGGTCAGCTAGTTAAAGATAAAATTTGACTTATTTGCGATTAGATATTTGTGATACAGAGATATTTGCCGTATCAGAATCGGCCCCCCGGAATCTGACCCGCTCAGCCTACTTTGTGCCGACAATTTCAGCCGTAACCTAACCGTAACCTTTGGAACTAATCCCGCGAAACAACGAACAACCGTGTCACTGTATAATCTAGCGAGGCTGTACGACGGAATGTGATATTTCAACGTTTAGACAATTTTAGACGTACAAAAGTACAAGTAAGTACACGGCACACGAGACGGATAAAGGATTAACATTCGTAAGACGACTTAAAACAAAAATAAACGACCTCACCCAGAAATATTGATTTAACTTGAAATGAAAAGGTTTTATTCAAAGTAGCACAGAAACTATGGCTTAATTAACGTTATAATTTAAACTAGGTGTTCATTTCAAAATCTAGATCGTTTTGGAGAAAAAGTGGACAAAAAAACTCCAACTTGTTAAAGTTTACACGCCTTGTTCGCTATTATTTCTAAAAAGTACGCGTAAAGGACACATTGGTAACCAGCCCCGCTAGTTTTTAATTTAAAATGTTCGTGACACAGCTGAGCGTGTTTCTATTGCCAAAACGGAACGTAGTTTATCATGACTTCTTAAAAGATCTTCTTCTCTTCAGGCTATATGTTAGTCCACTGTTGAACATAGCCCTCTCCTAATGAGCGCCATAGCGCCATGACTTCAGCTTGTCGCATCCAGCATCTGCTGGCAGTTTTTTGCAGATCGTCATCCCACCTAGTCGGAGGGCGTCCGACTCAAGAGTTAAGTTAGTGAGTGCAGATTTTTATATATTAGATCAAAACATTCAGGATTATTTAGAAGAAAACGATGTTATTGTTTAAGTCTCCTATGTAATTCCTGGTGTACAAACTTCATCCAATAAAGTATACTTTATCTATATATACCTGAGATAAATTTTGAGTTTCTTTGTTACGAGTAGTTTACTTCTTCAAATGAACAATTCATTCCGAAATTAACTTTACTGTTTTCATAACGATAACATTTTTGAGAGTCAGTTCGAGTATGAACCTTGTGGTCCTGTGAACGCTCAAATGTTCAACTTGCACGTAGGGGCTTCCCATTTTGTACAGCGCACATCGAACGTTCAAATCTCCAGCACACTTGCATACTAACTGCTTCCGTAGCCCCGGCTTAGCTAGACCGCTTATAGGCCGCGGCTCAGCCTTGTTTACTACCCTGGCCCGGATCTGCGGAACAAATTATGTGCTGGCAATTTTCATAACAAGTGGAACGATGGTGAAGGAGTGGGTTGTTCGGGAAATTACTTACATTTACCAATTTTAAGCAATAATAAAGGTGAGGAAATCTGAGTGTCTGAAGTATCGGGTTGGGGGAGATTGTAAGACAGTGGCGGACCTTATTGTCAGAACTTATCATGCCGTCAATAAGGCCGATGGCTTAACGACAGCAATTACGTGACAGCCGGCACTAACAGATTAACGTACCTGCGAAGCAAGTGCTCGGGAAAAATGTCACAAGCGGTAGTCACGGGATAGTGGATGGCAGAATGGGGCTGGTCACCTATCCAGCACCTGACCGCGCCTGTCGTTGCTTAACCAAAGTGATTGATCCCAATCACTAGGTTCTAGGCCACGAGCGCTTAATGCAAACACACCGCGATATAAACCCTTGTATGTCCCCACTGCTGGGGCACGGGTCTCTTCCTGCCGGAAAGTAAGGCTATACTCCACCACAGGGGCCAAGTCCGGGGTAGTGGAGGATTGCAAGACTGTCAGAAGTTATCAAGCCACCCATAAGGCCTCTGACATGGCTTAACGACTGCATTTACACGGCTTAGCGTGCCTTGCGATAGCTTCACACCTATGTTCTGATTGATTGACCGCAAGACATTAAGAAATACTGTGGCAGTCATTAACATACTATACAGGAAACCGGAGGTAAGCCTGAAGCGTTTCACTGTAATGTTTTTGACTCGAGACGTTAACAAGAAGCTATAGAATTTCTTTGTAAAACCACCTCGTCACTGTTTCCGTCCATTGATCAAGGGTATCGTGCGTGTTTTCGTTTTGTTTAGAATTTTCCCTATTATGACTGTTTAAGCAAAAGTGTCCAGAAATACTACTTGATGGACTGTGCGTTTATTAAGCCCAAGAAAATTGTTCAAATTGTGTGTGCTCTGGTGTAAAATAAAGAATATTCTTATCTTATCTTTCATTTAAATGCACGTCTTCTTAGCGTTTCTACTATGTTTTTACGGGGTTTAAAAGTGCTGGCAGCTAAAACATGTTAAAATGGCCAAGTGCGTGGGATCCGTACTATTTGTTATTATTTAATTTTAAAATATCTAACGAACCTTACAGTGACGCCACGTTTGATGCCTACAGTATATTTACAGGTACGAAACCCTAAGAGGCATCATTGTATTTCAATATCAACCCTTGAACGTCCCCACTGCTGGGGCACGGGTCTCTTCATGCATCGCAGGAAGGTTAGGCCACACTCCACCGGCCAAGTCCGGGTTGGTGGAGGATTGTATGACAGTGGCGAGCCTTACTGTCAGAAGTTATCAAGCCGCCCATAAGGCCTCTGACATGGCTTAACGATTGTCATTACATGACAGCCGGCACCAACGGCTAAACGTGCCTTGCGAAGCACGGAAACGCTCGGAAAAAATGACACTAGCGGCAATCACGGGACGGTCACCAATCCTGCACCTGACCGCGCCTGTTTTTGTTTAACTCAAGTGATTGATTCCAATCACTCGGTTCAGCTAGGCCTCGAGCGTTTCATTGTATTTACGAGTTTTGAAATGCTGGCAGCAAAAGACAAAGGAAAAAAGAAAAGTTTTTACAGAATTTATAATGCTGGCAGCAAACACATAAAGAAAACTTAATGATTTAAGGGGTTTTTAAAAGGCTGGCAGTCAAAAAGAAGAAGAAGCAAAGTTGACCTTCTTTGTACTCCAAATGCGACTCCCCCATAAGGGGCTTTGGCGGAGTAAATGACGTCACTTCCTGCTATTATCGCGCCGCGGCGGGCCTCAATTTACTTTGGACATAAATCATTTTGCACCGAGAGGCTCGGAAGGTAAAATGGGCTTAAAGACATTTTGTCGTTTCCGTGTTTGTAGACGTAAGGAAAAATAGCGGGAAAATCGAAAAGGCTAATGGTGCACGGAAACGCTCGGAAAAAATGACACTAGCGGCAATCACGGGACGGTCACCAATCCTGCACCTGACCGCGCCTGTTTTTGTTTAACTCAAGTGATTGATTCCAATCACTCGGTTCAGCTAGGCCTCGAGCGTTTCATTGTATTTACGAGTTTTGAAATGCTGGCAGCAAAAGACAAAGGAAAAAAGAAAAGTTTTTACAGAATTTATAATGCTGGCAGCAAACACATAAAGAAAACTTAATGATTTAAGGGGTTTTTAAAAGGCTGGCAGTCAAAAAGAAGAAGAAGCAAAGTTGACCTTCTTTGTACTCCAAATGCGACTCCCCCATAAGGGGCTTTGGCGGAGTAAATGACGTCACTTCCTGCTATTATCGCGCCGCGGCGGGCCTCAATTTACTTTGGACATAAATCATTTTGCACCGAGAGGCTCGGAAGGTAAAATAGGCTTAAAGACATTTTGTCGTTTCCGTGTTTGTAGACGTAAGGAAAAATAGCGGGAAAATCGAAAAGGCTAATGGTAAACAGAGAATTATATCTAAAAATTTATAAAGCTGGATAATTAGTTCCGATAAAGTCCCCAAGATACAGGTCTAGCCTAGTTTGGGGACTGCCGGTAAACATCAAACATTTTTTTGCAATACCCTCTATTTACTCACGGTCTATTTATAAGTACTCGTAATATCACTTTGTATTGTTTTCTTCAAAATAAATTATTTACTTACTATAACTTGAACGAACATCTGTGCAGTCAGTACGAGTTTTTAATGGACACCGAAAAGCAAATTTTTTTTTATTTGTGTAAAATAAATTTTGAAGAATTCTTAGTCACATTCCACTCTTCCTCTATTGGAACGATACGACCATGCGAAGTCGAAGTTATTTGATCAAGTTACTTATCTAGCATTATATCTCTTGCTTGCAAATCAACCGCTAATTCATAAACGAAAAATAAAAATTGTTAAATTGTACTTACGTCCCAAATAAGGGACTTTCTATTTAAATTAAGTTTATGTTTTTATGTAACATATAAACGTCCTTATATTCCTTTTAATGCACTAACCCGTACTAGGGACAATTTTTAAAACGTATTTAGAGGCTGTACGTAATACAGAGAGTATTGTACAGAGGTTCAAAATTTCACTGAGGCCGGTGAGTCGTCCATTAGCCCAGTTGTCGAGAGCGCTGGCACGGATAGCCAGAGGTCGCGGGGTCAAAACCCGGCATGGGTGGAATGTTTAGCCTCCAAATAGGTTTTTAATATAAACGTCCCCCTACAGAGCACATGCCTTCTCTCAGAGAGAGAGTATGGGCTTAATTACCACGCGTGCCCACCGCGGATTAGCAATTGTAAGCACTGAAGTAGTTCAGCGCTTATAATCCACCTCATACACTCAGATTTCCCATCACCGTTACCGAGTAGTATTGCTACGATAACTTCACAAATATACATAACTAAGAAAACAAAGTCATTGGCACACGCCGAGATTCGAACCCACGACCTCTCGATTGAGAAGCCGGCGTTCTACGGCTCCGCTACCATCGCTCAATTGAGACAGTCGTTCGATATCAACCCTTTATAATTATGTCCCCACTGTTGGGAAACGGGTCTCTTCCTGTATCGCAGGAAGGTTAGGCCATACTCCACCACGGGAGCCAAGTCCGGGTTGGCGGTGGATTGTAAGACAGTCTTACTGTCAGAAGTTATCGAGCTGCCCATAAGGTCTCTGACATGGCTTAACGACTGCCATTACATGACAGCCGGCACCAACGGCTTAACGTGCCTTGCGCAGCATGGAAGCGCTCGGAACAAATGCCACTAGCGGTAGTCACGAGATGGTCACCCATCCAGTACCTGACCGCACCTGCTGTTGCTTAACCCCAGTGATTGATTACAACCACTTGGTTCCGCTAGATCACGAGCGCTCACAGACTGTCTTAAATTATGTAAATTGAATGGACAAAAATTTAGTATATTCCCAACAATTCAACTTAGGCGCTTGTATCGAGAGCTCTTCATTTATTTCACGCATTAATCATTCACTCAACCCCTCGTTGGAATTCAATCAAGCCCGCTAACAAACTTAGCACTTATTTCAAAAGACTTAAACGTCAAAATGGAATGCCTCTATGCGCGGTAAGCGGTGATTTCGACCGTGATTACCTTGTTGACTGCGTTACGCAGCCGTGAAAATACCAGCTACGCTTTTTTTAAGTTAGAAGGCTTTATTAGAGAATTAATTGGGTTCTTTTTGTATGGGAAATAAGCTGAAATGTTATTTACGAGTTACTTGCAAAGGGGCCACCCTACACTGCTATTTAAACGCTCAGTCAACTCCTCAGTTTTGAATAAGGGCTCCTATTCATAAAAATAAAAATAACAGTTTACTGAAAAGGAAATTTCAGACCGCAGCAAGACTGAAAAGGAAACTTCAGACCGCAGCAAGGATTTTGTTAAAGCAGATTTTGATCAATCAATTTTGTGTGCGTGTGTGTGTCTGTGTGTGTGTGTGTAGGGAAGGGAACGTTCCAATGAACAGGAGCAATTTATGCCAGTTTTTCACGGTCTTAGTGGACTCGGACCGATCGCGCCATCCGAGTAAACTAATGCTTCTGATTGGTTATTTTGGTGTTGTCACGAAAAACCGTCCAATCAGGAGCATTAGTTTACTCGGATGGCGCACTCGGTCCGAGCATGCTAAGACCGTGAAAACCTGACCTTAAACGGGTCCTATCTTTTAGTAATACTTATGAATATGTTTCAGAAAGTATAGCGTAAAAGTAGTCCTAGGGTGTGTGTGTAGAGAGTGAGAGTGTAGACATATGCAAGTAAGGGGATATGTGTACATATGTGTGTATTATAGCACGAGTGTGTATTGATAAAGCCCTTTTCAAAATTTCACTTACGCATTTTAATTTCAGTGAATGGTGATATTTGGAAATTGATTGATGATACGAAGAAGGGTTTTTTGCATAGGAGTTAATATAAAGCGTTGGGATAATAATTATTGTAAACTTTTAGTCCGGATCTACTTACGGGTGTTGTTATATCAACAACAACATTAATAACAAAACCCTTAAGTAGATCCGCACTAAAAGTCTACAATGTGTTGTACTTAAGTTTTAGTTCAAAAATAATAATTATTATTTCAGAGTGATCAAAAGTGAGAATAGTGTAAAAAGGTTCGAAATTTCACTGATGCCGGTGAGTCGCCCATTGGCTCAATTGGTAGAGCGCTGGCACGGATAGCCAGAGGTTGCGGGTTCGAATCCCGGCATGGGTGAAATTTTTAGCCTCTAAATAGGTTTTTAAATTTGTCCTTAGCACGGGTTAGTGCATTAAAAATAAAAATAGGATGATCAAAAATGCTTCAGTATCCTCATAGACCCAGACCCAGGTTCGATTCCCAGTACGGGCATGTACTACAATGACTAAAATGTACAATGACTTTGCTTTATAAGTTTTATTCTTTTTACTGCACTGACCCGTGCTAAGGACAATTTTAAAATCCTATTTAGATGCTAAAAATTTCACCCATGCTGGGATTCGAACCCGCGACCTCTGGCTATTCGTGCCAGCGCTCTTTCCAACTGAGCTAATGGGCGACTCACCGGCATCAGTGAAATTTTGAACCTCTTTACAATATTCTCTGTATTATGTACAGGCAACGACGCTACAATGTACCCAAACATAAGCCACCACGATTCAGGCCCGATCTAGTGTGGTGGCTACTGCTAATGTCGTAGTTATAGCTATATTATATTACTTATATTGTAGCTAAACGTGTGTGTTAATAAATTTATTTCCATTTAATTTCATAGGCGGCTAAAAATCCTCATAATTAAGTGGATCCAGCTGAGACTTGATTAGTTTCTTAATTTTAAAGTTATTTAGTTTCTTTATCGGATCTTATACATTCAGTTGTAAAGTCGTTGAGCCAAAAAATTATACTGTCGCTCTGCGAATGGAGTTTTGGCGAAAAGAACCAGACAACGTTCAACTCTTTTGTACGTTTTTGGGGGGAAAGGAATTACAGTCTTATGATCAGGTGTCATAAGATTGTGATTCCTTCCCTGACGGTTTTTTAAAGGGAATCTGCTCTTCCTTATTTGCTCCTGACCCCATATCTAGCCCAAGGGTGAAGATGAGGTACAGCATGGATCGAGTTCGCCCAGAAGAAGCTTGATCTTAATTGGATCAAGGATCTTAAAGAGTGAACCTCTTATAAGGTTACAATATCATTTATCGTTGGTCAGAACTAATTATAGGCTGCATTCCTTTTAATGGCGATCTCGCATTATGTAACCTTTGGCGAGGAAAGTCGATATTGACTTATTTTATGATAGAATTACTGCGTTAAGATGTCTCCTGTGAAAAGTGTTTTAACCCCGAAAATTAATTAGTGCCTTGTAAAATTATCGATTAAGTTATACCTATTATGTAATAATACTCTTTTCAGCTATCTGTGGGAACTTTAGATGACTTGATATCAATCCTTGTCTGTCCCCACTGCTGGGGCACGGGTCTCTTTCTGCTTCGCAGGAATGTTAGGCTATACGCCACCACGGGTCCAAGTCCGGGTTGGTGGAGAATTGTAAGATAATGACGGGCCTTACTGTCAGAAGTAATCAAGCCGCCCATAAGGCCTCTGACTTGGCTTGACGACCGCCATTACATGACAGCGGGTACCAACGGGTAACGTGCCTTGCGAAGCACGGATGACTTAAATACTGTCTCTTTTTATATCTGCTTTGTAATATTACGTTTCTTTAGTCACTAGTTTTATAAACTAGTGACTTAACCTTGCACACCTTGCCAGTGCCCGTTTTCCGAATGCTTTTTAATTTATTTATTTGATATTTAGTACGTTTAGTCACTATTTCTATGAGCTAGTGACTAAACCTTGCACACCTTGCCGGTGTCCGTTTTCCGAAAGCTTTTTAATTTATTTATTTGATATTTAGTACGTTTAGTCACTATTTCTATGAGCTAGTGACTAAACCTTGCACACCTTGCCGGTGTCCGTTTTCCGAATGCTTTTTAATTTATTTATTTGATATTTAGTACGTTTAGTCACTATTTCTATGAGCTAGTGACTAAACCTTGCACACCTTGCCGGTGTCCGTTTTCCGAATGCTTTTTAATTTATTTATTTGATATTTAGTACGTTTAGTCACTATTTCTATGAGCTAGTGACTAAACCTTGCACACCTTGCCGGTGTCCGTTTTCCGAATGCTTTTTAATTTATTTATTTTATATTGTATGTTTTAGTGTATGTTTATAGTTTTATAAACTAGTGACTAAAGATACTTAATATCAAATAAATTAAAAAGCATTCGGAAAACGGACACCGGCAAGGTGTTCCACACTTCATAAATATAAATGTTTCGCACTGTAAGAACTAGCTTTCTCATAAACATCAGTGGTAGGATGTCGAAACGGCATGGACATAAGAGTTTTCAAAACGACCCGTTACGAACTTTCTGCTTCTGTAAGATAGGGTCTCGAGGCTCCTCGCCAAGCGCAGATGAAATAGCTTATAATAATACATTCGCGAAGTGCCTAGTAGGTCTGTATGAAAAGGTTGTGGCTTGCAACTTGTCGCGTAGGTCTGACCTTTAACGGACAGAGCTAGTACAATTTTTTTAATAGATTAAGACTTTATTTCAAAGTGATAAAGTTCAATTAATTATCTATTTATTTATTTATGTTGGGAAGATTGACAGCCGCATGGCAATTGCATTATAAAATAAATTAATTTTTGTTTGCAGTAATACTTTAAACTAATGCATGCAATTATTGTGGAAGCTATTATCTCTGTAATTCCAAAAATGCCATTAGCATTAGTTACAGGACCGCCACCCATCTTGCGCCTGTCCGCGCCCCGCCGTTGCTTAACACAAATGATTGATTTCAACCACTGGGTTCACGAGGCCACGGGCGCACGAGTAGGTACTACGTCTATTTCGCGCTTCTTTTGTTTTTATATTCATAAAAAAAAGATGTCTTATGGCTTTTCTGATTTTGATTAGGCTGATGTCTTATCAAATATTCAATGGAATAAGCATATTTACATAGTAGGCGGTTCTAATTGCGATTGTTTATTAGGTAAAACGTAATTACGAGTACATTAATTGCCGACGTTTCGGCAATGCTGCAGTGGTCGTGATCACGGGTAGACTTGGCTTGCTAAGCCGTTGGTACCGGATGTCATGTATTGGCAGTGGTTAAGCCATGTCAGAGGCCTTATGGGCGGCTTGATAACTTCCAACAGTAAGGCCCGCCACTGCCTTACAATCCTCCATCAAGCCGTACTTGGCCCCGTGGTGGAGTATGGCCTAACTTTCCTGCGATGCGGGAAGAGAACCGTGCCCCAGCAGTGGGGACATACAAACGGTTAATATCATTTAGGCACTACAGTTACTGAAGCGCTCGTGGCCTAGGGAAGCGCTCGTGGCCTAGGCAAACCGAGTGATTGGAATCAATCACTTGCGTTAAGCAACAACAGTCGCGGTCAGGTGCAGCATGGGTGACCGTCCCATGACTACCGCTAGTGGCATTTTTCCGAGCGCTTACGTCCTTCGCAAGGCACGTTAAGCCGTTGGTTCCGCCTGTTATCTAATGGCAGGGCGGCTTCCGACATTCCGACAGCAAGTCGGAAGCCACTGCCTTACAATTCTCCACCAAGCCGTACTTGGCCCCGTGGTGGAGTATGGCCTAACCTTCCTGTGATGCGGAAAGAGACGCGTGCCCCACCAGTGGGGACATAAAACGATTAATATCATTTAGTCACTACATTGGACCATTATGTAAATGTAAACATACATTCTTATACAGTTAATATCGTAACCCGATTAAGCAAAACCAAAATAATGACTTTGCTTGTATAGTTGCGTAAAAAGTAGCCGCGTAAGGATTGGTCTTAAGCCGCGTTTAGACGATCTTAGTAAGTTCGGTTGCTGTTTCATCTTAGTACTTAAAAACTGATGGCTACTCATAAGGTGGTGTAGGTATACACACCTTAATGAAGCTAAATTTTTGAGCCAAACAATATCAAAAATGTGTTATTTCGATAAATATCTATTTAGACTTAGCAATAAATGATTGATTAATTGATTGATTGATTGAATAGAAGCGGAATCAATAAATATAAGGAAAACTACGACAATATAAGGAAAAAAAGAAGAGAGGAAGAATAGTTTGGTCACGGCAATGCAAACCATATACTTCCCAACACTATACAAACATCAATATATCACTGCCTTTTTATTTTTTTTCACAGAACGCAGAAGTTCCTAATATAGGCGCCATTTTGTTTTTGTAATTTCGTCTTAGCAGCTATGATAAGTCAAGCGCATTCCGAGTAAAAAACATGGCTGTTTTCAGTTTAGAGAATAACATATTTTTTTAATATGATCTATACGATATAAATAGCAACTTTGTATCGACAATAAACGTGACGACAGTATCTAACAATCAAAGATTGAACGATATTAAGTGAAAGTACATAATTGAAAGAATTTAAAACACTGATATAGTTTCATAAAAAGAGAGATTACCAATATTTTCAATAAAATAAAAGGTTATAATATA
Organism: Yponomeuta sedellus; assembly: GCA_934045075.1. Classification (NCBI taxonomy): domain Eukaryota; kingdom Metazoa; phylum Arthropoda; class Insecta; order Lepidoptera; family Yponomeutidae; genus Yponomeuta; species Yponomeuta sedellus. The sequence continues at coordinate 4,445,054 of OW203734.1, forward strand.
ATACTGCTTTCACTCATTTTGACTAAAACACCAATCACTCCGCGTGACGTCACGGTTAGGTTAACATTGGTAAACTTCAACCGTGCTTTGTTGTGACTACTAGTGATTACGATGTTTGTTTACCTAGGCGTGACGTCAGATTCGACGCCATGACACTACGAGCTGTTTTCTCACAGATTAAAAATAAATATTATATAAATAACTGTCTCTAACCTAACTAAATTAATAAACCAAATCTATGAATCTATATACATATCTCCTTGTGACAATAAAGAAATGATGACAATTATTAAATCACTAAACATGACAAATTCCGTTGGTTTTGATGAGGTGAACACTAAAATAATAAAATCATGTGCACTCTACCTTATCGACATTCTGTGCCACCTAGTAAACTTATCCTTCACAATGGGCAAATATCCGACGGCCCTAAAGTTTACTATTGTCAAACCTCTGTACAAAAAAGACGATAAAACGGACATTAATAACTACCGGCCCATAGCCCTCATTAGTATTTTCTCCAACATTTATGAGAAAGCTATGGAAAAAAGAATAAACAACTTTTTGCTCAAACACAAGATAATTAAAGTCGAACAAAACGGTTTCCAAAAAAATAAATCTACAAGCCTAGCCGGATTTCAGCTAATCACAGAAGTTGTTGAACACGTTGACAAAGGAAAACCTGCAGCCGTGATCTTTTTTGATATGTCTAAGGCATTTGACTTCGTGTCGCATAAAATATTGTTAGAAAAATGTGAGAAATATGGAATCAGAGGGGTAGCCTGGGAATGGCTACATAGTTACTTATCTGACCGCAAGCAAATCGTGGAAATTACAACACTTTCTAAAAATAATGAATTGCAAGTACACACGTCTACTCCAGACACAAATGAATGCGGCGTTCCTCAAGGAGGGATTTTGTCCCCTTTGCTTTTCTTATTATATATAAATGACCTACCGGAAATAACCAAAAACAAATGTGTCCTTTTCGCAGATGACATTTCAGTGATAATTAAATGTATTGACGATATGAACTTTGAAACTGACGTAAATAAAACAATAGATGAAATAACAGACTGGTTGAGTGCAAATAACTTAAAAGTTAACGAGAAGAAAACAAAATACATACAATTTAAAAACAAAAAAATGAGACATCGACATATAACGGTCAAGTGTAACAACACAACATTAGAAAATACGCCATCTACGACCTTCTTAGGCATCGTCGTAGATGAAATCTGCACCTGGCTTCCACACTTAGAAAAAGTCTGTAGCAAACTAGATAGGTTCGTTTACGCTCTCCGTAGGCTTAAAAAAACAGCTGACACATCTACAGCTCTAATAGCATACCATGGATATGTGGCATCAGTTCTGAGATACGGCCTCATACTTTGGGGAAACGCCAGAGACATAAATAGGGTATTTATAATCCAAAAACGTTGCATACGGGCAATGTGCGGCGCAGCCCCTCTAGACTCGTGCAAACCTCTGTTTCAGAAACTAAATATTCTTTCTTTGCCTAGTCTCTACATCTATGAAATGGCTTGCTTTGCTCACAGTCATAGAAACATATTTAAAACGTACTGCGAAGTTTACAGCTTTAATACAAGATACCCAAATAAAATCGTGGGCCCCCCTTGTAAAACAGAATTTTGCCAAAGAAGCTGCTATCGAATGCTGATAAAAATATACAACCGCCTACCAAAATTACTAAAAGAGCTACCTTTAGTCCAATTTAAAAGGAAATTGCACAAATGGCTAGTAGAAAAATGCTTTTATTCAGCTGTAGAATACCTTGACATTAAATATATTGACATAAAATAAATATGTAAAAAAAATTATAATTATTATGTAGGACTTAGTCAATATAATTATGTACACTATGATTATCTCCTGAAAAACCTTACAAACTTTGACACTTAACATATTTAATTTAATTCAATTTTTGCATGCCTAAGAAGGTGAATTGTGAAGAAACTTATTTATTAGTACCAGCCTAATGTACCACTTTTCGTGCAAATAAACAATTTCATTTCATTTCATTTCAACCTTCGTTAAACTTTACTTCAATACTGAAATATCGTTTTTTTTTGTAAATATTAAATATGACCCCACATTATGGAAAAAGAATTTACAAATCTTTCGTCATACCTATTGGTCACTCTGTCCGAGTCTACCAAGATCGTGAGAACACGGCTTTACTGAGCCAGCTTAAGCGCGCAACGAAATCGACGCAGGCAGTCCCAAGGCGAAATCCCAAAAATCTGCCTCAGAAAATTGTCATCCGTCGAATCCGCGCCTCTCGTAATACAAAACCGTAGGCTACATAAACAGGCCAGAGCGGGAATCACCGTGTCAAAGGCTTTTTTATGGGGCACCGGAAATAAAGCCCCTAGTTCCGTAGCCGCAGCCAAGATTGCGTGCGTTGAGCTGGGAGCATACTGTCAGACGTGTGAGACCGGTGGACGCGACATGTAGATTTGACTTACCCTATGCAGGCTGAAATTTGTATGGTTCAAAAGCCACCGTTATGAACTACGATGTTTGTCTATGGATGAGTGACGGATGTCACTGACTTTACTTTCTTTCCTACGTCATGAAAATAGATATTATACGTTTGCTGATTATCTGATATTTTGGTTTTTGCTAAATTCCACTCCTACCGGCCGGTCCTTCCTCCGGCTCGAAGGACCAGCGTGAAGGTACATACTTAGGTACGGGATAATAGTGGACTTTAGCAAAAACCAAAATATCAAATAAACAGCAAAAGTATGTATTTTCATTGACGTAGGAAACAAAGTAAAGTCAGTGATATCCGTCACTCATCTATAGACAGTGTGGTACTACGTTTGTATGGAATTTTGACTTCGCAGGGGCCTCTTAAGTATGGACGTAAAATAAACAATAATTTTGAGAAATTTTGTTTCGGAAAATTTGCAAACAATTAGTGCTGCCCCTCCGTCTATTACAACAACGAAACGCAGACATTGGTGCGTGGCATCAAGCACCACTCTAATATAGTATTTTTTAAGGTTAACACGAGCACTGACATATTAAAAACTTTTAAAAACTTTACGAAACGTGGGAAACTTGTAAAAATGTAAAATAAACAAGTAAAATCCAACAGTTTTAAATAAAACAGTTTTTATTACCGCTCTAATATTTGAAAGAAAGAAAGAAAACATTTTTCGAAAACATATTTCGAAATATTTTTGAAAATTGAGTTTAAAACAAAAACAAACTAGCATATTCGATAGATATTTAGATATTAGGCACATAGAATTTGCTGCGAATTTCGAAGCACCTAAAATTCACTGTGTAAGGTAGAGACGTTTATGAACGAAAGACCTATCTTTGGATTTTATTTATATTTTTCTTCATATTTGCGGCAACCGTATGGTAAACGGGTGTCAATATGGTCTTAACAAAACAGGACAGGTAACCGGTAACAAAATATTTAGATAAATATTTAAAACATTAATTATAATAAACCATGAATCTATTTTAAATAGCAACTGTTACTGATAAATGTGTAACCCATGTGTATGCTCACAATAAATATTTTCATTCTTATTAGAAATAAACTGGGCGGGTCATCTAAGCCGTATGGGCCCAGAGAGGTGGGCAAAAATCGTCACTGACTGGGTTCCGCGCGACGGATATCGCTAAAGTGGCCGACCCAAGCGGAGATGGCGGGACGACCTTACAACCTTTCTGCCGGACTGGCAGGAAGTGGCCATGAACAGGGAGGAATGGAAGACAAAAGGGGAGGCCTGTGCCGAGCAGTGGGACACAATCGAGGCTACATAAAAAAAAAAAAATTAGAAATAGGAAAAATAGTTACTTTACAATTAGCAATCGGCAAACAGAAATGTCTTGCATGCCTCCACGAATCCGGACTTGGCCCCCGTGGTGAAGTATGGCCGATAACTTCTTTAGGAAAGAGACCCGTAACCTGCGCTCCTCAGTGGGGACATAATGGGTTGTGGGTTGATGATGATGATGATGAAACAGAAATGCAATAAGCATAAGGTCCTCCTTTTGTACATTGTCCCTTGTGCAGTAAACGATAATAAATAAATCCATATCAACTCTTGTACGTCCCCACTGCTGGCGCACAGGTTTCTTCCTGCATCGCAGGATGGTTAGTTTAAGTTTCAAGTCTTTATTTGTCAGAAACACGGTACATGTAGGTTTTACAAAATACATTGTTAGGGACAAGCGTGTAGCACCATAATATGGTATACAAATATTACAATAAAATAGTAGAAAGGCTATATTATTTACAAGATTATTTAACCATAGGCCACTATTATTATACTTAGGCCATACTCCACCACGGGGGTCAAGTCCGAGTTGGTGGAGGCCTCTAAGGAGTAAACGTCTTCTTAAGTAGAGACCGTGACTCGGCGTACGTAGTGTAGGACGCCCTCCAACCAGGTGGTATGACAATCTGCGAAAACTACCGGCAGATGCTGGATGCGGCAAGCTGAAGACAGGGTGCTATGGCGCTCATTAGGGGAGGGCTATGTCCAGCAGTGGTCTAATATAGCCTGAAGAAGAAGAAGAAGGTCAAAATAAAATACCCCATTGTATTCGCAACCTAATAACAATGTAGAGTAAGCCGTGCAGTGATGTTGGGTTCCACCCCTATAGGGTTGATTTGTTGCATTTTATGTGAAACTCAGTAACTATATAGGTCAAGTACCGAATACAAATGGAACATCGGATGAGGAAAACCATAATGTCAGATATAAATGTCCATGCATAATTTTTAGATACTGGTATATCTACATGGCTCTTCTAAGCGATTGTGCTTCTGATAACAGTGTACATACAGTAAAGAATATTCTATCTATCTATATAATCTATAGTACTATAAAAGTTGGTTTGGACATGTAGAGAGGGTGAAGGAAGAAAGATTGACGAAACAAATATTATTGCGAATGTGAGTGGAACGGCTGGAAAGGGACGTCCCAGGTGGAAATACATCGACCAAATAGGGGATAGTTGTATATTAAACGGGTCAAATCACGATTATTTATTAGGTAAAACGTAATTACCTTATTTTCCGACATTTCGGCAGCGTTACAGTTGCCGTGGTCTCGGGTAGACTGAAGTGGAGAGTACAGTCAATTATTGTGGGTAGTCACTATTAACTTTTCGCAGCTGGCCGACACACAACACTCACTACGACCAGGTTTTCACGGTCTTAGTACGCTCGGACCGAGTGCGCCATCCGAGTAAACTAATGCTTCTGATTGGACGGTTTTTCGTGACAACACCAAAATAGCCAAGCAAAAATAGTGAAAACCTGGTCGTAGTGAGTGTTGTGTGTCGGCCAGCTGTGAAAAATTAATAGTGACTACCCACAATAATGCACTCGGCGCACTCGGTCTGAGTCGACTAAGACCGTGAAAACGCGGCTTATGTCAGCGGACCGATCCGGTGATAAGGCGCGTGACTTATAATTACTTAGCACTGGATTCCACGTACTTGAAAGCTTGAAACCATCCTCTCTATTATACTATTTTTATTTTTAATGCACTAACCCGTGCTAAGGATAATTACGTAATAACATTGTTTTATTGGAAAGTTGGCCGATAGCCTAGAATGACTCAAATAATTTTATTAAAAAAAATTGTAAGTATTTGGACCACCAAAAGCAACCGAAAGTGGCGTACGTGCAACGCAAATTGAGTTTCTGAGTTAATAAAAAACCTTAGCACTTGAAATTACCAATTCGCAGTGGGCACGCGTGGCAATTAAGACATACACTGTCTTTCTGTGAAAAGGCCTGCACTTTATCCGATCGCTGCCACCAAATGAATATGTGTGTTCTCTATATATCTACATACAATGTAGATACATAGATTGGGTGGCAGCTATCGGATAAAATGCAGGCCTTCTCACAGAAAGAGAGAGTATGGGCTTAATTCTTTTTAGTCTTTGACGCCTCGGGTGAACACTTGTATTTCAACCTTGTGTGCAAAAATAATTAGTTTTATTTAAAAGAACTGGTTCCCCAAGGCGTAATTTACAGTAATTCAGTTTTAATAGTGAGACGTACCTAATAAATAGACAATCATCAGTGTGAATAATCCGAATAATTGGTGTGCCAGCAAACAACCACAGTGCCGACATTCTCTCAACGGTGAGGTAGACTAGAAACAAATCGACAGTGTAAGCTACTCTCACGGTTCACGCAGCGACTCAAGACCTAAAATAGCGTGTCCGGTCTATATCGGCGCGATTCGCCAAAGAATAGCCAACGTGAAGCGCGGAAAATAAACGGCGTCCGGTTGACTGTCTCTCAGAGACAACTAATACGCAATTTACTTTTTGGATCCACGTTTAAAATGCGTTGTGGTACTTGCAATAAGGAGATTTCTGGCAATGAGGCCGACATCGGATGTTCAACTTGCGCAGAGAGAAACCATAATTATCTCTTGCCTCAAATTGTCCAGAGAAGAGAATAAATTGCTACGCAAGAACAGCGGAGATTTCATCTGCCCAAGGTGTAAAGTGAGGAGCCGCGTAATTATAAACGACTCAACACCGACTCGCCGGGCTGAGATTCCGGCAGTGGCTCCCACTACGGCTCGGTTATGTAAACCTGATGCAGCCCTAGTACCAGATGGGGTGGCCGGAACGGGACCTACATTTTGCTCTGCTGAAACGTTCCGCTCTTTTACTGTAACACTCGGGGAGCTGCAACAGGTTTTCAGTAACATGAAGGGTAAAATGAGTTCTTTCTCGGACTGCCTGAATTCTACCTCACTGGATATGGCCCAGTTCCGAGCCGACCTAACAGATATGAAAGCTCAATTGGCCGAATTAGATAAATACAAAGCAGAGGTGAAGACTCTCCGTGCAGAGGTGGCTGAGTTGCGACAGGAGCTGTCAGAAAGAGAGCAACGCCGACTCCGAAAAGATGTGAAAATCACAGGTTTAAACGAATGCAACGGCGAAAACTTGCAGCAGGTAGTGAATGTCCTTGCCATAAAACTGGGGATCGATCTGGACGAGCGCGACGTCGATGACGTGAAACGTGTGGGCACTCGCGGTGGTGGTTCTGGTGGTGAGGAGCGCCCGCGGCCTATGATCATAACTTTTACGCGCCGAGCGCCGCGTGAACAGATGCTGCGGGCAGCTCGTGTCCGACGCGGACTTACAACCCACGCCCTCGAAATTGGTGGCAAGCCTCGACGTATTTATTTGAATGAGCACCTTACTAAGGAAAAACGCATTCTGTTTAGCAAGGCGCGAGCACTTAAGGCTCAACTGAGATTCAAGTACGTGTGGTCCCGAAACGGAGCCATCCTGATGCGTCGATCTGACACGAGCTCGTTGCTGCGAGTCACTTCGGAGTCCGTTCTGGAAAGCCAGGTGAAAACTTTGGAGGAAAGAAATCAAGCGGCTGCAACAATTGCGTCTACGTCGACTGCTCAAATGACTCAAACTGCTTCGTCTGTATTATCTGCGCCTGAGCGGCACCATTTTTCGTACATTTTATTCGCGCAACTAGCGCCAAGGTTTAGTTTTTACTTTTATGACATTAATGCTGCAACTCTATTTTATCAATACCCTTGTCATGCTTCAATGATAACTTTTTATTTAAAAAGGGAACAACAATAACTTTTAATTCCAGATTTTTCACATATCATGCTAAATGGCTAATCTAGACCCCTAGAACGTGACATTGAAAGTGTACTCAGTATCCCATGTCAAGACCCAACTTTGCCAGAGCAATGTTCAGATATCCTGACACAAAATTACAAATTCACTATCCTAACATTCAACATCCGTAGCATAAATAAAAACCTAGATGCTTTCTTGGAGTGTCTTCATAGAATAAAAATACAGTCTGACGTTTTGATCCTCACGGAGTGTAGACTTAATGAGTCATCGTTCTAAGATTCAATTCCGGGATATAATGTGTATTGTACCCAAAATAATATTAACCAAAACGGCGGTGTGGTAGCATATGTCAGGGACTCGTGGTCTGCGACTGTGTCTGAACCCAACTTTGAGGAGGCCTGCTGTCTCGTCATAGATATCCCACATCAGGCAACTATTCTAGGTGTCTACAGGTCTCCGTCTTTCGGTAGCCTGGACCGGTTTTTGTTCTCCCTGGATAAAACTCTTACCTCCTATAAAGATAGACCGTGTATTGTGGTAGCTGGAGACATCAATGTTAATATTCTGCAAACTGACCTGTCAAAACATAATCCAACAGAGTATCTCTGTCTGCAGGCGGAACACGGCCTGGTTCCTGCCATTATCTTGCCCACACGACAGAGTGCCTGTCTGGACCACATGTTTATAAAGACGACATCTGATATTATTGGCCTTGCTTGCAACACTGACATAACAGATCACAAAATAGCAATGTTAGGTATCAAGTCGAGCAGTACACCTCGAAGGGAAAATCGGACTATTCCTGTAATAGACAACACTGCAATATCACAAGAATTAAAATCAGTAGATTGGTCCGCGGTCTTTGAACAGACTGACGTTAATGCTGCAGTGCAATGTTTCATGTTACACCAAGACTATTAATAATCATACTCGATTTATCCGCCTAAGCCGAACAAGATATAACCTGAGACCCTCAATCACTCCAGGCATCATGAGATGTATGCGCCACATCGCGATCGATTACACGCTAAACTAAGACTACACCCTAAAGACAGTATTTTAAAAATGACGTATACTCGGTATAAAAACTTATGCATTGACTTGATCAAGAGATTAAAGGTGGAATATGAAAGCAAAGAAATTGAAGCAAATCACAAAATCCCCAAAAAACTTTGGAGTACTATAAAAACTATCTGTAATTTCAATAGCAAAAACACTCAAGCTTTAGACTTAATGTCAATTAGTCGTGATCCAAAAGAGGCATTGAACGCATGTAATGAATATTTTACCACAGTAGGGCAACATCTTGCCGATGGTATACTTTCCGGAACTGGTAATACTGAGAAACAACTAGCCGCTAGCACTAGGGTCACCTGCACACCTTCAAATTCCTTTTTTATGCAGCCAACAGACGCGAATGAGCTAGAGAGTATAATAACCACCTTAAGAAACAATAGTGCACCAGGATCGGATGGTATAACTAACAACATCATTAAACAAACGAAAATACATATTATTGAACCGCTTGTTCACATATACAATTTAAGTATAAGCACTGGACGTTTCCCTGATTCCTGGAAAGTTGCATCAGTAACACCGATTCACAAGGACGGTGCAAAAGATATACCCGGCAATTACAGGCCAATTTCGCTACTTAGTGTACTATCAAAAATACTCGAAAAACTAGTGCACTAGCGGCTCGTTGGCTTCCTAGAAAAAAATAATCTCTTATCTGACAGACAATTCGGGTTCAGACAAAATAAATTAACTGAGGGCGCCGTTACTCTCTTAACAGATCTAGTCTCAGGTTATCTTGACAGCGGCCTTTGTTGCATTGGAGTCTTTCTGGACCTGGAAAAGGCTTTTGACACGGTGTCAACTCAGATATTACCCAAAAAACTCGAACTTTTGGGAGTGAGAGTGTAATGAACGGGGTGTGGCCTCTTAATAAAGTTAAAAGAGAGACGCCACCTCGTTACGAAATAAAATATATAAACATATAAAATATAACCTGAAGAGTTGTAAATTATATTAAAACTAATTGGCCAAGTAAAATAGTCGTGATCGTCTAGAAAAATAATAAAAGACCCATACGTTGTGTTGTGAATTGAAAACAAGAGAAAATGAAATCAAGACAAGGTTTAAATTAAATCTGCAAATTAATAAACCGTACACATAATCAGTTTAAAATAAGAAAAACATGCAACTTAGCTTAGGTCAGTAATCGTAAACGCCCCAGGAAAAAACAGCATCGAGACTCGATCAGCCTCAATGCCCGCGACTAGCGAGAGAGTGAGCACTGCTATCCTTCTGTACACTTTATTATGCATGCCGATGCATGCCCGTTGTTTTTCTAGTAAGACTTTTGACACCCGCGCTTAGTCAGTTTCACCCGGGAATCACAAAATAGGTAATAAACTAATAACGTATAAAATAAAATAATATAAAATATGAAAAATACCAATAATATATGGTTACAAATGGAATAAAAAGGGAAAATTCACGGCGTTTGTAGACAGCAAATCTCCTTTCTGTGAATAAATGGAAATAGGAGGGGTTCTAGACTTTCAGAAGAAAATCTAGAAGAACTTTTGTTTCCCTAGCGTGATGACGATGGGCTCCCTTCCAACGCTACACCCATCCCGACGAGCTTCCACAAGAAACTCGCTCCTTCAAAATCCATCGGGACGCAACGTATCACCCTATCACATTCAAACCTTCACTTAACGCCCGACATCCGCTGAAAACATCATTCATCCATGTTCTGTCGTGGTTCTTAATAAAACAAAACAAGATGTCCTACGGTTTTTCAAGTGTATTACCCATTTGACCTCCGGGCTAAGGAACAGGCTACCGTCCTACACACGTCATTTAAGACAGGGATTCAGGCTAGCCGTAGAGGACCAAAATCCCATCAAGCCGAGTCGTACACCCGTGAAAACCATAGTCACATCATCGACACAAAATGTACCTCGAGTTGTACACCCGTGACGATACTACTTTAACTCTACTAGAACACACACGACATACAATCCTAAAATCACACAATCTCAATTCGACCCTAGCTAAAGTGAATATAGAACGGATAGAACGTTCCCGATGAAACCTGTAATATCCATGATGATGTGGAAAATCCATGTAGTGATGTAGATCCATGATGATGTAGAAAATCCTTGTAGTGACGTAGCTCCATAATGATGTAAGTAATCCATAATAATGCAGCTCAGCTTGTCGTAATAAATACAGAAGATTAACTCCGAGATCGCAGCTCCATTCAAAAAAACATAGTGTTAGTAAAACCTCCTCCTATAGACAAATTATTTTGTCTTGTCCGTTGTGCTCCGCTCCTGTTGATGATTCCTAGATCCTAGCTAAGATCAAAAAAGACAAACGCAGAACTGTGGGAAGCACCGCGTCTTCTGCTCTCGCTAGTTAGTGGGAAATCTATAAATAGAACTGGAAGAATGAAATTAAGACTGGCGGAGAACATTTTATACATGTATAATAAAATAAATAGACATATAAAGTAGAATACACAAATTGAATTTATATAAAATACGCGTCGCGAAATTCGGAAAACGGTTTGTTCGGCTGAGGAAATTCGCCCCTCGACGGAAAACCCTTTATTTCACCGAAAACGGACCGACGCGACGCACATCCTAGCTATTTTGCGAATTCTCTGCTCGCTAGCTTATTATTGCACTCGCGAAGTCTTCACTGAGGACTTGTCCTAATAGAACACTTATAACGCGGTAAGTCTAGTTACTAGACTCTTAAGAGTAATTCACGCACGGTTGTAAGTTCTAGTAGAACTACCACTCTCTTCCAAGGCTGCGACTGAACTCCCGATGCCATCTCCTTGATTTACCAGCTCTCCTCCGTCCGAACCTCGTTCCCCGCACGCAAAACCATTCATCATCAATTTTATTGCTTGCCCAAAATCTTGGTCCCAAGTACTTGAAATCAGAATCCGAACCATATTCGTCAAACATCTCGAGGCTAGTTTAGATTAGAGAATATTGTTTACATCTACACGGTGTGTTCCCCGTTGGACCCACTGCTTCGAAGAATTGTATGGCAAATAATGGAGATTCTATAATATTGTAGATTCGTGATTGAAAATATAACTCTACTCATTGGAAAAATACGATGGCGTCATTCCTCGTCGTTTCATTCGAAAATCTTTCGGATTTATTTGCAAAAATATCTGCTGGTCTCTCTATGCTAAACTGTCATACAACCTGTGTAAAACTTTATGACGGTTTTGTTTCGCGAAATTACTCACTAAATACAATTTTTCCACCCTTTTGTGCCTTAGCCGACAAATAATAAAATTTCATAAACATCCATACAATATTTGTTTACGTTAATACTGAGACCCCCCTACACTTATTTCTTTCTTAGAACATATTCTGAATGGCATCACAGGCCACATGTAAATGTTAGCGAGAGATTTAGTAACTACGCCTTATTGGCGTACGGTTAAGGTTGAAGTTGCTCTAGAAAAACCATATTTTTTTCTGAGTGATATGGCGTTATGGTTTTCAGTTTGGGCTGACACTTATGTTTTCGACGAATCTTGCTTGCAAATGTGTGCGTATAAGTTACACGTTTGGCATGACTTAAACGATCTTCGAGTGTATCAATGAATATTTAAGGTTTATTATTCTGTAACTGCAGATGCTTGTACTGCTCCACAATGGGTGGTCTTCCTTACGTCTCTATCCCTTCCTATAGAGGAAAACTTCCTTTAAGATCACAACAGGTGGCGGCACTCGTATCGATTTTGGAAATATTATGCTGAAAACTGTACGGATGAAAGGGTTGACCCTTTCAGCCGTTACAAGAGGAACCGCCCTAGCCTGGTTTACAGACTATCTACTAGAACGTAGTCAAAAAGTTAAAGTTGGAGAAGAAATAAGTGATCCAGAGCTGATTATATACGGCGTACCTCAGAGAAGTATACTCGGCCCTACGATTTTCATAATCTACCTAAATGACATACACGAACACGAACAAAACCTGGTAAAGTCAGAAATTATTTGCTATGCAGACGATACGGTAGTCCTGTTTCACAATAAATAGTGGCAAAGTGTTCTATACGATGCGGAGACAGGACTGACAACGGTCTCAAAATGGCTCCGGAATAATCTTCTTACCTTAAACTGTAAAAAAACCAAGCTATTGTGTTTTCACAAGACCGCTGCGTCAAAACCTCCCTTAAACAAGAACTTAAAAATTCACAACCAAACTTGTCAAGGCCAAAAGGGATGCAACTGCGAAATTATCATGCGGGCCGACTCTGTTAAATATCTCGGAATAATAGTCGATGAGAAACTTAATTTCAAAGAGCTTATGTAAACGAATCATAAGAACAATCGCTATTATGAAAAAGCTACGTAATTCCGCTAGTAAACCGTTACTTAGGCTGGTTTATCTGGCGCTGTGCCAATCAGTAATCAATTATTGCATTACAGTTTGGGGCAGCGCAGCTAAAACAACTTTGATCAATGCGGAGCGGGCGCAAAGATCACTCTTAAAGGTCATGCACAGGAGGCCTTTTAGGTATCCCACAAACGAACTCTACAAAGAGGCCCAGGTTCTCAGAGTGAGACATTTTTTAGAGTCTTTAGATTGAAGGTTCCTATGGCGAAGACAACATTTGCTAGACAATTTTCAGATCATATGCGTTCTCGAATATATAACACGATGGTGAACTTATGTGACATAAAAAGTAACACGGTTAGACAGGCAAGGATATCCATAACTAAATACCTAAGTCGTCTTGACTATAATCTTACAGAGAAATTAATACCATACTAATAATGTTGTTTTAGCACTAATGTAACTACTTATTTTTCTTAGTTTTTTGTTAATATGTTAATATTAACATATTAACAAAAATTTTGTTAATATGGTAATATGTTAATTTTAGTTTTATTTAAAATTGCAAACGCTATCCGCACTTTATGTCTCTCTCTGGTGCTTCAATATTGTTAAAGCTAAAATTTTATAACATTTAATTTGTTTTCGCTTTTATATACAACTGGTTCCCCACGTAACAGGCCTAGCCTAGTGTGGGGACCCCTGGAACTTCTATTACTTAAGTCATAGCATGCACCTTAATTCTCATATTTATGGTGTATACGTACGCAAAATTCTTTGAATTTTATATTCTTGTTTTTTTTTGTCCAATAAACAATATTTTTGTCTTTTTTTTTTTACCACGCGTGCCCACTACGGATTGGTAATTTCAAGCGCTGAGTTTTTTTACCAACTCAGAAACTCAAGTTGCGTTTACAAATGTACATAACTTAGAATACAAAGTCATTGGTACTTGCCGGGATTCGAACCAACGATCTCCCGATTGAGAAGCTGGCGTTCTACCGCTCCGCTACCTTCGCTGAATTGTGCCAGTTGTGATTATGATGATATCAACCCTTGTCTGTCCCCACTTCTGGGGCACAGGTCTCTTCCTGCTTCGTAGAAAGGTTAGGTCATACTCCACCACGGGGGCCAAGTTCGGGTTGATGGAGGATTGTAAGACTGGCGGGCCTTACAGTCAGAAGTTATCAAGCCGTCCATAAGTACTCTGACATGGCTTAACGACTGCCATTACATGCTCACTATTTCTTTGTCATTATGGCAATGGAATATTCCATCCCACTGGTATACACGATCTTAATTTTACTTAACAAGCATCCTACGCATTCATTCCAATGTTATTTAAGGAGTTTATAACCCACCAATGACCCATTCATATTCATTGTTCACGAGTGTAGATAGAAAGTTTTGACAAGATGTTACAAACTTGCATAGGCTGGCGGAAGCGACTAAATCCGAATGGTATGTGACGTCACAGCCGACCGCTGTTCCAGTGAAATTTATATTGTAAAGGAGGAAAATAGGAAAGAGCAGGCTATTTTGAGCCATAAACTAAGTTTTGACTCCGCTGGAGCGGAAAGTCTGTTGAAATGTTTCGCTCTGTAACAAATATTTCGTTTTTATCGAGTGGAATCAAAACTTTGAAGGCATTGAGGGGGAGAAAGGATTTACAGTTCTCGCAAAAATCGCTAAGAGGTTTGATCCAAGACGATTGTACGGAAATGTAGTACGAGTATGTAATACTAGCTGATCTGGGGAATTTCAACACAAGCGGCAGCTTATCTTGTTTACAAAATAAATTCAAGAACAGCTAATTAATATAATTCAATTTTTAGAAAGTAAGCATATATCAGCAGTCCTAGCATAAAAACTTTAGCAGTCGGGTTTTATAATTTTCTTTCCTTGCTCTCTCTTTCGTCATCGTCTCCTTAATGCAACCTTTTTTCTTTTCGCTTTTGGTACAGAAAGACAAATTGTGCTAGTCTAAAAAACGGTCAAGTGCGAGTAAAACAGGCACCTCTAGGGTTCTGTCCGAACAAACGTTAAAAAATACAGTTGAAAACGGTGTTTGTTCTTTCCTTTCTTTGCGCTGTTAGACCATTCTCCTTACAAAATGTGAAATGAAATGAAATGAAAAGGTTTTATTCAAAGTAGCACAGAAACTGCGGCTTAATGAACGTTACAATTCAAACTAGGTGTCCATTTCAAAATCTAGATCATTTAGGAGAAAAAATGGACAAAAAAACTCCTAACTTAGTCTTTTCAAAAGTCCTTAATTAACATAGTTTACATAATTATTTTGAACATAGAACTCATACATTGTACTGGCTTTCATTCCAGACCTCATTGTCATCTAAATAATCCTTTATGTTATAGTAGCCCTTTTGGCACAAAGTGTGCTTAACATATTTTTTGAACCGCGATTCAGGCAAGCTTAATATATCTTCAGGGATTTTATTATAGAAGCGTATACAATGCCCCATGAAGGATGTATTAACCTTTGCCAGCCTAAATAGTGGGAACAAAAGTTTATGTTTATTTCTAGTATTTACATTGTGTTGGCTACCTAAAGTTTTAAACTTACTGATATTTTTCCTAACGTACATAATGTTTTCATATATATACTGACTGGCAACTGTCAGGATGTTAGTTTCTTTAAAGAAATCTCTTAACGAATCTCTACTACCCAGCCTATAAATGAATCTGATCGCTCTCTTCTGCAAGACGAAGATGGTCTCAATGTCTGCTGCCCGTCCGCACAGTAGTATGCCATAGGACATAAGACTATGGAAGTAACTAAAATAAACTAGCCTAGCAGTTGCGACGTCAGTTAGTTCCCTAATTCTTTTGACTGCATATGCTGCTGAACTAAGCCTATTTGCTAATTTTTCTATATGAGGACCCCATTGAAGCTTTGCATCAATTGTGATACCTAGGAATACAGTTTCATTCACAAGGTCTAATTTGTCATTCCCCAGTAAAACATTGCTGTCTACCGTTTTGACATTTGGAAGAGTGAACTTTATACATTTCGTCTTTTTTGAATTTAACAATGTTATTAGAAGTAAACCAATTAAGTACCCGAGAGAGAGCATTATTTGTATTGTCAAGGTCATTTTCTTGTCTCTTAATTTTAAAAATAAGAGACGTGTCATCTGCAAATAATACTATCTCTGACATATTTTGAACCATGAACGGCAAATCATTTACATATACGAGGAAGAGGAACGGCCCCAAAATCGATCCCTGTGGCACTCCTATCCTGACCTCTGACCCTGAAGATTTAGTTCTATTTATATCAGCTCTTTGAACTCTCCCTTCTAAATATGATGTTATAAGTTTTAGGCTATTCCCGTTTATACCATAGTGCTTTAATTTTAAAAGAAGTGTTTTATGGTCAACGCAATCAAATGCTTTCGACAAGTCACAGAATACGCCTATAGCATCCTTGCGCTCTTCCCATGCACTAAATATATGTTTAACTAACATGACGCCGGCGTCCGTTGTAGAGCGCCCTTGCGTAAAGCCGAATTGCTGACCATGGAGAAGTTGATAGTCATTGAAATGTGTAAGCAGCTGACCTAGAACTATCTTCTCGAATATTTTACTCAAAACGGGTAGAACTGAGACTGGTCTGAAATTTGTGGGATCTTGCTTATCACCGCTTTTAAATAAAGGAACGAGCCTACTATATTTCATTAGATCAGGGAATATACCCTCATCTAAACATTTGTTAAAGATTTTGGCTAAATGGGGTGCTAGGGTATCGATTACTGAGCTAACTACTGTTACTGACATACCCCATAAGTCCTCAGTTTTTTTAAGCTTTAGCTTTTTAAACGATTTAAAAAGTTATGATTCTATGATTCTAGTTAACGCAAAGTGCTTTGCAATGCACAAAACTCGTACTACGTCATATATTTTGCATCAACCCAATAAATTAATACATTAGACTTTTCAAGGACCGCTGGTCCTAATATTTTATACAATTTTTAATCGGACAGCTAGCACCTGATAAAAACCGTTTTGAATAGGACATGAACCTGGCTTTTCTATTTCTGTATGGAGTTAACCTGAGTTAAGCTGAAGTGGCAGTGGGCTGGCCATATCTCGCGATTAACCGACAACCGTTGGAGTAAACGTGTTCTTGAGTGGAGACCGCGACTCGGCAAACGTAGTGTAGGACACCCTCCGAACAGGTGGGATGACGATCTGAGAAAAACTGCCGGCAGATGCTGGATGCGGCTAGCTGAAGACAGAGCGCTATGGCGCTCATTAGGGGAGGGCTATGTCCAGCAGTGGACAACATAATGTAGCCTCAAGAAGAAGAAGAAGAAGATGGGGTTAACCGGTCAGATACCAGTACCGGGTGTTTTCCCTAGTCTCGATTGGCGGACGGACCATACTGAGATTTGCTTGTAGTAGGCTAGTAGCCTCATTATTTGTATGTATATATTAACAGTTAGTATAAAAGATGTCTCAATTAAGTATGTATAACTCATACATATATTCATAACCTCACGCCTGTATCCCAGAGGGGTAGGCCAAGACCAGGGCCTGCCACTTGCCACGATCCTGATAGATCACCTTCGCTTCATCAACGTTCATAAGTCATTGCATGTACTCACGATGGTTCGGGGTACTTTTTATCTTTTCTTTTGCTAATACATCCCCTATTTGGTCGACGTATGTCCGCCTGAGACGTCCCTTACTAGCCCTTCTACTCACATTCACATTTATTTTTTCCGTCAATCTTTCTTCCTTGTATAATTCATATATATTATTTGATTTGTTGGTACATATACTTCCGTCTCCAATGGATTATTCCAGTCCATTCAAAGGTTGTCTGAAACATATCACTTTTAGTGATGAGGCCGCCGTCTGTATTCGTAGGTTAAAATATATCTGTGTAATTTTATTTTTTATGTACAATAAAGTGTTCTCTATCTGTCAATTACAGTATGTTGTGATTCATATTATGTAATCAGCACTTAAACTAAAATATAAGCAAATTCGCTATGTTATTTAGAAGCATTTCATACTATCTATCCCTCACGGTCTTTTTTTTTTTTTTCCCTCCGCGTCCCGGCGGCCACTCTGGTCCGACTGGTACGAGGCGCGCGCGCTTCCGCGCAGCGGCGCCCCCCCCCAGTCGGTCCTTCATTCGGTTGGTCACCTGGGTCCCGCTCCACAAAGTGAAACAGGGCCCACGCGACCCCTCCCGCCAGATTTTTCGCCGCTGGCCAGCAAGATCCCATAAAGAGAAGTTACTGACCAGCGCCCAGGGTGCACCGGCCCTTGCCACTTACCCTTCCCACTGGTTCAAGATGAATCAGTAGGAACGGAAGCAGAAGGGCACACGGGGAGGTAATCTGGCATCGCACCCCATCCCTCACGGTCCTGTGCTAACCTGATCCATCTCTGACCCGCAACCCTCACGATGTCGTCTGACCATCGTGTCGGTTGTCTGCCTACCAACCTCCTTCCCCTAGCCAAGTGTCCCGCCCATCTCCACTTTAAGTCTGTGATCAAAGTCTGCATTTCATACAACGTACGGAAAAAGATCATTTTTTTAAAGGTTTTATTATTACACTTTTTGATGCGCGGAACCCTAAAATAGATCCAAACAAATACAATGTCGAAAGGCTATTTCTTACTACAATAGTATTTGCAGTAGTAGCAGAGAATAAAAACACAGTTGTCGGAGAATAAAATATGATCTGTACCAATGAAGTGTTGCAAATATCTAAGCAAATAAATTATGTCGATCACGATCAAAAACGGTTTCAATTTCTTTCCAATTCCCTATGATTAGGCACCAATTATTTTAGAGGATCCCACGAAAAATATTTAAATATTTCCCGAATAAACTATTTTTTCCACCCTTTTGAACCCTCTTAGGGATTGGATTTTAACCATAGCAGTAATTACGTGTATGATCAATTCATTTTATTTATGATTACACATGCATTTTCACATTCATTCCCCGTGCGGACATGTAGCAATGACTTTGTCTTCTAATTTATGTACGTTTTTGGAGTTATAGTAGCAATAACACACACTAACCATGAAGGTAAACATCGTTATGAACCCAGAGTGTCTGAGGTACTCACATACCTCAGCGCTTGAAATTGCCAATACGCAATGGACACTGTCTTGTAGTAAGAGCCTTTGTTCCCTGCAGTAAAGCTTCGCTGATGCACAGAAACCGGACTAGTAATAACAGCATTCTGAGCACGCTAACTGAAAAATATGACAACCCGTTTCTGCGTCACTGGGTTAAAATACATGTTGTTCAGTCAGTGACATAGATTTGGGTATGCTTCCAATGTATGACTCCATTTATTTATTTGTTTTGAGCTATAAGAAATATTCTATTTTAATAATTAGCAAACTTTGTCAAATTTAATTTAAACTAAACTAATCTTCAAAATTAATTTATTGTAATACTGCAAGAAAATTGGGCCTTTACTTGTCATCAAACGAATTAAATTGAATCATAAAACGTACATACATACATAACCTCACGCCTATATCCCAGAGGGGTAGGCAGAGACCAGGGACTGCCACTTGCCACGATCCTGACAGACCACTTTCGCTTCATCAACGTTTATAGGCTAAATAGCAAAAACTGATTACACAAACTTTTACCAAAAGACGACCGATGAAATAAACAAAGTAGCACTTCTAAAAACCACGAAATGAGGTAGTTTTACCTAATAAATAATCACGGTTAGACTCGGTTTATACATAACTAAAGTAAGGTAACTTAGCATTTACTTCATAATATTTATTACACCTGTGGAACTTTCATCTGGAACAAAGTATCAGAGTAAAGAGCGCCCGACGAAAGAAAAACAAAACATTTAGCCAGCTCATTTGAGGACGGAGGAGGAGGAGGGCCTTCGTATCGTCTATTTACTTCAGCAGTACTTTGTCTCGGCATTTGCTTGAAGGGCTCTTAGTGAATGCTCTACTGTAGCGGTTTTATAAAATTACTTTATTCGCCTATTTCTTCATGCATAAAATGCAATTGTGGTGAACGCAAACTGCTGTGTGGTGTCGGCATAGAGAATAGCACCAACCCAATTCTTCCCGCAGGTGTCGTAAAAGGCGACTAAGGAACATAAACCGGGGGGCGGGCAGCAGCGCCCCCTGCAGTACAATTTCACCGAACTGCGATTCCCAACCCGCATGCCCAGCGTGGGGATTATGGGCATTACCCCCTATGATAGCTCAACGTGGCGCTCTTTAGGGGAGGGCTATGTCCAGCAGTGGACTAATAAAGCCTGATGATGATGACGATGAAAACGCAATTTAACAATAATCATACAATAAGTTTTTCTCTCTCCTTCTCATAGTAGAACAATAGATTGTTCTACTAACGAGTTTGCAATTTCGAACCAACTCAGTGCAAGCTAAACTTCATCACATGGTGGTCGCATTCAACGGTAAGTAATTTTATTATTGAGATATAACGTAAATGCTCATCAACTTGAAGAATGGTTAGCTTTTGTGTTTAGTCTGATAGCTTTTAGAATATACCTAGCCTATTATTGGATCAGCAGCAAGGGTTGATATCGATTTCTACGTCGCAGGAAGGTTAGGCCATACTCCACCACGGGAACCAAGTCCAAGTTGATGGAGGTTCGTAAGGTCTTATTGTCAGAGTTATCAAGCAGCCCATAAGGGCTCTGACATGGCTTAACGACTGCCATTACATGACAGCCGGCACCAACGGCTTAGTGTGCCTTACGAAGCACGGAAGCGTTAGAAAAATGCCACTAGCGGCAGTCACGGGACGGTCACTCATCATCATGCACCTGACCGCGCCCGTTGTTGAGAATTAGAAAGAATATTAGTTTAGGCTGTAAGTGATGCAATCTGCTTCAGCCAGATGTCGCTGCCTGTACGTAATACAGAGAATAGTGTAAAGAGGTTCGAAATTTCACTGATGCCGGTGAGTCGCCCATTAGCTCAGTTGGATAGAGCGCTGGCACGGATAGCCAGAGGTCGCGGGTTCGAATCCCGGCATGGGTGGAATTTTGAGCATCTAAATAGGTTTTCAAAATAAGATAGAAGACATTTATTCATATCAATACCTCAATAAGTAAGTGATGCCAATCACTCGGTTGGACTAGGCCACGACCGCTTCACTAGGCCACGAGCGCATCGAAATTAAGGTATTTACGTTTTACCCTATAAATAATGGCGATTAAGTCGTTTAAATACATAACAATAACATGTAAAAGCCTCAATGCCACAAAGGACAACGATTTAATGCGTCGACAGCTTCGGTGGTGCGGTCTCGTATCTCGTATGGCGGAGGATAGAGTGGCGAAGCGCATCTTCTATTCTGAACTAGAGGAGGGCAAGCGGAATCATGGCGGTCCCCTCCGCCGGTACAAGGAGGTCCAAAAGCGACACATCGCACCCTCAGAACGAAAGTGGCCTAAGTCAAAAAATAGTGAAATTGAGTTACGATCATAGAGTCATAAAAAGGTATGCCGTGGACGGAAGATTCGCTATGCTCTTTTTTTACAATAAGTGCCTTTGTTTTACTATTCATCGGATAGAGCATACCTTTTTATGTCCCACTATGATTGTTAGGTACTCAATTTTTTGAATATTTAAACAATTTTTTGACTTAGGCCTCTTTCATTCTGAGGGTGCGACATGACGAGATGCAACATAGAGCCCTCCCGCTGGGAATGTTTGGCAGCACAGCGGCCAGAATGGCGCAGGATCGTGAACAGTAAAGTACGTGAGTTCGAGGTTCAGCGTAAAGCTGACTACAGTATAATAGTATGTATAATTGTAAAGTGACGTACAGTATAATTAACGGTTTTATTACTGAAAGTAATATTCGTTCCGAAAACTACTATTAATTAGCCCGGAACAGGAACTAAAGCGACTTGTCTAACATCGCCTGAAGCCTGGGTTTCGAAACTGTGGGTAATAAGGTTAAAACAACTATTTTGTGGCAGTAATGAGGCAATGAGGTTTGAATATCTTGGTAAATGTTTTAATGAAAATATTACCAATTTACTGGTTTTTTATATCAACAGTAAAAAATTTATTTTGTTGATGTATACAGGGTGTAATGAAGTATTCTTGACGGCATCTGCGGGTTGTGACAGAATAGTCGAAATTGTTCTTTAGTTTAGTATTCGTGCATTCTCCTTTTCATTTTGTTACCATATAGGTAAACAATATTGTATTATTTCCTTATCGCGTAAATTGTTATTAGAAAGTAACAATTTAGATGTTTACATGTTTGTGACGTCGTTGTTTTTGCTTCCCGCGACACAGGGTATCCTAGTGTGGGGCCAGAAGCACTGTATGTGTCTGTATGTAAATGTTATGTTATTATTACATAATTTTTGTTGTACTAACCCATGCTAAAGAAAATTTTAAAAACCTTATAAAAAGCTTAGCTCTCTGTAAGAGATTTATTCCAGTAAACCTATGAAAAGCAGTAGAAAACGGGTTTATATGTTTATATTCTTTTTAATGCACTAACCCGTGCTAAGGACAATTTTAACAACCCTATTTAGAGGCTAAAAATTCCACCCATGCCGGGACCCGAACCCTTGACCTCACGTCTGTATCCCAGAGGGATAGGCAGAAACCAGGGACATAAACTTTCCACGACATCAACGTTCATTAACCGTTGCATGCACGCACGCCAATTACGGGTACTTTTTAACTTCCCCTTTGCTTACATCCCCTTTTTGGTCGAAGTATGTCCGCCTGGGACATGCCTTAACGGACCACATTCACATTCGCCATACATAATTTGTTTCGTCAATCTTTCTTCCTTCATCCACTCCACATGTACAAACCAACCCAACATTCCTTTATCAATTCGAACCACGGTATCCTCTTTCTGTCTACAACGTTCTCTAATCAAACTACTCGTATTGCGTATCTTGTCATTCAAAGTAACACTACGCAGAAATGTTGTCAAATTTTCCTAACTCTAAGCTAGTAATTTTCAAAGACATTTTTTGTTTTGGCATCACAGTTTTCCCGATACGAAAAAAGCAAAAGTTATCATGCATACACGTACTAGATAACACAACATTTTATGGCCTAATCTAAGGGGTGCTGACCTCAGCCGATGTATCTTTGCTACACTCACGAGATTAAACCAAATTCGCCGTTACATCATTGGCGCAGGGTCGGAATTCAAACGCAGGAGCAATTTTGTCAAGCTCCGATGCTTTTGGTGACCCTGCTTTCGAGCTAAGCAAAAGGGTATCTAATGTCCCAAAAACGGTTCAACTACTTTGTTCGTCAATCGGCTGTGGAGCGTAACATTGCGTTGGTGGATGAAGGTCCGCTTGATATACGGCTACGTATTAGGAGAAAGTTCCTGACCATAAAATATAGTGGACAAGTTGTTCGAACATGCATCGAACAGCTTAATCAGCAATTTCAATAGCAGTGAAGTAAAATGTAATTTTCGAGTCAGTACACGATAAACCGCCGCCGTGTATTCATGTTTAGCATTTTAGTGTTATCAATCAATATTTACATTTGTGGATCTATTAATAAACCCTTACTATAAAATAATCAAAACTATCATTTACGTAAAGACTACTCCGAATATTGGTCCTTCGAGGAAAAACAGGACCTTACGCGTGTGATAAGTTCTCATTATTGTGACTATCGACCGCAAGGTCCGTTTATGAACCATCAGTGACTTTGGATACAGTGTTAACAGACTATCATCGAAAGCAGCGGTGTATACTCAGTGCAGTATCAGTATCAATCATCAGCAGCGGGGACGGGCAACTATCAGCTCGTCAACGCACACCAATCATCAGCAGCGGGGACGGGCAACTATCAGCTCGTCAACGCACACCAATCATCAGCAGCGGGGACGGGCAACTATCAGCTCGTCAACGCATATCAATCATCAGCAGCGGGGACGGGCACCTATCAGCTCGTCAACGCATATCAATCATCAGCAGTGGGGACGGGCATCTATCAGCTCGTCAACGCATATCAATCATAAGCAGCGGGGACGGGCATCTATCAGCTCGCCAACGACTAGCAATCATCGTCATCGGGTAGCGATCAGCACGACTGCCCAATGACCAGCAGAACTTGGGTGAGATCTTTCCTTTTCTGTTGTTAATCATATCAAGCTATCATCACTATGGAGAGTCTTTACAACAGCCAATACGAGATAGCCGAAGCAATTTCAAAATTACTCGTAAATATCAAAAAAGACAGCCCAGACCGAAAAAACTTCGATTACTGTAGGCGAAAATTAGAGTTGTTAGAGTCGTACTGGGCAGACTTTCAAAATAATCATGAGAAATTAATTCCGTTTGAAACAACAAACCATCAGTACTTTATAAACGAAATGTATAGTCGAACGGCGGAGACATATCACGCAATTAAAGGTATTATTGATCAGATCAAGGCATCATTAACCAGCGAAACAGAACAGCAAAGCAAGCGGACAGACAGGCCGCCTAGGGTGACTTCTTATCAAGCAGAAGAGGGGACATCAGGGAGACAAGAGACTTCCTATGTGTCAAAAGGATCAAGCAGCAAATTAGATGAGATGCAACGTAAGCAATCTGTGAACTTTTTGGCATTTAAAAGGACAGTGGAAAACATAGATCTGGAGGCGATTTCCGAGAAATGGGAACTGGAGGACGCTCTAAAGATTGTGCAAAGTAGATGGGCGACTATTGACAATCTTCATTGGGAGATCATAAGCGAGGCGGGAGAAGAAAATCAAGCATACGTATCAAATTACAACAAGAACGAAAGCACCTACAACGGAATAAAAAAGTCCATAAACATCAAACTATGGTCTACAAATCACAGGCAACAATCAACTCCACAAATGGATATTCCTATTTTTACTGGGAACTATCATCAATGGGTCTCGTTTAAAGACTTGTTCTGCGAGGCCATACACAAGAATACATCTCTATCGCACGCTCAAAAAATGCAGTTCTTAAAAAGTAAAATCAAAGGTGAAGCGGAGCGTTTGATCCAGCATCTACCAATCACATCCGATAACTACACGGTTTGTTGGGAGATCCTGAAACATCGATTTGATAACACGAGAATGATGTTTGCTTCGCACGCCAATATTCTTCTTAACATACCTAACATCCAGCAACAATCATTTATGGCAATCAAAAAATTACATGACGTCACCATTGAAAGTTTACATGCCATAGAAAATCTAGGCGTCGACATAAAATCATGGGACCCGCTCCTGGTCCACTTATTATCTCAAAAGTTGGACACGACTACCTATACCGACTACATGGAGTCGATGAAAAACACGCGACAGCTACCGGTCCTTCAAGATTTCCTAGAATTTTTGGAGCATAAATTCCTAACATTAGAATCAGCCCGAAGACGCCAAGATGTTGCGCAGAAACCTCAACAGCATCATAGTAACCCAGCGAACAAAAGGTTATCATACAACTCCGACATGAATTCCCATATGACAAAACCATTTCTAAGAACCATGCACGTGTCATCAATCCAATGCCCGGTATGCGGAGGTGAACATGGACTCTATAGTTGCGGTAAGTTCCTTGAAATGGGACCCGACTTAAAACTGAGAACCGTGAACCGATTGCGGTATTGCGCAAATTGTCTTTACGATCACAACGGAAATAAATGCTACTCAGACAAAAGATGCCGTGTTTGCGCAGGGAATCATAATACACTATTGCATGAAGCATTCAATAAGCAAAAACAAGCAAACTCATACAGAACGCCCAATCAAAAATCATTTCCCACCAATCAACTACAAACAAGCGGTGGTTCACACGTATCAAGGGGTGATTTATCAGAAGTGTTACTTGCTACTGCCTTAGTTAAGGTAACTGCAGCAGACGGATCACAGCATGTACTTCGAGCCCTTGTTGACCAAGGTTCTCAAATATCAATAATCAGTGACAAAGCATCGAAGCAGTTAGCCTTGAAAAAACAACAAAGCAAAGGGATCATATCAGGAGTAGGCGGGCAAGAAAGTAACTGCAAGGGGCTGCTCAACATTACGTGTCAATCAATGCACACGGAATTCACATTCACGGCTAACGTGTTTATCATGACTAATCTTATAAAAAACTTGCCAAACAGATCATTCGAAAAACCAACGTGGCCGCACATCGCAAGTATCAGCTTAGCGGACCCGGCTTTCTATATCAATCGCCCCGTGGACTTGTTACTGGGCGCAGACATCTATTCAATCATCATGCTAGATGGCATCCTACGAGGGCACACAGCGGCGCAACCCCTAGCTCAGCAAACACAGCTAGGATGGCTTCTGTGCGGCAGCATGAACACAACCCTTCAATGCAATGTTGTGTTAAACGACTGTGTCGATTTGTACAGATTTTGGCAAATAGAAGATATCGAAGAGCAACCAGAGTTATCAGCAGAAGATGAGCACTGTCTGCAATACTTTAAATCAACAACAAAACGTCTACCAAACGGAAGATACGAGGTCCGACTTCCCTTAAAACCAGATTGTGACGAAAACTTGGGATTATCAAAACCATTGGCTTTGGCACAATTTCGCAGTTTGGAAAGAAAACTCGCCAAAAATACCCAGTTAGCAGCCGATTATAAAGCATTCATGGACGAATATCATGCTTTACATCATATGAAATTATCGCAAAGCAACACGACACCGGAATTGTTTTTGCCACATCACGCGGTTACACGTGCCGAGTCCACAACGACAAAGGTTCGTGTCGTGTTCAATGCGTCCGCAAAAACGTCAACCGGAGCTAGTTTGAATGACGTAACGTATAAAGGACCAAACTTACAGCAAAACCTTCAGCAACTCTTACTAAAATGGCGAAAATATCAGTACGTCTACATCGCAGACGTAGAAAAAATGTACCGGCAAATAATGGTACACGCTGATGACCAAAAATATCAAAAAATCCTGTGGAGAGCATCAGTAACAGAACCCATACAGGCTTATCAACTCACCACGGTAACCTACGGAACAAATTCCGCCCCATTTTTAGCAATCATGACTTTAAAACAATTGGCCGAGGATGAAAGGCTCAACTACCCGGAAGCAGCAAAGGCATTAGAAAACTGTTTCTATATGGATGATTTCTGTGGAGGCCACCACTCCATTGAAAAGGCAGAGCAATTGAAAACAGATTTGATCAAGCTTCTCAAAGCAGGAGGATTTAACTTGAGAAAGTGGGCATCAAATAACAAAGCACTTTTATCAGGCTTGAGCGAGGAACAACAAAACCCTCAATCTTACGAATTTAGGCAGCAAGAATCAACGAAAACTCTGGGATTAGGATGGAACCCTCAGGATGACAACTTTGTATTTCAGTCAAAAGTTGAAATCACTAAAGCGTCGCCCACGAAAAGATCACTTCTTTCTGATATATCGAAGCTCTTTGACCCTCTGGGTTGGCTTACACCTTTAAGCACAGCAATGAAAATCATTTTTCAAAAGGTTTGGCTAACAACCGATCTATCATGGGATGACCCTTTACCGGAAGAAATTAATGAAAAATGGATCACTTTGCGTGACGAATTGGAGCAAATCAAAGCACTCAAAATGAAAAGATGGATAGGTACATCCCAAAGTGGCACCGTAGAATTACACGGGTTCTGCGACGCTTCGCAAAAAGCATACGCAGCAGTTGTTTACTGCCGGCTAGTGAAAGAGAATCAAACAGAAGTCACACTAATAGCCGCAAAGGCACGCCTTGTTCCGACGAGTAAAGTTGTATCAATGCCAAGACTGGAGTTATCAGGAGCAAGGCTGCTATCAAGATTAATGGAAAAAGTTAAGGAATCATTATCTGAGTATGACATCAAAGTTATTGGATGGATCGACTCTACAGCGGTGCTGGGTTGGCTACAGGGAGACGCCGGACGGTGGAAGCAGTTTGTGGCCAACCGGGTGTACGAAACAAAGGCAATCATGCCCGCAGAATGTTGGAGATACGGGAAATCGAACGAAAACCCCGCCGACTGCGCAAGTCGAGGATTATCAGTTTTACAGCTTAGGGAATACTCACTATGGTGGAACGGCCCATCTTGGCTAAAATCATTTGACGAACAGAAGGAGGAAAACTCCACCTACGTGACGGAATTAGAGGCTAAAGCAAGTAAACAGAGCAACACAGCATCCCTGAAACCGAATTATCTAGCAGACGTCATTGACGATCTATTGGAGAAACATAGCTCATTCGAAAAAATACTACGCATCCTTGCATGGATCTTGCGTGTACCTATTTACAACAAAAAGCAGCTACAGACTTATATCACATTAGGAGAGCTAAAGCAAGCTAAAATGGCCATTATCAAGCACATCCAGCGACAGGAATTCGCTAAAGACATCGAGGAAATTATGAGAAACGGAAAACCACACTCTTCAAGCAAGCTTCTGTGTCTGAACCCTGTACTAGATCAACAAGGAGTGCTAAGAGTAGGAGGTCGCCTCAAACATGCGAAAATTTGCGCGGATATGAAAAATCCCGTAATTATTCCGTCTAAGACTCGGCTAACGACATTATTGATAGAGCAAGCGCACAATCTCACGTTTCATGGCGGTCCGCGCTTGAATTTATCCACTCTACGACAACAGTATTGGATTATCAGTGGGAATAGAGCCACAGCAAAACACATCCGGCAGTGTATAACGTGCCGTAAGCATACACCAAGCAAGCATTATCAATTAATGGGAGATCTTCCATCGGCGAGGATTAACCCAGAACTACCATTTTATCACACGGGCGTAGATTATACGGGATACGTGGATGTAAAAGCAAATAAAGGTAAAGGGATCAAAACAACAAAGGGCTACATCGCCTTGTTTGTGTGCATGGTGACGAAAGCGGTGCACTTAGAGATAGTGTCCGACCTTACCTCGTCAGCATTTTTGGCCGCGCTTCGGAGAATGGCAGCTCGACGCGGAGCACCGAGTCATATGTATAGTGATAACGGCACGAACTTTGTCGGGGCCAACAGAGAAATGCAAGAGCAGCAAGATCACTTCAAACGAATATTTAGCAACAGCTTCCTGACGGAAGTAGCAGAGATGAACATCGAGTGGCACTTTAATGCACCGTCATGGCCAAGTGCCGGAGGTTTGTGGGAAAGAGCAATCCGCAGCCTCAAACATCATCTAAAAAGGGTAATTGGAGATCAAAAACTTACCTTTGAAGAATACACTACCATCCTGACGCAAATTGAAGCTTGTCTAAACTCAAGGCCTCTTTGCGCATTATCAGAGCAACCAGATGACAACCTAGAAGTGTTGACACCCGCGCATTTCTTAACAGGAAGACCGGGACTTAATACGATCGAGACGGAAACAGACGGCAGGACAAGGTGGCATCTTACATCGAAGATATTGCAGGATCTTTGGAAAAGATGGAAAACTGAATATTTATCATCATTATCAATCAGGGGAAAGTGGAAGAAAAAGCAAGAGACTATCAAGATAGGAGACATAGTCACAATTCAAGACGACAATTTACCGCCCGGAAAGTGGGCTATGGGACGAGTTTGTGAACTTCACCCGGGGTCAGATGGCTTGGTCCGAGTCGTGACATTAAAAACAAAGAACGGACAAATGAAGCGTCCAATCACAAAACTATCAGTTCTCCCCTTAAGAAAGGATGAAGAACAACCAGCATCAAAGCAAGAAGTAGAAGAGAGTAAGCAGCCAAAAGCATATAAAATCAATTTCGCTTCAGTTGCCACCGCCTTGTTATTGTTCTTTACTCTACTATCACCGAGTCAAGCCACCAACATCACGCAGTTCCAAAATCAATCATTCTACCTCGATCCGGTTTCGAAACTGCAACTTATCCAAGATAAATGGACCCTCGTGGTTTATTACGATATGAAACCCTACTGGACCGGAAATTTAGCATATACAAATTTTATAAATTACCTAGAAACACTTTGTCAGAGTATCCGAGAACGCCCAATTCACTGTGACATGATAACACTCCAGCTACGTCACGAATACAGAGAAATGGAGCACTACAACCAACTACTAATGAGTCAGCAAGGTCGCGGTCACTCGAAACAGCGACGCAGACGCCGAGGCCTTATCAACGGGATTGGCTACATAGCAAATTCTCTCTTCGGCGTACTAGACGACCGTTTCGCGGAACAGTACGTTAAAGATATCAAGCTTATCCAGGGCAATGAGCAACATTTGGCTAGTCTGTGGCGAAATCAAACCTCTATCGTCGAAGCACAATTCAATTTGATGAAGCGAATGGAAAGCACAATCGAAAAAAAAACATAAACTTATCAACACCCATCTTGAAAGCCTAGATGCGATTACAAACTCTATCAAATATGGCTTACAGAACATGTCCATTATCCAAGAGTTCACATTATCAACATTAGCAGCTAATAACCTGCTACTAAGTCTGAAAACAGTTCAAACTACGTTGCTTGACACAATCACTGACATCTATCAAGGTCAGATCAGTTTACACGTTTTAAGCCCCGATCAACTTCGAAAAGAGCTGCAAATAATTTACACTCAAATGCCTAAAGACCTAACATTACCATTACAGAATAGCCTATCAGATCTAAACGGCTTATATCGACTATTACATCTCAAGACAAAAATCATGAAAAGGTACATCATTTTTGAGATCACGTTTCCATTAGTAAACCGAGACTACCTTCGACTATACAAAATAATACCTATTCCTCAGCAGATAGGAATGAATAGCAAATTAAGTATCATCCCAACTACGGACTATGTGGCGATCAATTTGGAAAGGGATACTTATTTGACTGTGACCGAAAGTGCACTTAAAACATGTTTACATCAAGATCAATCTTACGTTTGTGAAATGCAGAAGCCTATCAATCAGCTGACAAAAAATGAACGTTTTTGTATTATGAACCCAAAGACAAACTCATGTAAGGTTCAACTTACCACATGCCGAAACGAGTGGATTGAACTTCATACGCCTCTGCAATACTTATACTTTTGCTGTGATACATCATACACGGTGAAAATAATCTGCGACGATCAAGTTACAGTACGAGAACTGTCAAGGGCTGGTATCATTAGCATGAAGCCACGATGTATATTAAAGGGACAGGACGTCACACTGCAGCCTTTGCAGCAGCATTCTAACATTATAAATGTATCATCGGATTTATACTTACCCCAAGTAGACCAGATCAACTATATTCTAAACCTCAGCATGCCAACCTATAAGGACTATGCAAAAGATGAAGAGATCGACAAAGCTCTAACAACTCTTGGAGAACAGATTCACGAGATGAAGAACAGTAATACGGAATTCGATGAACTATCAATCCACGATATTCACCATTATTCAGTTCTGTACATCCTACTATCAATCGCAGGAATTGCGTTAGTAATCTGGATATGGAAGCGATGGAGATGCCGACTGAACGTGTCAGAAAGTCGCCTCCGTCGACCGCGGGAGGAGAGGCGCAGACAAGAGTCTCTCGCCAGTATCAGTGTAGTGTCTCGTGAAGTGATTCCGCGAAAGCAGAGCATAGTCGCCCGACAGTCCAGTGTGGTAGGGAAAGCGATAGAAAGGGCTGATCGGCGGCTCGAAAGTAGTGATAGTGATCAAAGGGTGAACAATCGCGGTATGTCGAATATTCTTAAGCACGATAAAGCGGTATCACCAATAGTTTCTAAGAAATTTTTTACCGTGGATGACTCAACAGTTTAATTTTGTAATATTACTAAATCATTCAGTAAGAGTAACCACTTTCAATTTAATTTTCTTTCATTTTATATCTTCTATTTAATTTCATCTCCTGTTGGGGAGCATGTTCGAACATGCATCGAACAGCTTAATCAGCAATTTCAATAGCAGTGAAGTAAAATGTAATTTTCGAGTCAGTACACGATAAACCGCCGCCGTGTATTCATGTTTAGCATTTTAGTGTTATCAATCAATATTTACATTTGTGGATCTATTAATAAACCCTTACTATAAAATAATCAAAACTATCATTTACGTAAAGACTACTCCGAATACAAGTTTTACAAAATATTTCCATTGTTTCTACCTAAAAATTGTGGAATAAAAGAAAATGATAATTGTATGGAATTAGGCGGTACTTTGCGGAAATCCATAATAGCATTTAAATGTGAAAATTACTTTGCTAAATTCTGCCAAAAATCCCACAAGCACCATGCGGTTAGTTAATGCACCGCCCTCCCTCCCACTTTTTCAAGCAGAAGCAAGACACAGACACACCACCACCGACACCAGTACTCGTGTGGGAAAATACGCGATGCATTTCGCATCTAATACGAGGCATCCTCAGGCTCACAAGTGCAAGTGGACTTGCACTTGTGAGCCTGAGGAAGCATGAGGATGTTCGTGTCTTAATTCTGCTTGAAAAAGTGGGAGGGAAGTTATAGTCGCCAACCATGAAGAAAAACATCGTGAGGAAACCTGAGTGTCTGAAGTGTTTAAATACTTCATCGCTTGCAATCGTGTCATCATAACATATTACCTCACAAAGAAGGAATGTGCTCCGCAGTGGGACGTAAATAAGTTACAAAAAGGGAAAATCAAGGGAAAGAGTTATAAATATAATATTTAAAATGTAGCTTAAATTGTATAATACTCACGTATATTAAAAATCTATTAAGAGGCTAAAAATTCCACCCATGCAGGGATTCGAACCCGCGATCTCTGGCTATCCGTGCCAGCGCTCTAACCAACTGAGCTAATGGGCGACTCACCGGCATCAGTGAAATTTCGAACCTCTTTTCAATATTCTCATACAGCCAGAGGTCGCGGGTTCGAATCCCGGCATGGGTGGAATTTTAAGCCTCTAAATAGGTTTTTAAAAATAGGTTCTTAACACTCATGCACTCAGGTTTTCTCACGATATTTTCCTCGATGGTTAGCGACTGGTATTGCTTCTAGATATTTACAAATACAAAACAACATACAAAGTGATATTCTTATACAACATGTTATTCGATTGCGGCTTCAGATTAAAATAAAATAAGGGGTCGCCCATTAGCTCTGTTGGATAGAGCGCTGGCACGGATAGCCAGAGGTCGCGGGTTCGAATCCCGGCATGGGTAGAATTTTTGGCCTCTAAATAGGTTTCTAAAATTGTCCTTAGCACGGGTACAGCGATATCATTCCGATGTTAAAACCTAACTGCAAAGTAGGTAGTCGGGGCTGTAAGTGATGCAATCTATTTCAGCCAGATGTCGCTGCCTGTACGTAATACGGAGAATAGTGTAAAGAGGTTCGAAATTTCACTGATGCCGGTGGGTCGCCCATTAGCTCAGTTGGATAGAGCGCTGGCACGGATAGCCAGAGTTCGCGGGTTCGAATCCCGGCATGGGTGCAATTTTTGGCCTCTAAATAGGTTTTTAACACTCATGCACTCAGGTATTCTCACGATATTTTCCTCGATGGTTATCGACTTCTAGATATTCACAAATACAAAACGACATACAAAGTGATATTCTTATACAACATGTTATTTAAGTTACAGCTTTAGTAATACAATATTTCATTTGACTCGATTGAGGCTTCAGATTAAAATAAAATAAGACGTGTTATAGATAAAAGTGTTAAAGACACTTTTAAAATACCTAGGTGAAGCGACCTCTTAGACAATAATAGTTAACCAGCCAAGACATAGTTGACCTAATCAGCAGAAAAGCCAAGGCAAGACCTTGACCTTGGGCCTGGGCCACTATAGAAAATACAAGGTCAGTCTCTTACATTGACCTGAGCCAATACATGCACATTAATTCAAATCAAAGTATGTATTTTATTTAAAATTACATAGAAAAAGTGATTTATTGAACGTTACAAGTCAAACTACCTAGTTTGACTTGTAACGTTCAAACGTACACCTGTACGTTTCTAAATATTGAACGTTTTGGCGAAAAAATGGACAAATACAACTTGAAACTTTAGTCTGTTCAAAACTTGTATTTGTTAATGATTCGCGATATTCATATATATATATATATATATATATATATATATATATATATATATATGTATGAAACGGGTAAAACGTAATTACCTTAGTCGTCGGGGAAGAAGGTGATTACGTTAAATAATCGCGATTAGTTCCAACATAACTGGCTGGATGAGGATGGCTAAGGACAGAAGGACGTGGTGCGCTTTGGGGGGGCTACGGGGTTAATATTTTTATAAAGGCGTTATTGCACAAAATATAGTGTACAAAAGGGTTACTTCATGCAAATCTCATTTTCAAATTTACCTTTATACATAATGCACAAGCGTGCGGCGTCTCTGCTTGGCCCCATCCGAGGCAGTACCAACGGCTTCCTACAGGTATTAGAGGACAGGATGGACTGTCCAATATGGAACCATTTGGATGGCTGGTATGTGAAGGATATAATAGTAGCTATAACTTATTTTTATGACGTGTAGGCTGTCCAAATGGTTTTAAAAGAACGTAGAATTAGGATACCTATTAAGCCTACTAACATAGTTTTTATCCTTAAATTAGTTTTAGTTTTTAAAGCTACTACAAATGTTTGTTATTATTATTACATTTATAATGGACGTGTCATTTAAAATGGTAATGTAATCCCGGCATGGGTGGAATTTTTAGCCTCTATCAAATTGTACTTAGCACGGGTTAGTGCATTAAAAATAAAAAATAGTATAATGTTCTCCCAGTCTAGAAAGAAAAAGTGCTAGAAAGACTAAAATCTTGATTGACAGGCTCTTCAACTGTAACAGACAAATTTACCAAGATCAATTTCACTTTTCCTTCTCATCTTGACCGATATTACAATAAAACGCGAAGAATTACACAAAGAAACCCGACCGTTTCGGCATGTACTTCCGACGCTAAGCTTTTATACAAATTTTGTTTCAGCTGGCATAAGTCTCGTGGATCAAATGAATACCCTTACTCTGAATAGTTAAACCGATAGGACTTAGGGCCAGTTTCTGAATTGAGAATTTCGCTAAGTAAGTAAATACTTAACGTGACGAACGTAAAGATCGTGACAGAACGTTACTTAAGTATTTACTTAGTAAAATTATCAATTCAGAAACCGATCCTTAGAGCCCTAGTACACTAGCGATTTGCGAGCGATTTGAAATCGAGTCGATTGCGTAGCAAGCGATCTGAAAATGAGTCGATTGAGTAGGGATTGCACCGTGAAAACGCCGTGGAGCCGCAGCGTAATCGCAGCGATATGGGCACGATTACCATCGTTGACGCCACTTTGTATAATCGCATTCGACAGTTTGCCTCTCCCCTAATGGGTCGTATCAAAGATAAAATGGAAATAACGACTTATGTTTGTTACTTGTATCAATATTATGATAACTATCAATAATTAGGTACCTATATTCGCAATGGCTGATATTTTTCTATTACTTTGTATACTGTTTATTTCATGACATTGGCGAAGATGTACTCAAATCAAAACTATTTCATGTTAATTGACCACGTATCTCTGAACTCCATATACATATTATTTTTATAAATAACAGTTAAGATGTTGGTTTCTATAAAAAATCCTTAACGAATCCCTACTACCTAGATTGTAAATAATCGGATTACCCGCTTGGGTTAGTGACTTTGAACCGGACATAACCAGTTTCAGGCAGTCGGAGACGCTGAACTCTGAATCGCGTATCCTCGTCTCCAGGCGTTAATCGCTCAGAAAATCATATTTCTTTTCTGACATGTGTTGAAAAGCACACTGTCTCTTTTTTTAAGTCATGTGACATAAAAACTCGTAACAAAAAAGTTCTTATCATGAGTAAGTGCCCCAGATAAAATGAAGGGCTTAATTTAACGAGCGCCGAGCCCTTAAGATGCCAGACGGGCAGACGCGATTTACGCGCGTGCCTTGGACTGACTGGCAAAGGGACAGCGTAAGGGCATGTTATATGACACATTTTCTCCTTTAGACTATATATTAGTCCACTGCTGGACATAGCCCTTCCTTAATGAGCGCCATAGCGCCCTGTCTTCAGATTGCCGCATCCAGCTCCTGCCGGCAGTTTTTCGCAGATCGTCATCCCACCTAGTCGGAGGGTGTCCTACTCTACGTTTGCCGAGTCGCGGTCTTCACTCAAGAACACGTTTAATCCAACGGTTGTCGGGTCTTCGCGAGATTGGCAGTGGGCTGCTACATTTTTTATCTTATCTCTATTCTTAGTGCTATCGTGATCTACTTGTCTAGAGCACTTGCCTTACATTAAGCAAGCAGGGGAGGCTTCTTCATGGCTTGCATAAAAGGCGCCTCCAAACGAAGTACTTACAGCTCTGTTACTGTACAGTGAGTCCTTAACGCTGATTGGCAAATCCTTTCACCTCGATGACTTGTCATTCTCAAAGGAAGAAACAGGTCGTTGGTTTGAACCACGACACATATATTCCATTGGCTATGTTTTCTGAAAACCTATTTAGAGGCTAAAAATTCCACCCATGCCGGGATTCGATTTGAGTCGCCCATTAGCTCAGGTGGATAGAGCGCTGGCACGGATATCCAGAGGTCGCGGGTTAGAATCTCGGTATGGGTGAAATGTTTGGCTCTAAATAGGTTTTTAAAATTGTCCTTAGCACGGGTTAGTGCATTAAAAATAAAAATAGCATAATCATGTGGGTACAGCGATATCATTCCGATGTAAACACCTAACTGCAAAGTAGGTAGTCTGGGCTGTAAGTGATGCAATTTGCTTAAGCCAGATGTCGCTGCCTGTACGTAATAAAGAGAATAGTGTAAAGAGGTTCGAAATTTCACTGATGCCGTGAGTCGCCCATTAGCTCAGTTGGATAGAGCGCTGGCACGGATAGCCAGAGGTCGCGGGTTCGAATTCCGGCATGGGTGGAATTTTTAGCCTCTAAATAGGTTTTTAAAATTGTCCTTAGCACGGGTTAGTGCATTAAAAATAAAAATAGTATAATTATGTTTTCTGAATTACGTACATTTGTGAACTTCTTGTAGCGATATCACAAGCTAACGGTGCAGAAAAGCTTCGTGTGGAAACTTGAGTGCATGAGGTGTCAATATACTTTAGCGCTTAAAATTGCGAATCCACTGAGAGTACGCTTTGTGATTGAGTCCGTACTCTCTCTCTCTATATATTGCTCTCTCTCACACACTAACTCTCTCTCTGAGAGAAGACCTGTGCCCTACAGTGGGACGTATATAAGCTCCATTAGTGGTTTCGTCACCAACAAATTGAGATTCTTAGGAATTAATAGGCAGTATGCTTGTAACCGGGGGGTGGGCAGCAGCGCCCCCTGCAGTACAATTCCACCAAACTGCGATCCCCAACCCGCATGCCCAGCGTGGGGATTATGGGCATTGCCCCCCAATTATGGCACAACCTTGCGCTATGGCGCTCATTAGGGATGGGCTATGTCCAGCAGTGGACTAATATAGCCTGAAGAGGAGAGAAGAAGAGGATGCTTGTAACTTCTTCAGGCTATATTAGTCCACTGCTGGACAGCCCTCCCCTATTGTGCGCCATAGCGCAAGGTTATGCCATCATTGTGGGGTAATGCCCATAATCCCACGCTGGGCATGCGGGTTGGGGATCGCAATTTGGTGGAATTGTACTGCAGGGGGCGCTGCTGCCCACCCCCCGGTTTGTGTCCCTTAGTCGCCTTTTGCGACACTTGCGGGAAGAATTTGGGTTGGTGCTATTCTATAGGCCGACACCACACAGCAATGCTTGTAACGCTGACTGAAAATAGCTAGGAACAGTAAGCATGCTTAAAAGACGGCCTATGTCCAGCAATAGAAAAAAATATAGACTGGTAGATTTCATTGGAAACTTAGATTTTTCATCAGGGAACTGATGAATAATAGAGAATCAATGTACGCTGGTCGTATTGCCCGCCTCATTCGCGTAATGATATACGAGATCAAACCAGTTGTATTTATTAAGAAATACATAATCACTTTATTTTCCGCCGCTTAGAACCGTTTAATATATAAGTATGTATAAGTATCGCGAATCATTAAGAAATATTAATATTTACTCTCTCAACTTTTCGTCCTATCGTTTTTTATTTCTCTTTCTTCCTATCTGACACAATTTTTTTTCTTTAAATATTTTCGGGGCTTAATTGCGTAGCAATGTATAGCTATTTTGCCTCAACGTTTCGACGTTACAGTCATCGTGTTCACGAGAAGACTGATGGCTGGTGCCCGTTCGCATCTTTGGCTAATAAGGTTTCAGACTACCCGCAATCAGCCATCACAAAACACTATTAGGGTTGTGACACATTACACTGACAATGTCGGACGATAAGCCTAATAATGTGTTCAAGTAGCGAAAGTTAGAAATGCGTTATATTTTTTTCTGTTCGAAAACAATTATTATTACCTATATACCGCGTTAGTGGACTCGGCCTTAGGCGCCGTCGAGTGCTGGTCCAGATGACACGTCTGACATATATTCGGCCCCGTACATGATTACAGGACGACGTAAAGACGGCCCTTTAATGCTTTGACACGCTACCGTGAAGCTTTGTCTTTATGTAAATATATAATAGGTAAAGAGATATCCTGAGTTCCTGTTATAATATTATAATGTAGTATAATATTAATTGTATAGTACTATATTCTATCGTATTGTATTATATTTTATTGTATTACTCCACACCACATTACACTACACAACCACTTTACAATCTTGTTGCATGCTTTAAACTAATGCTATTTATGTCATTCAATTTTGTTAATAAGTCTGCCTTACCATTGCGAATTAAATAAATAAATATTCACGGACATATTAGACAGATCTCGTTAGCCCTATACTAAGTACAACCTAATGACTGATGTTATAGGTACTAACTTGACGATAGATTTAATACAATATATACATAGATAACATCCAAGACCCGAGACAAACTAGAAAATTTCATTTCCTAGTTTGACCCGGCCGGGGATCGAACCCGAGAGCTTCGGTTTTACAGTCAGCGTGCCAAACCGCTGCGCCACCAGGCCGTCAATAATAATAATAATTAAATTGTAAATCTATTTCTGGTACCCACGATACAAGCTTGCTTAGAGTGGGGCCACAGATAAACTGATTGCACTATTGAATTACTCTTATTGTTGTAATAAGGCAACCAATCAATAATTTTCCACACAGTCAATCCACTGTTTAAAAAATCTTTGCTTGTGCTTTGACGTAAATCTAAATGAAATTTGAAAATGTAGACACTCAATTTAATACTTTATAGAGAATTTTCTTTGAATTTCAGTCCATGATTTGACTTTGAAGTCTTTGAAGGTTTTTAGCCATAATTTCATGAAAATTATTTAGCTTTCTTCTTGACATTATGCCTCGATGTCAGTTTTTCAAGTCATATTAGTAATATTTTGTGTAATTAAGTTTAAATCATAATTTAATTAACCTAACTTTAACCCCTTAAGGCACTACGCGCAAGGCACTAACCTTTCTGCGATGCAGGAAAAGATCCGTGCCCCAGCAGTGAGGACATATAAGGTTGGTAACGAACGTATTTTATAATAACTGAACATCAAAAAACCTTGAACCTACTGTCTAGAACCTAGAATCAGCTAGAACTTTAAACAGTTGCCGCTAAGTTTTTTTATCGTATCACATCACATCACACAATATATAGATAGGCTTAATCTTCTCATAAAATACTCTGAACTATTAAAATCCTAAACAGAAAGCGCACATAAATTAACAAAGTTATTTTATGTGATCTGAGTAACAATTAAGCACAATATTTCTATAAGCCTTAAGCACAAAGCACAGACGGTTTAAGCAAAAACTCGTTTACAAAACAAAATCAGGGAGTGAAACGAGTCAGGAATTACATATAAACTTCACGCGAACCTCAAATGTTGATATTACAATTCAAGAGAAATGTTTCGTTAAAGTTTCGGGCCTATATTTACGATATTATATTCGAGAAAGAACAATAAAGTCACCGTATAAAAGTTTTTGATAAAACAATATGGCTCTTGCTTAGGTTTTTCGTTATGATACGTAAGTAAGGACGCCTGAGTAAGAAGGCGTATAAAACTTTACTTGGCACACGAAAGCTTTAAAGAAGAAAGTTATTATTCTTGTTATTAGTATTAAATGGATGTATACCTCCTTGTACTATCTTGTAATATTTTTGACTGTCTGGAATTAAAGCCAGTATAATGCATGAGTTCTATGTTTAATAGTAATTATGTAAAATCTATTAATGAAGGACTTTGAAAACAGGAGTTTTTTTGGAAACTTAAGTCGCAGTTTTTGTGCTAATTTGATTGAAACATAAACAATTGTGACTTGATTAAAGTATATTGATTATATTTTCCTACATTCGTAACTCCTATAAATTGGCACCAACTCCGAACATAAAAAAACTCTCCATTCAGAAGTTAAAATCGCGGGCCCATACATTTTCTTCGTAGGGCGTGCGCGCGACGCTACGCCGCGGTAGCCGCGTCAGTCTGTTACGAACATTTGCTACGACAGCAGCGCTCGTAGCACTAAGCCGCTACGCCGTAGCCGAGTCGCGTACGCCAACTTTTCTAACAGTTCGGGGGTGGAGTGGAACCTAGTGACTCGTTCTGATTTTGAGTTTGGAATAAAAGTGCATTAGTTTTTTCTTGTGCATAGTGAGAGAAATGCGACTTGTACCATGTTTAACAGTGTCGGCGGGCGGGCAGCGATGACCTCTAAATTTTTCAGGTTAGTTGTCTTTTTTTAATTAAAATTTCGCTCCGTGTCGGTGGATAGTACTCTGGAGCGTTTTAAAATTCTTGTGGGGCGGCGCGGTGCGCGTTTAATGTTTTTCGGACAAATATGTGCTTTGGACTTTATTCTTTAGGCGCCACTGGGTTGGAATGTCACGTTGTTCCCTCATTTGAAAATGTTTCAAGGTTTTTTAACTAACTTTTCCCTGTGTACTGAACTCTTCTAAATTACACTATTTTTATTTTTAATGCACTAACCCGTGCTAAGGAACAAATTTAAAAACCTATTTAGAGGCTAAAAATTTCACCCATGCCGGGATTCGAACCCGCAACCTCTGGCTATCCGTGCCAGCGCTCTACCAATTGAGCCAATGGGCGACTCACGTTTCGAACCTCTTTACACTATTATCTGTATTACGTACAGGCAGCGACATCTGACTTAAGCAAATTGCATTACTTACAGCCCCGACTACCTACTTTGCAATTAGGTTTAAGATCGGAACGATATCACTGTACCCACATGATCACACTATTTTTATTTCTAACTTGTTCACTTACGGTGTGGTTTTATGAATGAATTTTATAATAGGCACAATTTTTTTAATTATATCTATTTTTTTTCTTTTAGTTTAACATTTTATTGCACTGATTTGCACGACACCTACTACATCATCATCATGATCAGGCTTTACTATACCACTGCTGGACATACTGTTTATATGCTGACATTTATTTTAACTTGAATTTACCAAACTGTTTTAGGTTAGAGTATTTTTTATTTTACACCAAAATGTATTAAGTAACAAAATATATAATAAATAATGATAAAACAAACACCAATACGTCTCCGGGAAAAACACACACCAAGACGTCTCCGGGAAAGAGGCGTGAATATATAGAGTGTGTTCATGTTGACACAATATATATCCCCAAAATGAAGTAGAAGTACTCATGATAGAGTCCTAACTTAGTTTCGGGACTCCAGGCGAATGCAAAACATTTTTGTAGTACTCTCCACCCTCTACTTGTAAGTTACCTCAATTTAAATCGTTTTTTATCAATAAAGTATTAATTTGCATAAATTATCTATCTATCGAAGTCCTGTACCTTGCAGACGAACATATGTAACGTATAAAATTTCTTGTCAAAGTATTTGTTACGGAGCTCCTCCAAATCGACTTAAGCGATTTTCATATTTTCATTGTGCTTGTATATTTCGTGGGTTTTAAAATATGTTGCAGGTTTATTACTAAGGCAAAACAACGTTTGCTAGGTCAGCTAATATATTATAGGTACTATTTTTATTTTTAATGCACTAACCCGTGCTAAGGACAATTTTAAAAACCTATTTAGAAGCTAAAAATTCCACCCATGCCGGGATTCGAACCCGCGACCTCTGGCTATCCGTGCCAGCGCTCTTCCAATTGAGCTAATGAGCGACTCACCGGCATCAGTGAAATTTCGAACCTCTTTACACTATTCTCTGTATTACGTACAGGCAGCGACAGCTAATACATGTCGACATATTTACATGGTGCACTACATTGTGCGTCCAGTATGGCCATTTTTGCATATAAAGTGTCGTCTATCTGCATCTAGCGTCCAATATACGGACGTCCAATCGGAGGATGTTTGGAATATACGTCTATTATTCACAAGCTGACCCAGCGGACTTCGTATCGCCTAACAAACAATTCTTTATTTTTTTTTATTTTTCTCTCCGTAAGAACCATCCTCGTACTTCAAGGAATATTCTAAAAAAAGAATTAGCAAAATCGGTTCAGCTACTCTCGAGATTTGCGCTTACCAACACATTCAGCGATAATTTTTTATATATTAGATAATATACAACAAATCAACAAGGTACAGGCCTGATGCGATGGTAGAGGAGCGGTAGATTGCCGGCTTCTCAATTAAGAGGTCGTAGGTTAGAATCCTGGCATGGACCGATGACTTTGTTCTCTAAGTTATGTATCGCGCTCCCTCGTTGTTCATCAGTTATTGTCTTGCTTATACTTGGAGCATTTTTTGTATTTGAGAATTGATTGTAGCAATATGCTTCCCAATTTTCCTTCAAAACATCGTAAGGAAACCCTAATGTCTCAAATGTTAACATACCTTAGCGCTTGTTACGTG
The DNA here is from genome assembly GCA_934045075.1 of Yponomeuta sedellus. Classification (NCBI taxonomy): domain Eukaryota; kingdom Metazoa; phylum Arthropoda; class Insecta; order Lepidoptera; family Yponomeutidae; genus Yponomeuta; species Yponomeuta sedellus. The sequence goes on from OW203734.1 coordinate 4,487,931, forward strand.
CAATGGCCCAACTATGAGGGTTTGTAGGGAAATGTCAGGTGTAAGTAACAAGCCTTCTCGATGAGAAACTAACCCTGTGAATTCCTAATTTAAACTATACACTCTGAACGACCACCTCCGTTTTACGTTCCAGAATTACATATTAGCTTCATTTTATTTATAGACGGGTCGCTGAACTGAGATCGCAGGCTTAAATCCCGGGCCAGCATACGTTAAACAGCCATTTTAGTAGACGTTTTATTAAAACGACATATCATCAGCCATTGTAAAAGGAAACTTCACAAAAACCGAGCCGTAATTTTTCCAGAAGCGAGCTCTACTTGTGTACCTAAAGAAGATGGGCAATGTGAACTAATACTGAGTGAGTGGCATCGGAGAACTGTTTATAAAATATTTATTTTAATTAAATATTTATTATTCTCCACTACACTATGGCCCGAAGGCAGTGAATTACATTTCACACTGATATTACTTTGAGATTATATTGAAATAAAATTGGTTACATTTTGATTTGATTAATATTCTACTTAGTATTTTCTAAGGTTAACACGAGCTGTAGACATAATTAAAACTGTTTTTATACGGATTTATGCTCGTTTATTACATTTTTACAATTTTCCAACGTTTCGGCACTTTTTCAGGTGCCGTGGTCCCGGATGAGGATCAGTCATCCGGGACCACGGCACCTGAAAAAGTGCCGAAACGTTGGAAAATTTTCAGGTGCCGTGGTCCCGGATGAGGATCAGTCATCCGGGACCACGGCACCTGAAAAAGTGCCGAAACGTTGGAAAATTGTAAAAATGTGATAAACGAGCATAAATCCGTATAAAAACAGTTTTAATTAATATTCTACTGATTGCTCGTGGCCTAGTTGAGCCGAGTGATTGGAATCAATCCCTTGAGCTAAGCAACAACAAGCGCGGTCGGGTGGAGGATGGGTTACTCCCGGACCTACCGCAAGTGGCATTTTTTCCGATCTCTTCCATGCTGCCGGCTGTCATCCAATGGCAGTCGTTAAGCCATATCAGAGGCCTTATGAGTAGCTTGATAACTCCTGACAGTCAGGCCCATCACTGTTTTACATTGATAGATGTAAAGTATGACGTGGTTCCCACGACACAAGGTACCCTAGTGAAGAGCCAAAAGCAATGTATGTGCCTATATATAAATCTTATGTTATATTAATAGCATAATTTAACTCGAACTATTCCTCTATTTTTACTGTAAATATGTGTATACTAAGCAGTTTTTTGTGTTAGGTTAAAGCGTGAAATTAATTACGCATTGGTTTAACGGTAACGTAATTAATGAATTTGCAAGTAAATAATTGTAATTGTAATTAAATTGGTAACTAACTTAATTAACAAGAAAAATAAAATATTAAAAGTGAGCATATGTATTGTTCTTATGAGGATAAATTATTCTCGTAAGAACAAGTATTAGCATATAAATTGATTTAACTAAACTAAGCCCTTATGTGAACTCTTCTTGTAGACAAAAACCATGTTTTATTTTTCTGACGATGAAATAAGACATCATGGGGAAATCTCCACGACGTCTTATTACATCTTATTTCATGTTCGCAAACATCAGCTCTTGAAATGCCGATCCGCGATGGACACCTGAGGTAATTCAGCCTATACCTTCTCTTTCTGAGAGAAGGCCTGTGATCTGCATGTATATAGACCACATCTATCTATAATACAAAAAATAATTCCCGAATGTGTTGATAAGCGCAAATCTCGAGAGCAGCTGAACCGATTTCGCTAATTCATTTTTAGTATATTCCTTGAAGTACGAGGATGCTTCTTACGGGGAGAAAAATAAAAAAAATTAAAGAATCGACTGTTAGGCGGTACGAAGTTTGCTGGGTCAGCTAGTCTATAATATAAAAATTAATCGCTAAATGTGTTGGTTAGCGCAAATCTCGAGAGCAGCTGAACCGATCTCGCTAATTCTTTTGTTAGAATATTCCTTGAAGTCTGAGGATGGTTTTTACGAAGAGAAAAATAAAGAAAAATTAAAGAATCTACTGTTAGGCGGTACGAAGTTCGCTGGGTCAGCTATAAAAAATAAATGTGTATTCCAAAAGAGCTTTATTATTGCTACTAGTTAAAATTAATTCCCTTCCGTTCAATGTTTGAATAAGAAATAGCCACTGGCTATTTCTCTGAGCTACGCTTTGATCTCATGGAAACTATAACACTGGATTTCACAATCCGTTGAGATTTACTTCACCGAGGGAAACAGGGCTGCTCCATATAATATAACAAGCGTATTGTTCAGATCATCAGTCGTATTAATGAAGAGCTCTTACTTGTGAGATAGCTCTTGAGTGCTGTCTCTCAATGTGCTGTTTCGTTTCGACCAGCAGCTTGTAATGGAGTCTCAAGTGATCTCAGAGACAAGATTGTTTTAATAACACGCTGATAAATTATACTAAATTACTAGAGCGGCTAGCATAAGAGACATCATTAGCTAAGCTATTTGCTGCTTAGTTGTTGATGCTTTTAATAATATCTATGTATGGTCGAACCTTCCTGCCTCGTAGGAATATAAACGTGCCACAGCAGTGGAGACAAACCAATGTTTGATATCATCATTTTTATTTAAGTAACTGGTTTATGCAGTTTGTTTTATTATTTGTTTTATGAAAATGAATTGATAGAGGTTGTAGTTAAATAACAAAGGACTTTTAAAGTTTATGCAGGCCATTCTGTGCACATATACCCGTTCTTTACATAGAAAAAATCTCTTACAGAGATAAACTGGCTTTCATACGTGTTATTTCTTACGTATTTTATTTTATATACGTCAAAGTCTTTATACAAAATAACGGTATAATAAAAGATTGAATCATAATACAACTAAACAGAAAGAACCAACAAATAATGCACTACTTATTACTAATAGACTAGATATAAAGAAGTGGCAGTGGGCGCATAGCACGCCGAACTGATGGCCAACGGGGCCAAAAAGCTCTCGAATGGAGACTATACCATCATCAACCAGCCACAAGATGGGCGAGAAGACCTCACCCAAGTGGCAGGAATATGCTGGATACCGCTTCCAACCGATTTTTCTGGAAATCCATGAAGGACGCCTATGTCCATCTGTGGATTTCTTGTGGCTGAATGATAAATGTTATAAATATTTCTCCCTTCCTTCCGCTATCTTAATTTAAACACCCAATGCTAAGGTTGGCTGGAAGAGATCTCTGTTAGATAAGTTCACCTTTGAAACAAATTTTATGTAATGTTATTTTGTTTTTACTGTTTGCATCAGATGCTGATGATGAGACTCGATATCGTTTCTGCGAGACTGGGCAGTGTCAATTCATCCAGTGTCTCAGACACGGGTGGTCCACGCGGTCAGTAACCGCTTGCAGTGATCGGGTTGTTGGTAATATTTATTACAAAATTTTAATTATAAACGATGTAACTGTAATGCGTTTAAAAAATGTATTACACATTTGTGGTATTACACAAAAATCTATTACATATTACACATTTGGGCAAAAGGGCTTGTTAACGCCAGAGGTTGCATATTATGTACCTTCTTTTATTTTTTTCTTATTATTAATCAGTCTACGTCTCGCTTGTCAGATTATTCTCGTTTCTTCTTCTCACTGACCGTGCACAAAACTATATAGATATATTCTATCACGCTTAAATATTACAAAAAAAAATTGCTTCATCTAATATCGAACGGCCGTTCTTAGGGAATTAGTGCCTATAAACAATTTAATGTGCGTCACACGGTGAGTCAAGCTCCCGTTGTTTCCATCGCCGTCGCCGCCCCCCTGAATTTGGTAAGCCGAATTAAGATTTTTCAGAACCACCCCTATCCTCATCATTTTGATTAAAAGAAGGTACATAATATGCAACCTCTGGCGTTAACAGGGCTACTATAATTTAAAGGATTATTTAGATGACAATGATGTATTGAATTACAACTAGTACAACGCACGAGTTCTATGTTTTATTAAAATTATGTAAACTGTGTTAATTAAGGACTTTGAAAAGACTAAGTTTGGAGATTTTTTGTCCATTTTTTCTCCAAAATGATCGACACCTAGTTTGAATTGTAACGTTCGTTGAGCCGCAGTTTCTGCACTACTTTGATGAAAACATTTTCATTTAATTTCATTCCATAGTGGAGCTTAAATGCACTTTACTTATTGTTTGTGTATTTATTAATCATTGAAAATATATGAAGAAATTTAATTTTAAGTTTATTTTACCAAATTGTAATTTTTATCATAACATGCATTGAATGCGATTTAAGTTATTGTCAATGTTTTTGTGCAATACAGTATAACAAACAAAAAATTAAAAAAAAAATTGTTCCACACAAGCTTTCTCATAAAAAGTTTTAAAAGATCTAATATTAAGGCGTTTCGGGGCCCTCCGTTATCGACCCTTGTATGTCCCCACTGCTGGGGCACGGGTCACTTCCTGCATCGCAGGAAGGTTATTCCATAGTCCTCCACCGGGGCCAAGTCCGGGTTGGTGGAGGATTGTAAGACAGTGGCGGGCCTTACTGTCAGAAGTTATCAAGTCGCCCATAAGGCCTCTGACATAGCTTAACGACTGCCATTATATGACAGCCGGCACCAACGGCTTAACGTGCCTTGCGAAGCACGGAAGCGCTCGGAAACATGCCACTAGCGGTAGTCACGGGATGCTCACCCATCCTGTACCTGACCGCGCCTGTTGTTGCTTAACCAAGTGATTCATTCCAATCACTCGGTTCGCCTAGGCCACGAGCGCTCGTTTCGGGGCCCTAACTGGCGCCATTATGAAAAAAAAAATCATGTCGTGTTTTACACCCCGAAGCCCCTTAATTGGGTCTTCTCAAGCAGGAATTAAACCTCATTTAATGTCGTCTTACCGTATTAACGCAAAGACTCATTGCAATCCGGCGTATGGTCGTTTATCTTATGTAGTGCGAGTAAAGATGCCACTGCACGCTAAATAAATCATCTCCTTACGTAAGTAGATAGATAGATAGAATAATATGCTCTATTGGATGTACACCAGGAATTACATAAGAGACTTAAAAAATAACAGTACAGTGCAAGTGGCGGCCTTATTACTATAATGACTTTGACGTATGACTTTGATGAATTTGACGGAAAAGAAGAAACGGAAACTGATTGACGGGTAGTCGGCGCAACTAAACAATATTAGACAATATTATTAATGTACATCTACTAAATAAATATAAATTTATTTAGTAGATGCGAAGACCAAAATTTTGTAAATATTTCGGTTTTTCAGCAAGGGCACGTGCCTGCTCTCAGAGAGCGATTGTAGGCTTCGTCGTCGTCAGGCTGTACTAGTCCACTGCTGGACTTATGTAGGTTTAATAACAATGAATTAAGACTTAATTAAGAATTTCAAGGACTAAATATTTGAACTCCTCAAACACCAAAACCTATACTGAAAAAAAACTTTCAATTACGCCGCGGGGAAATAGCTTTTGATGGCAAATTCCAACTTAAAAATGTATCGGCTCGAAACATAGCTGTCGTAAAAGACCCAATAGTAATGGCCCATAAAAGGCCCGCTCAGTTCTGGGAATTGCCCGCGATGTTCTGACTCGTTAGGCAATTGGTCAGGTCTGATCACGTTGAACTTGTTGGCCTATAACATGCTTTATTTTACGACAACTGCTCCTAACTAACCTAACTCAGTGAATGTTTCTGGAATGCAAGTCCACTCTGAATTGACAGGAATGTTTCGTTGGTTTACAGCTTGTAAAAGGCAATAAGAACCTTTATATAAGATTTTAGACCCTGCTCCAGACATTGTCATAAAGAATTCACTTTAAAAACTCATGGTATATCTAGACGCTAAATAAAAAATGATGTATGTAAATGTTATCTTATGTTATTTAGATAACACTTCTTACTAAAAACCATGAGATTTTCCTTTTTGCGACATGCGTTCCACCAACGCTTGATCTCGCAAAAACGCTTTGCTAATAAAGTAGTGATTAATGCCCGAACATTCACACTTCCTCGAAGACTGAGTGCCCTTCATGTGAACGTATAGAAGCACTCTCTCTCTTTTACGAGATAAAGTATGCGATTTGCATAGAGCGGACGTAAGTAGACTAGCAAAAAACTTGTAACACACACAAATACCGATTAAAAAGTACAAGTGAAAAAATACGTCAAGCCAGTAACAGGCGTAGGAATCACGTTGCTTTTCTTTCGATATGATACTGATTTCATTTTCAAAGTTCTTTATTCTATCATATACCTTGCAAAATTTACAACTTTAACAATATGATATTAACCTTTTTGTGACATAAATTAGTAGAATCGTCACTTAGTGCTCCTTAATTTCTATATGTAGCCTATATACCGTAACGATAATTCTTTATAGTAGCTGGCTGGCGTAGCCGTCTAGGCAGTTTGAATTATTTTAAGAATATCGTTACGTTTTGTCTATGTACGTGTCAGTCGTGTTAAGACTCTCAGCTAGGCTAGGCTTTGTGATAAAAATGGTAATAAAAAGAAAGTATTATCGCTAAATCAAGAGTTTCAATAAGTAGTGCGCTACAATATCTCCCACAGCAGAGCGCAGGTATTTTCTTAAAAAGAGTAGCCTTTGCCGACCTCTCCGGGATACAGGCGAGTTTATATAATGTAATGTGGACAATGATGATGTCTCAACCTGGCGCTATGGCGCTCATTAGGGGAGGGCTATGTCCAGCAGTGGACTAATATAGCCTAAAGAAGGAGACGAATGTGGATAAACCCGTATTTTAAATTACATTTAATTTTAATTACATATCACGCCTACATGAGGTAAGTGATTCTATGGCGAAATGTAAATGTAATGTAAATACAACAGTTTAGTAGGAAACCTCACAAAATATAGTAATAATAGCTTTCACGCAACACAATCGTCGTCGTCGTCAGGCTATACAAGTCCACTGCTGGACATAGCCCTCCCCTAAAGAGCGCCACATTGTGCTATCATAGGGGGTAATGCCCATAATCCCCACGCTGGGCATGCGGGTTGGGGATCGCAGTTCGGTGGAATTGTACTGCAGGGGGCGCTGGTGCCCACCCCCCGGTTTGTATCCCTTAGTCGCCTTTTACGACACCCGCGGGAAGAATTGGGTCAACAACACAATCACTTGTCCCAAACTAGGATACCCTGAACTACGGTAACTCGGTAAGGACATTAAAAATATGAAAATACACCCAGACTGAAGATTTCTTTACGAAAATTGCAAGTAAAACGTTAAAAATCAACGCTGCCGAAACGTTACGAGGTAAGGTAGTTACGCTTTACCTAATAAATAATCGCGATTAGATCCGTTTGCGGTAACCTGGAGGGTGCTATAGCGCTCATTAGAGGGGGGCTATGTCCAGCAGTGGACTAAATATATAGCCTGAAATCTTTGCAATTTTGAAGGAAATATGAAAGTTATAATTTTCACACAACATAATCACTTAATCTGGTGATAAACTAGGATTTCGTGTGCTATGGTAATCATATTGTTGTAAACAAGGAGTGTAGACGCCTATATTACAGCCTACTAGCAGAGTGTGGATATGATAGTAAAACGCTAGATGTTGCTCGGTTGATATATTTTCTATTGTCATAAACAAGGAGTGTAGACGCCTATATTACAGCCTACTAGCAGAGTGTGGATATGATAGTAAAACGCTAGATGTTGCTCGGTTGATATATTTTCTATTGTTATGAACAAGGAGTGTAGACGCCTATATTACAGCCTACTAGCAGAATGTGGATATGATAGTTAAACGCTAGATGTTGCTCGGTTGATATATTTTCTATTGTTATAAACAAGGAGCGTAGACGCCTATATTACAGCCTACTAGCAGAGTGTGGATATGGTAGTAAAACGCTAGATGTTGCTCGGTTGATATATTTTCTATTGTCATAAACAAGGAGTGTAGACGCCTATATTACAGCCTACTAGCAGAGTGTGGATATGATAGTAAAACGCTAGATGGTGCTCGGTTGATATATTTTCTATTGTCATAAACAAGGAGTGTAGACGCCTATATTACAGCCTACTAGCAGAGTGTGGATATGATAGTAAAACGCTAGATGTTGCTCGGTTGATATATTTTCTATTGTTATGAACAAGGAGTGTAGACGCCTATATTACAGCCTACTAGCAGAATGTGGATATGATAGTAAAACGCTAGATGTTGCTCGGTTGATATATTTTCTATTGTTATAAACAAGGAGCGTAGACGCCTATATTACAGCCTACTAGCAGAGTGTGGATATGGTAGTAAAACGCTAGATGTTGCTCGGTTGATATATTTTCTATTGTCATAAACAAGGAGTGTAGACGCCTATATTACAGCCTACTAGCAGAGTGTGGATATGATAGTAAAACGCTAGATGTTGCTCGGTTGATATATTTTCTATTGTTATAAACAAGGAGCGTAGACGCCTATATTACAGCCTACTAGCAGAGTGTGGATATGGTAGTAAAACGCTAGATGTTGCTCGGTTGATATATTTTCCGCATGTGTCACAAATTACAACAAACCAAGGTATCCTAGCGATATTCAAATCGGTGTCAGCCATGTACTGGGATAAGATTATAACTGGCCAATACATGTGCATATACCACCTCCAATAAATCAAGCGAAGACATCACAATCATGGAAATACACCCAGACTGACAATTAGTGATGATTTTATAGGCATCTGTTTTTCAGCTCGAACTTCACCCGTAAATATGGTGGATAGATAGATAGAATATTCTTTATTGCATGTACACCAGGAATTACATAAGGGACTTAAAAATGGTGGAATGCTGCACCATGGGTCGTTACCTCTAGACGACTCGGCTAGGTAGTTACAGTTTACGTAATGCATTTCTGACGAGCCGGTCTTATTGTTATCCCAGGGAGCATTATCCAAAATGTCTTGTTTAGAGGGCTTCCTACATTGAAAGCTTTAAGGTGCGCGGGAAATACATTTAAAACGTTTTGTTGATGATAGTCTTAGTGTTTATGTGATTATAACAGATCTTTATCAATCGCGAAACACGTTAAAGCTTTCCTGAATAGTAGCCCAAAAGTTCTGTCGTTGATATTTTTGTCCCTTTATGAACGTCTAAGCAATACATAAATACATAACCTCACGCCTGTATCCCAGAGGGGTAGGCCAGGGACCGAGACCAGGAACTGCCACTTGCCACGATCCTGACAGATCACCTTCGCTTCATCAACGTTCATAAGTCGTTATGTCTAAGCAATAATTTAAATTAATATACACGGACAGTTGGACCGTACGAGTATTATGCATTCCAACTCACTAAAAGTGTTTCGAGACAAAAATTTTTAAGTTCAGCATTTTGGTATTTCAAGTTTTTGTTCAGACGATGTAATAGTGATTACAAATATGAAATTTCTTAACAAAAACTTGATACTAAAAAATGGTAAGCTTAATAACTGTACGTAATACAGAGAATATTGTAAGGAGGTTCGAAATTTCACTGATGCCGTGAGTCGCCCATTGGCTCAATTGGTAGAGCGCTGGTACGGATAGCCAGAGGTTGCGGGTTCGAATCCCGGCATGGGTGAAATTTTTAGCCTCTAAATAGGTTTTTAAATAAGCTTAATAACCTTTATTTCTTGGGAATTGGAATGTTTCTGCGTTACACGGTTCATTTGTTACTATAATTATAAATTATTAAAATTTTTTGAATAACAAAAAATACCAGCCATCTAAGTACACTATGATGAAAACAGTGAATTTCTGCATCAGTTTACTAAGATTAATAAGATTGCACTTTGTGCCAAAAAGGCTACTATAAAATAAAAGATAACGTAGATGACAATGACGCCTGAAATTAAAGCCAGTAATCAAAGCAATGTATGATTTCTAGATTTTAAGTAAATTATGTAAATATACTTAAGTACTTTGAATAGACTAATTTTTGAGCTTTTTTATCCATTTTTTGTGAAAAGTGATCTAGATTTTGAAATGTTCACCTAGCATAGTCTGTAACCTTTATCAAGCCGCAGTTTTTGTGCCACTAAATAAAACATTTTTAATTGTATTTTGGATTTTAAGATTGCATAAAGACAATGCGAGTAGTATCCGAAATGCTAATTTTGCTGACTCAGTCCGATGCCCAGTCGTAAAAATCCAGCTTTACCAAAGTGTATTTACTTTATAGGAACGAAATAAACATATATTTGTTACTAATTTCAGAGATAAACAATTTGAAAATTAGTTTCGAATGTATGTTTATCGATTTGACGTAGGCACCCATGTCAAACATTTAATTAAACTTGTTACTCTAATGGAGTTGATACGTTTCTTACTATGTGTATACCTAGTTTTTTTTAAACAAATAGTTTAACCGATTCGTAATTGCGAATCAATGGAATTAAATAAATGTATTTTTAGTTTAGTTACATTTCGCGCAACTATGTTCGTGTGGTAGATCGGCTGTAACAGATCGGCCTATGTTCATTCTAAATACTGGTGAATTATTGTTTGAAATTAATACTGCGGTAGTAGAGGGGCGTTGAACGTAAGCTTCTCCTTCAGGAGATCGTGGGTACGAATCTCGGCACGTGCCAAAGACTTTGTTTTTTAGTTTACGTACATTTGCAACGTTACAGTAGCAATACCACTCGCTAACGGTGAAGGAAAACATCGGGAGGAAACCTGAGTGTCTGAGGTGTACGCAACCTTAGCGTTTGAAATTGCCAATCCGCGGTGGGCACGCGTGGAGATTAAGCCCATACTCTGTCTCTAAGAGAAGGCATGTATTTTGACTTCATTATTACGAGTGCACGTTAAGCCGTTGGTGCCGGTTGTGTGTTCATTTACATGTTTGTAATGTGTTTACCTGGCTACCATAGCACAGGGTATCCTAGTTTGGGACCAGGACAAGGATTCTAGGACAAGTAGCTGTGTTGTGTGGAAGTATTGTATTGTGTTAAAGTTGACGGCATCTCTGGCGCAGCGGTAACTGTAAAACCGAAGGTCTCGGGTTCGACCCTCGGCCGGGACAAACTAGGAAACGTGGTTTTCTAGTTTGTCTCGGGTCTCGGATGTTATCTTTGTATTTATTCTAATAAATTTATCGTCGAGTTAGTACCTGTTACACAAGTCATTTAGTCGTACTTCGTATAGGGCTAACGAGATCTATGTAAAATGTCCATAAATTAAGAGAGTTAAAGTGGAGATGGACAGGTCACATACTGAAAGATAATACAGAGAAACGGACCAAAAGAATCACAGAATATTACCCAAGAGATGGGAAAAGGAGGAGAGGAAGACCACACAAACGATGGGAGGATGATTTGCCACCAAACTTCCGAAGAGCAGCATTGGATAGGGCGATGTGGAAAAACATGGAGGAGGCCTATGTCGAGAGACAACTTGACGAGTTTCAGTGCTAGTGACAATATGAACTGTTTAATACTAGTTTTATAGTAAGCAAAAGTCAAGAAATAAAGGCTTATATTACATATTATTATTATTACTAGTATTACTTGGAATGGGAAACTACTGTCTCTACTTGGTAGCTCCTCAGGTCTATATAACTTTACGTCGTTCGGAATCCCGTGTCGACATTTCAAATTCCGAAACGGAATTCCGGCTATGACGACGATGTAAAATTGATCTTTTCATGTCATCTATGAAGTGAAGCACCGTTTCGCATAACTATGTGGCGGGATCCTGTTGGCTTAGGGTTAGAGGGTTGGAAAATATGCAAGGGGAAGATCAACTGGTTTAGACATTATTTTTGTTTCTTTGACGGCTTGTTTGTTTCACGCCCTCTGTAGCGAATCTGCCTACCATGCAGAAGGTCCCGGGTTCGATCCCCGGTTGGGGACAAAAAAAAACCATGTCTTGGATGTTTACATGCTGGTGATGTCGTAGTTTCTGGTTCCCACGACACTGGGTATCCTAGTGTGGGCCAGAAGCAATGTATGTGCCTGTATGTAATTTGTTATGTTATGTTCTATGTCAGGTAAACCAAACGTTGAACATTAATAATAATGATACTTATAATGATAAATCAATAAACAAAAGTTGGACGCTAATGTTAGGAAACGTGAGCTAAGGTTAGCATTAAATAGGTACCTATTTACCCTTATAACAATGTTAGCCCAGGGCTCGCCACCCTTTGCATAACAAACTTATTCGGAGGAAACGGAGTTGATGTTTGTGAAACTTTGACATAAACTGGATTCCCTAAACACACTCGGTAGTTGTCGCTCGTATTCCTAGTTTGTTTATTTTATGCTTATTGTATACCTATTACTGTGTAAACAAACGTTGGCAAAACGTAGACCCCCCCTGCACCCCACACCTCAGTGCGGGCGAGTCGCGCAAGTATAAAATCTTTCAATTTCTCCCTCAAACTAATTTTTTTTGTTTATATTCTTTTTAATGCACTAACCCGTGTTAAGGACAGCTTTAAAAACGTATTTAGAGGATAAAATAAAAAATTAAAATTACTATTGTCACTACACTATTTTTATTTTTAATGCACTAACCCGTGCTAAGGAACAAATTTAAAAACCTATTTAGAGGCTAAAAATTTCACCCATGCCGGGATTCGAACCCGCAACCTCTGGCTATCCGTACCAGCGCTCTACCAATTGAGCCAATGGGCGACTCACGGCATCAGTGAGATTTCGAACCTCTTTACAATACTCTCTGTATTACGTACAGGCAGCGACATCTGACTTAAGCAAATTGCATTACTTACAGCCCCGACTACCTACTTTGCAGTTAGGTTTAACATCGGAACGATATCACTGTACCCACATGATTACACTATTTTTATTTTTAATGCACTAACCCGTGCTAAGGAACAAATTTAAAAACCTATTTAGAGGCTAAAAATTTCACCCATGCCGGGATTCGAACCCGCAACCTCTGGCTATCCGTACCAGCGCTCTACCAATTGAGCCAATGGGCGACTCACGGCATCAGTGAAATTTCGAACCTCTTTACAATATTCTCTGTATTACGTACAGGCAGCGACATCTGACTTAAGCAAATTGCATTACTTACAGCCCCGACTGGGGCTGTAAGTAATACAGAGAGTATTGTAAAGAGGTTCGAAATTTCACTGATGCCGTGAGTCGCCCATTGGCTCAATTGGTAGAGCGCTGGTACGGATAGCCAGAGGTTGCGGGTTCGAATCCCGGCATGGGTGAAATTTTTAGCCTCTAAATAGGTTTTTAAATTTGTTCCTTAGCACGGGTTAGTGCATTAAAAATAAAAATAGTGTAATCATGTGGGTACAGTGATATCGTTCCGATGTTAAACCTAACTGCAAAGTAGGTAGTCGGGGCTGTAAGTAATGCAATTTGCTTAAGTCAGATGTCGCTGCCTGTACGTAATACAGAGAGTATTGTAAAGACGTTCGAAATTTCACTGATGCCGTGAGTCGCCCATTGGCTCAATTGGTAGAGCGCTGGTACGGATAGCCAGAGGTTGCGGGTTCGAATCCCGGCATGGGTGAAATTTTTAGCCTCTAAATAGGTTTTTAAATTACTATTGTCCTTAGTACGGGTTAGTGCATTAAAAAACAATAATAATCATGTGAGTACAGCGATATCAATCCGATGTAAAAACCTAACTGCAAAGTAGGTAATCGGGGCTGCCAGTGATGCATTTTACTTGTCCCAGATGTTGCTGCCTGTACGTAATACAGAGAGTATTGTAAAGAGGTTCGAAATTTCACTGATGGAAGTCGCCTATTAGCTCAGTTGGAAGAGCGCTGGCACGGTTAGCCAGAGGTCGCGGGTTCAAGTCCCGGCATGGGTGGAATTTTTCCTCTAAATTGGTTTTTAAAATATATTTTTTTCCATTGGATAGGGCATATAAAGAGAAGATTTGATAACCACCCTTCCAAAATAGCTCTGGTGTTCCACTGGAACAAAGAACTCAGGACGTCCTAAAACAATATTATACGACTGTAGAGATTCGTATCTCCTTCGCTTAGTGGAAATGGTTTAATTTGGCGATAATGAAAAAACGGTTTTTAGTTTTGAAGTTATTTCAGTAAGACGTTGAATAATTAACTAGCTTATATCAAAGGTCGATAGCGGAGGAGCTGGCAAATGCAGTGTAAGACGCCTACGAGTTCGCTGGATTGACGATCTGAGGTAGATTGCTGGCGGTAGATGGATGAGGATGGTCGAAGACTGCCTATTTCCTCCCCCCCTCCCTCCTTTGTCTAGCAGTGGACGAGCGTAGGCTGAATGATCACATATGTTTTGCTGAATCGATGTCAACTCTTTTTTTGTCCCCAATGCAGGGGCAGGGCAGGGGTCTCTTCCTGCATCGCAAGAAGGTTAGGCCATACTCTAACACGGGGGCCTAGTCCGGGTTGGTGGAGGATTGTAAGACAGTGGCGGACCTTACTGTCAGAAATTATTAAGCCGCCCATATGGCATCTGACATGGCTTAACAACTCCCATTACGTGACAGCCGGCACCAACGGCTTAACGTGCCTTGCAAAGAACGGAAGCGCTCGGAAAAATGCCACTAGCAGTAGTCACATAAAGGCTACCTCCATGCTGCACCTGAGCGCGCCTGTTGTTGCTTAACTCAAGTGATTGATTGCAATCATTCGGTTTGCCTAGGCCCCGAGCGCTTTGTGCGTAATGCAGACCGCAAAAGACTCGGAAGTTTGGAAAATCATGAGTGGGCGGCAGTGGGCGTCAAAGGGCTGATGATGATTATTGAAATATCGCCAGAAGCAAAGCCAAACTACTAAACAATAGTGTAACAAAACCGAAGCGGCTCTCTAAGACACAGTCACTGTTTCTATTTCATACAAAAGCAGCATTGTTCGCGCGTCAAGTACAGCTACGGCCCAACTAACAAAACGGGCTTTGATCAAATTTTCCTGTTTGACAACTACACCGTGACCGCCTCTCGTTACGATCAACATACACTGCGTCCCTTGTACCGGATTTATTAAATACTTCCTAATTATTTTTTCTCAACTATTTTTTTTTAATTGATAGATTTTTCTTTGTTGTCTATGGAAATGACTGTTACAGAAATTATTTAAAAATATAACTGTCGGCCTTGTTACTAAAAGCAATTTCTTCCTGGCTATTATAGATGCAGCCAAGAAAGAAGTTAGACGGTAGTCGATGCAGTTAAAACATAGAAGATAGATAGAGAACACTTTATTAACTATGATTTCTTAAATCTAAGTAATGTTATACAGTTGGCGGTCTTATCACTAAGAGCAATCTCTGCTAGAAAACCTTTGAATGGAGTGAATTGCATAAAAAATATAGTCGGTACGTGCATGTACATAAATAATTACTTCGAAAATATATTGATTCCAAATAGCAAAAGACTGCGAGAATATAATTACTTAAAATTACATACGATATAAAGTGCATATATTAAAATTATAATAAACATAGATACCTAATAAATAAATATCTATGTTTATTAAAAATTAATAGTAATATATTGAAATAGGTAGGAAATGTAGATGCTAGTATTTTCTAATGACCCGCGATGTTCATACATTATATTAGATGAATTTAATCACGTGCCTTAACATCATATAATTAATGTGAAGATTCGATAACCACCCATTGCGAATGTCTCCAAAATGGCGCCTCATTAGAATGAAATTGAAGGGGCGTCATATAATCTAAAATTAAAACGATCTAAAATCACCAGGAGATGCTCAGTTTACCAGAAAGTCACCAGTATCAAGACAAATACAGATGAGATTAAACTACATAATATAGCATACTCGTAGCATAACATTTACATACAGACACATACATTGCTTCTGGCTCCACACTAGGACACCCTGTGTCGTGGGAACCAGAAATAACGACATCACAAACATGTGAACATCCAGAACCTGGGGTTTTCCTTTCCCCAGCCGGGGTTCGAACCCGGCATCTCTTGCATGGTAGGCAGATGCTCTACCACTGCGTCACAGAGGTCGCCTGAAGGCGTTGCGACGGAGGCTGCGTAGATATACCTTTTAGCATTATAACATGCGGCAGCGTAAACGCAAATGTTTACTGGGCAGCGGCATGCCGCCTCGCTCTTGCCCGTGTATAAAACATTACTCTTAATAAGAGAGGTTTTGTGTTCAAGAAGATACGTCACGTGATTAACTTCTTAAACGAAGTACTAGCTCTTGAATTGACGGCCTCTGTGGCGCAGCGGTAACGCATCTGTCTACCGTGCAAGAGGTCCCGGGTTCAAATCCCGGCTGGGGACAAAAAAAAAACCCAGGTCATGGATGTTAACATGTTTGTGATGTCGTTGTTTTTGGTACTCACGACACCGGGAAACATACCGGCACATCCATTGCTTCTGGCCCCATACTAGGGCCAGAAGCAATGGATGTGCCGGTATGTTAATGTTATTATTGTTATTAATTATGATTTGGAAGCTAAGCCTAGGAAGAGTGGACTTATATTTAAAAAGTACTGCAAGATAAAGTAATTACGTATTTTACAGAGTAGGTGTATATAGATGGATAGAATATTCTTTATTGCATGTGCACCAGGGATTACATAAGAGACGCTCTCACAAGTCTCTTCACGCTTCTTGTCAGTCAAGCTTCAGGATATTAGATTACGTTCAGCTAAGGTTACGGAATATAGCTCAGAGGGGTAGGCTGATAACGAGGTTTACAGTGGACGTAACTCAATCGATCAGAAAATTAACCTGTTATTAGCTTAATTCCGGATTAATCTACCCGATTTTTTAGTCGAGAGAGTCCGACCAGGTTTTTTGGCGGACTCGACCGACAAAAAAACACCAAGTAAGTTATAAAAACCTATTTAGAGGCTAAAAATTCCACCCATGCCGGGATTCGAACTCGCGACCTCTGGCTATCCGTGCCAGCGCTCTTTCCAACTGAGCTAATGGGCGACTCACCGGCATCAGTGAAATTTCGAACCTCTTTACACTATTCTCTATATTACATACAGAATTTTTAGCCTCTAAATAGGTTTTTAAAATTGTTCTATTATAACCAAGTAAGTTAATCAATAGTGCTTACGAAACTTTCGTTAAGTTCAAGAAATCACTTAACATAACATAACCTCATCCCTGTATTGCGTAGGCAGAGATCAGGGACTGCCACTTGTCGCGATCCTGACAACGCACCTTCGCTTCATCAACTTTCAATGAAATCACACTTAAATCATATTTTACGATGTTATAAAGGCGAAAGTTTATGGGTATGTATGTTTGTTATTTCTTCACGTCCAAACGGCTGGAGCGATTTTAATGAAATTCGGTATAGAGTTAGCTGACACCCGGAATTATATAACACATAAAATTCACCATATTTCGGCTACGTTTTACTGCGGGAAAATATCTTTTACTGTTAATGCACATGTCGTTAAGCCATGTCAGAGGCCTTATGGGCGGCTTGATAACTTCTGACAGTATAAGGCCCGCCACTGTCCTACAATCCTCCACCAACCCGGACTTGGCCCCCGTGGTGGAATATGGCCTAACCTTCCTGCGATGCAGGAAGAGACCCGTGCCCCAGCAGTGGGGACATACAAGGGTTGATAGCGATAACGTTAATGCACAATTTATTTACCCTAATAAACCGCGGGTAATACCGTGGAGCACAGTTAGTATAATTCTATTACTTTCTAGACAGTAGGCATCATAACTACCGCTAATGGCATTTTAGTTAAGCTGTTAGTGCCGGCTGTCATGTATTGGCTGTCATAAAGCCATATCAGAAGAGGCCCTATAGGCAGCATGATAACTTCTAACAGTAAGGCCCGCCACTGTCTTGAAGTCCTCCACCAACCCGGACTTGGCCCCCGTGGTGGAGTATGGCCTATACCTTCTTCAGGGAAGAGACCCGTACCCCTCGGGGGTAAAAGATGAGGCATCATAAATTAATCGCACCTTAAATAACCAGCCTCTAAAGAAAAGCAGCTATAACGGCTTGTAATTTAATAATGGACGCAACATTACATCTCTATCAGGTAGGGTACCCACTGCGTAATACATATTTCTGGGTTGAAAAGTTTCAAATTGTTGGATGTTTCGGGTTTCAGCCGCGGAAAGGTCGGTGCATACAGTCAACAACACATCTTCCTTTATTTATGAAGACTATTATAATTTATTCATTTAAATTATAAAACACTAAAGTCTAAAGCATGCCGTTTAAAGCAAGCATTGTACAATTAGCAACTATAATCGTGACTGAATTACAATAAAAAACAGAATCACTCAATAAATAAATGGATTATAATAAATATTAAATTAAAATCAATCCAATCAATATACATAATAAAGTTAACCATAATAAAGTAAATTATCAATTAAATTCGTTTTACCCACACGGCAGAATCCCCGTGTCCAAAACCGGTTTAGTCGCACGCCTACTCAACTTCTTATCATTGCTAGAACTTTTGTAATTTACGTCTGATTTTAATTCTCTAAAAAGATTTATCATCTTGAATATATGTACCCCATACTTAACTAATAATATTATGTAAACAATTACGAAACAGTCACCAATAAATAATTAAATATAGACGTTTACAAAATACGGAGCACTTCGGTAAAACTTTTTTTATAATTTTTTCCAATTGGATTGTCTTATTTGAATAGTCAAATAAACCTATTTGAACTTGGTACATTGGTTTTCTTACCTTTTTACGCAAATCCCTCTTAGTTTTCACGATAAAACTACAAAAAAACACAAAAAGAACGAAAAAAAAACGGGCCCCTTTGACACTTTCGCTCACGAAAACACAGATCAATTGTATTTTATACAGTGTTTGGTGTCCACAGAATCGTCGTGACGTGTCCTTTCCAACGAGACCTAAGATACATTCGATATCAACGGGCAATTCAATCCGGGCACGGGTCTCTTCCTGCGTTGCAGGAGGGTTAGGCCATACTAAACGACGGGGACCAAGTGCGGGTAGGTGGAGGATTGTAAAACAGTGGTGGGTCTTAAACCGCGTTATCACGGCTTTAGTACGCTTGGACCGAGTGCGCCATCCGAGTAAACTAATGCTTCTGATTAAGACAGTTTTTCGTGACAACACCAAAATACCTATTTAGAGGCTAAAAATTCCACCCATGCCGGGATTCGAACCCGCGACCTCTGGCTATTCGTGCCAGCGCTCTTTCCAACTGAGCTAATGGGCGACTCACCGGCGTAAGTGAAATTTCGAACCTCTTTACAATATTCTCTGTATTACGTACAGGTCTAAATAAGTTTTTAAAAGTGTCCTTAGCACGGGTTAGTGCATTAAAAAGAATATAATTATAGTTAGACCTGAGATTTCCGCAATTGACAAAATTTCATATTTTACAACGCGCAAAACTAAAAATACCGTTTCTTAATTTTGCTATCGTGATTACGAAAAAAATATTTAGAATTTTTGTTATTGCTATCTTCAGAGAAAATAAATAAAAACCTACTTAAACTTAAAATTACGTAAATAGGTTTTTAAAATTATCTTTAGCACGGGTTAGTGCATTAAAAAAAGAGTATAAACACCAAAATAGCCAATCAGAAGCATTACTTTACTGGGATGGCGCACTCGGACCGAGCGCACTAAGACCGAGAAAACCTGGCTTAACAGTCAGAAGATTCATTATTAGTTATACATAAAAAGGAAACTCTTACGTTCATCTCGTTTACAGTATTTCATGCATTCTTTACCTACATTGATGATGATGATGCCTTCCATGCCGATTTCGGCAACGGCGACCAATTCTGTTTTGTGTTACCGGTGCGTCCTCACATGACTAATGTAACCAATTTTTGCAGTAAACGTCCGAAGACAGGTGCCACATGTGAGGACTCCATTTACATAATTGTACAAAATATTCGAAGGCGCTTTATTTTTTAAATGTTCCCGTCGTAAATCAAGCTCGTGCCTTCGTTTATTATTTACATTGATAATCTTATCAGTAAACAGATCAGACACTGGTGGTTGAAAACTCCTTGGATTCATTTTATTATTTTGTATATTTTTCGTTTTATCGACTTTTGATGAGAGGTCGTGCCACTCATTCTGTAATACTCATGTTATCATCATCTTGTTGCCTATTTGTTGTGATATTTTGCTACTATACTTCGTATTACACGTTTTCCATTAGTTTCCTTGTTTATACAGTCCATTCCGCAACACCGGTGTTGATTCAGAGTTGAGCTGTTGTCCTTGGGGTATGCTGGGTAATCTGCCCACCGAGCGTCGTAATATATGATAATAATACCAAAAGTCAATTTCCTTGTAGCGCGTGCAAACTCTACCGTGAAGTAGAAACAGCTCAAATACAAGCTCCAGTCGATTAGGATCCAAACTAAGCGCCAATTTATCAAACCTTAGCTAAGCCTCACCGATCACGTGCCATCAAGGCAGGCCAAAACAGGCTTTAACTCGCACGGGTTAGGTATCAATTCGTATTGCCGAGGAGGCATGAAACTTTGTAGAATTTTGGATGTGACATCACGTCCCACAGTACGCTAATCACAGTGATTCAACTTGTAATAGGTTGCGGTTAGCGTGCAGATGGAATTGTTAGCGTTGTCTGATTCTTCCTTCCTTAAGGGGCCTCTAGACGGGCTACACTTTTTGTGAAATATTTATCTACACTATATCCCGAAAATACAAAAAACATTTTAATGCAGCACATGGCTGGAAAATGTATATCCAGGCCATTCCCGGCAACATTTTTACAACATTATATGGCTCAATATTTTGTCTTTACATGGGCTACATACATAAACACAAACGAACCAAAATAAAGAGAAACAAAACAAACACAAACATAGCACTAGTCGAACAAATCGCAGCAAACTTCACTTCACGTAGCATGAAAAAGGGACGCACTTAGGCCGTAAAGCGAGACAGGCTGAGAAAATATTGCAGTATTTTCGATTGCAAAGCGATCGTTCCGGCCATATGGCTGGGATCTGGCTGTGCTGGGATTCGTAATTCTGAGGCAATAGAGGTATGGCAAAACAACGTTTGCGGGATCGGAAAAAATCTTTTTTTTTATAATGCGAACTGCAAAACGACACTGAACTGCGATAGCATAACTGTTTTTATAGCCCAAAAAAGCTCAGGCAAATCAACACTTGTAATTACCGTCAACCTTCATATTTGTCTAAAAAAATCAAATTCATAATAAAATTCACAGTATTTGATATATTTACAATCATATAACACTTCTTATTAAATAACAACAGATTCGCCGCCATAACTGAACTACCAACCAATGACAGTTCCTCCCTATATTGCCATTTTCAATAATTGCTAAATTGAAGCAGCGCTCGTTTGGGCCGATTTCTGGTTCACTAAGTAAATAGGTACTCAAGTAACGTTCTGTTCCGCTCTTTTCTCTAAAATTTGAAGAGACAGCATTACAGTTAACTATTAACTTAGCAAAATTAACAATTCAGAAACGGGCCCTTTGTGAAATCAAATCCCGATATTTTCAAACCAGCCACTGTTCAGGGAGCGGTTGCAACATCGATATCGATATCAACCCTTGTACGTCCCCACTGCTGGGGCACGGGTCTCTTCTTGCATCGCGGGAAGGTTAGCCCATACTCCACCACGGGGGCCAAGTCCGGGTTGGTGGAGGATTGTAAGACAGTAGCAGGCCTTACTCTAAGAAGTGATCAAGCCGCCCATAAGGCCTCCGACATTACAACATAACGTGGAAAAATTGCCACAACGATAGGAGATTGCACAAAAAGAGGAAGAAAAAGCATAGAATCGGTCTTCTTACTGTACCGAAACTACGGACTAACGCAGTGTACACTTGAATGGAGATTACACTGAGGTGTCATTACCGCCGGTCTCGCGTTTGTTATTAATTCGGGACGTGTACGATTCGCGAACGGAATTGTGCCGCGGGCGAATTGCTCTCTACATGCCACTACGGTGATACAATTTGCACTTGGATGTACGTTTTATTTTATCACTAGCTCCCGCGACTACGTTCGCTTGGCAAAAGGATTATACTAGAGAGCGAGAGCCTTTGAAAATACAAATATCTAGCAAGTGTCTATCGTTAAATTCCTAACTTTATAAGCAACAAAGTTAAAAACCTATTTAGAGAAACCTATTTATTCTCTACCAATTGAGTGCTCAATTGGTAGAGCGCTGGCACGGATAGCCAGAGGTTGCGGGAACGAATCCCGGCATGGGTGAAATTTTTAGCCTCTAAATAGGTTTTTAAATTTGTCCGTAGCACGGGTTAGTGCATTAAAAATAAAAAAATAGTATAAAGCAACAAAGTGACAATTTTTTTCTTTACTTTTCCATGAACATTGTCACTAGGATATTTGGTGGCCATATAGTAAAACTTAAAAAAACTTCTTTTTATTCCACTTAATTTTTTTTTCTCCTGATTGTTTTGAGCAGTATGTACGAGTAGTAGTAGTTCCCGATTACGGGAGATGCAAAAGGAAGGTTTATGAATTTGGCATTTAACGTACTCGTATGGGTGTATAACAATAAAAGATATAGCGTTAAAATGTGAAAATTACTTTAACACGAGGCATCCTCAGGGTCACAAGTGCAAGTGCTGAGGATGCTTCGTGTTAGAGGCGAAACCCGTCGCGTACTTTCTCACACAAGTATTGGTGTCGGTGGTGGTGTGTTTGTGTCTTACTTCTGCTTGAAAAAGTGGGAGGGAGGACATTAACTAACCGCATGGTGCTTTGGCATTACCCTCCCAATGATGGCACAACCTTGCGCTATGGCGCTCATTAGGGGAGGGGTATGTCCAGCAGTAGACTAATATAGCCTGAAGAAGAAGATGATGGTGCTTTTGGGATTTTTGGTGGAATTTAGGAAGTAATTTTTCACATTTTAATGCTTTTATAGATTTCCGCAAAGTAACGCCTGATTCCATAAAATAGTAGATATTATATTCACAGAATATTCTATATTGAACAGAGAAATTAATATTAATAACCTCCACACAACACTTGCCCTAGTCCCAAACTAGGATAGCGTGTGTATCCAAATCCTTGGTGCCCTGCCAACCTCGTCCATTGGTTTCCAGTGGCCATAGTTATAGTTAGACCTAAGATTTCCGCACTAGCCTCATAGTTGGGCCAATGTAAGTATGTTAACACTTCGGTAACTAGGGGATTTTATTCTTCAACGTTAGCGAGTGGTATTGCTTGTATAACATCACAAATGTACATAACTTAGAAAACGTAGTAATACATGCCGCGATTTGAACCCAGGACCTTCCGATTCAACACCGCTCCGCTACCAACGCTTTAGTATAAGTGTACACACCAGATATTAACACGATATTATATTTAGTTACAACATAAATTTGGATATCTAAGATTTCATTATGATTTATGGTCGTGATTCCCAACAATAGCGGTAGCGGCACAACGCTACCAACGGTATTTTTTGGTGGCCACATTAATTTTCAATTATCCTCTGCCCACTTAACGTTGTCAATATTTCCCACTCCGTGCCAATCAACCTAAGCAGACGAAAAAATCCAATTTAATCAACATGATAAATTACAACGGCGTGCTATCGGAAAAACCTTCCCTTACTGATGAGGCTGTTTTTATATGAATTAATCAAGCGGCCATTTTGTCTTGATTCCCTGCGAACGTTCGCTGTCTCCACATGAGCCGCTGTACCTTCACGACATTTTCACGTCCACGTTATTTTGAAACAAAACTACCTATAAGGAAGAGCGGGTGATCGTGCTCTTCCACTGTAAAGGGAAATTTTCCTCCAGGCAGATCGTATGCCTGGGAACGGCCGGTCCAACTATTGTTCGTCGGACGATGCAGGAATGTTGGAGTTTGTAGTGCGCGCGCAGAGTTGACATGTGCTCGCCACACACCTATAATTATTCATTTAATTACGATTTAATAACTTTATTCGGGATTTATTTACTTGAGATTGTGGTTGGAAGAGTACGATCAGTTTTCGCTCTAATTCGCAGTGACTAAGTTAATAATGTGTAGTGCGTTTTAGTTCAATAGTTCCGTATTCACTTATTTGATTTTTGATCGGAAATGTCTGACCTGGTTAAAATAAGCGACTCTAGAATTAAGTTGAATTCCAATCATCGATGCAGTCATCTACGTAATTAATTTTCTTTTTATTTATTGAAAGAAAACAATCAATGCAGTACAATTTCAAGTCAAAAAAATCTTACATGCATATGTATGTGATTGTACAGCCAGTGGCGTTTTCTATAGATTTATACAAAGACAACGCATGAAAAATATAAACTTTCTATCTTATTCTGCTAACACTAATCAAGGATGATTTATATGGCGTGTAGTGGCGTGTATATGGGTAAAGACGGGCCTGTCTCACGTGCCAGTGCCTGGGACATTTTTTTAGATGATTTAGGCTTTCCCAGCACTTAATTCATCCTTAATTGTGATAGGCCGGTTAATTTTGGTTATCACATCGATATTAATATAAATTGAATAAGTTTGCGGTGCCTTAATCACTTCCAAGTAGTACTTGTTGCATCTCTGCTGACAGTCCATGTTTATTGCGAACGAACGAAATTATATTTTTTTTATTAATAAATATTCGTGGACATATTGTAATATGATCTCGTTAGCCCTATACTAAGTACAACTAACTTGTGTTGTATATGCTAACTGGAAGACGGATTTAATACAATTAATAGATAGATAATATCCAAGACAAATAAAGTACCATAACTAAAATAGATCTAAAAACCTATTTAGAGGCTAAAAATTTCACCCATGCCGGGATTCGAACCCGCAACCTCTGGCTATCCGTACCAGCGCTCTACCAATTGAGCCAATGGGCGACTCACGGCATCAGTGAAATTTCGAACCTCTTTACAATATTCTCTGTATTACGTAAAATAGATCTTAAAAATGTTAGTGAACATGCTCCATTGGCGACGCTGATTTTCAGCAAGAGCCTTAGATGTTAGGTTGGAGATACAAAATTACAGAGTCGCTGAGCGCAGAAAGAAAGTTTTCAAGTTTTGTTTTTAGTTTTCTATATTTTTTTATAGTTCAATTGTTCCTTACGTGATAGGATTATAGGTATAAGAATACTTACAGTAGCACAAAACAACGTTTAATGCAAAATACAATAGATAAAAATAAAATAGATTCTTTTTACATAGTGGTGTATGTTTGTGTATGTTTAATCATCCATAGTTTTACATTTAACTTCTATGATGAATAACCTTATAATATAATAATACTAGCTGACCCAGCGAACTTCGTACCGCCCAACAGTCGATTCTTTTTTTTTGTTCTCCGTAAAAACCATCCTCGTACCTACTTCAAGGAATATTCTTAAAAAAAAAACTGCGAAATCGGTTCAGCTGCTCTCGAGATTTGCGCATACCAACACATTTGGCGATTCATTTTTATATTATACAGAAGTATTCAACTGCTTCCTGAATGATCCTTTGATAATAATGTCGATTGGTTGAAAGAAATTTCGGTTGATGTAGCTGCTAGTGCAACGCTGCCGAAACGATGGGAATTAAGGTACATAACTATGTTTTACCTTATTTCGTTATCAACTCTTGTATGTCCCCACTGCTGGGGCACGGGTCTCTTCCTGCATCGTAGGAAGGTTAGGCCATAGTCCACCACGGGGGCCAAGTCCGGGTTGGTGGAGTGGCATTGTAAGACAGTGGCGGGCCTTACTGTCAGAAGTTATCAAGCCGCTCATAAGGCCTCTGACATGGCTTGACGACTGCCATTACATAACAGCCGGCGCCAACGGCTTAACGTGCCTTGCGAAGCACGGAAGCGCTCGGAAAAATGCCACTAGCG
Organism: Yponomeuta sedellus; assembly: GCA_934045075.1. Taxonomy (NCBI): domain Eukaryota; kingdom Metazoa; phylum Arthropoda; class Insecta; order Lepidoptera; family Yponomeutidae; genus Yponomeuta; species Yponomeuta sedellus. The sequence continues at coordinate 4,513,755 of OW203734.1, forward strand.
GTAGTCACGGGACGCTCATCCATCCTGTACCTGACCGCGCCTGTTGTAGCTTAACCAAGTGATTGATTCCAATCACTCGGTTCGCCTAGGCCACGACCGCTTCTACCTTATAAATAACCGCAATTAAACCCGGTTAATATATAAATAAGATATAACTCGATGCAGTGGTTCGTTCTGGCTGGAGGCCATATATAGATGTTCCGGTGTAACAGACATTGGTTTTATTATTTTTAATGCACTAACCCGTGCTAAGGACAATTTTAAAACCTATTTAGAGGCTAAAAAATTCACCCATGCCGGGACTCGAACCCGCGACTAAATAGGTTTTTATGACATTGGTGTATTTGTACCATTTTATTGCAAAATAAACCGTAACAGCAACTTATATAACATACATGTGGGATTAAGGCAGCGAGAAATAAGTAGTCGTCATCAAAATCAGCAGCTTTAATTTTCTATCAACTTTATACTCGTACCTTTGAAACCAGTTAAGCGAGACTTTATCTTAATTATGCACAAATTCTTACTGTCTATCCCTTTCATTCATTTCTTCTCACTCACACCCATCTTCACTTTCATTCGTAAATCTACGTTCCATTCTACTCAGGCATCCAACGTTCCGTTCCTACATACATTGTGATAAAAATTACGTACAGAGACTAATAGTCGTCGCGGTAATAAATAATTGCGATTAGATCCATTTATAACTGATGATGTTTATTATCCTTTTGTATGTCCTATATAATTAAATTAAATAATATTAATAAATTTCACACAATACAATCCAGACAACCAGGCAAGGGCGTCACTAACATGAAAAGACATCCAGACTGAGATTATTTGTACTGATCTAGTACGGCGGCCTCCAGTGGGAGTCAAACCCACGACCTCTGTTCCAGTAGTTAAGCGTGTTAACCACTAGACCCTCGAGGCAGTCAAGAAATCATGGTTGTAATTCTTTGTTTCTTGGTGGTGCAATAAAGTGTTTCTATCTATCTATCTTTCAAGGGAAAAGAAAGGTCTTTCTTTCTTAGACTGCCTCGGTGGCGTAGCGGTTTGGCACGCTAACTGTAAAACCGAAGGTCTCGGGTTCGATCCCCGGCCAGGTCAAACTAGGAAACGATCTTTTCTAGTTTGTCTCGGGTCTTGGATGTTATCTATGTATTTATAGTAAATCTATCATCTATTATTTAAATCTATCGTCGAGTTGGAACCTATAACACAAGTCATTTAGTTGTACTTAGTATAAAGGCTAACGAGATCTGTGTAATAAGTCCATGAACATTTATTTATTTCCGTCTAAGTACAATTTAAAAGGTGGCAAACTTTCATAACCATCAAACCTCTACATGATGTGGTCTAAGCGCATGTCTCCAAACGACCCCTGTATCAAGAACTGAGCAAAAACCGACGCCCGCAGCCGGTAACTGTGCGAGCGCCAAATTGACGGCACTGAACAAAAAATGGAGGTAATGTGCACTGCAACCCGTAAAGCCTTCAAGCTTGAACCTACCAAACACAATCGCAGTACTTGCCGCTTAACCAGGTGTTCCGTCCATCGCCACTTTAGACTCGAGATTCGGAAACCATAAATAATGGTGATATTTTTTTTTCTCTATGACTAAAATACGTATTAATTTATTTATTGATACTTTTTTGCACTTACATGACTTAATGTCATATGCATGTTTTACCAGTGGAGCGCAGTACGTAGGAGAAAGAGTTGGCGGGCGTTTGAAGACAAAACAGATAACCAGAGAACAATTTACTGCACATCTAGAAAAAAAAAGCATAATTGCATTACATTGGAATTTTTCATATTGTTTGTCACGATGGTATGTTCCGTGAGTCAGTGCTACTCACAGCACTGGTTTCTGCTGGACAAATCTGCAAATATTAAGCTGAGGCCGTTTTGCCGCCGCATGGCCGCATAGTCCGTGTGCGGAATGGAGAAAGAGGGGGGAGGCCTTTGCCCAGCAGTGGGACACTAAACAGGCTAACAAAAAAAAAAATTCATTGTTTTTCAACTTCTTCTTCATCTATATCGTCATAAAGGATGCGTAAGCTCGAGTTAGAAAACATCGTAAAGAAACTTGTAGAATAGTTTAGCTTCGCGCAAGAACGCACCGTACAAATCGAGCTCGTAATTTGTAACCGGATCTACACAGCTAATTATGGGCATTACCCTCTATGATAGCACAAAGTGGCGCTCTTTAGGCGAGGGCTATGTCCAGCAGTGGACTAGTATAGCCTGACGACGACGACGACGACGATGTAAAAAAGTCATCGAATAATGAGGTCAAAGAGACGTCATTATTCGATGTCATAAACGAGATACGTGTATCTTGTGACGTTACGCTCGAGTTACGAAACATGGTAGGAAAATCCATAAATTAGTTGGCTTCACACATTTTTACATCTATCACCATGCGGTTGCCAAACATTAAAGGTCTGACAGGGAATCGTCCGATTTGTGTAACGGAACACGATGACACATACGTTTTGCGGCAATTCAGGTCAGATAAGAGGAGCCCGTCTGTCACACGCCTCCATAAATTGTGTGACGTTGGATGTTACAGAAAGTTGAGACGAGTGAATTTGAGTAAAAAGTAACAAAAAGGTGAATAATTTACTCAAATTTAAAAACCTGGCTATCCGTGCCAGCGCTCTTTCCAACTGAGCTAATGGGCGACTCACTGGCATCAGTGAAATTTCGAACCTCTTTACAATATTCTCTGTATTACGTACAGGCAGCGACATCTGGCTTCAAGTACAACTGGCTGAGGTACTCGGGGCTGCAACGTAATATAGAGAATATTGTAAGGAGGTTCAAAACTTCACTGATGCCGGTGAGTCGCCTATTAGCTCAGTTGGAAATAGCGCTGGCACGGATAGCCAGTGGTCGCGGGTTCCCGGCATGGGTGGAATTTTTTGCCTCTAAATAGGGTTTTAAAATTGTCCTCAGCACGGGTTAGTGCATTAAAAAGAGTATAATAATTTACTCAACTTAAAGTAAATAATTTAAAGAAAATTATATATTCTATAAAAATAATAATAAATAAAAAATTATGGAAATATACACAGATCTCGTTAGCCCCATACTAAGTACAACTAAGAGACTGTGGTGAATAACTTTTACGTTTTCAACTATTGCAAAGTCATCTAAAAAAATCCAAGGAGATTAAAACGATCAAAATCAAGGTACTATTTCTATTGAAAATAACACAGAAACTGTGACTTAATGAACGTTACTAGTTGAATTATGTGTATATTTCAAAATCTAAATCGTCTCAATTATCAAGCAAGAGTTTTAAAAACCTATTTATAGAGGCTAAAAATTCAACCCATGCCGGGATTCAAACCCGCGACCTCTGGCTGTCTAGTGGTCGCGGGTTTGAATCCCGGCATGGGTGGAATTTTTAGCCTATATAAATAGTTTATACTATTTTTATTTTTAATGCACTAACCCGTGCTAAGGAACAAATTTAAAAACCTATTTAGTCAGGGCTGTAAGTAATGCAATTTGCTTAAGTCAGATGTCTCTGCCTGTACGTAATACAGAAAATAGTGTAAAGAGGTTCCAAATTTCACTGATGCCGTGAGTCGCCCATTGGCTCAATTGGTAGAGCGCTGGCACGGATAGCCAGAGGTTGCGGGTTCGAATCCCGGCACGGGTGAAATTTTTAGCCTCTAAATAGGTTTTTAAACTCTATAAATAGGTTTTTAAATTGTCCTTAGCACGGGTTAGTGCATGAAAAATAATATATGCATAAGAGTTATCAAACCGGACGCCTAAAAATTTTTAAATTTAATTAATTATTATACTTTATTAGACACGAAACATTTAACAGGACATTACATAAGAAATAACATATACAAAGGTGAGCTTATCATTTTTCTTACTTAGGTTTTGTTCTAAGAATTTATCAAGTTTATCAGCAAATTGTCTCAATTACAAACAATGTAAAAATCTCCACGTCTCGACTCTATCTAATATAGTAAAAATGTCCACGTCTCGAGCAGTCCGGGCCATTGTGGGTATATCCGATGATGAGTCATGCAGAGATCTCTTCAGGGAGCTTAACATTATGCCACTCCCCTGCGAGCTGAGTTGTCACGTGGCCCTGTTCACACACAATAACATTAATAAATTCCAACTCAGAGGCAAAAACGCATCCCACCCGATGCTCCGCAGCAACAAGCTTTCCCATCTCCTCGCGACGCCTGATCACAAACTCTGTAAATCGGAGAGGTCCGTGTACATAATGGGCCCAGCAGTCTACAATAGACTGCCAAACTCTATTAAAAAAGACAGCACCTCCTACAATCAATTTAAAATCAAATTAAGAAAGTGGCTATTAGAAAATATCTTCTACAGCTATAAAGAATTTCTTTGTATGCCAATAGTCATGTACATTTAAGAATAAATGCAACTGAAAAAAGTATATTTAATAACGTATTTTTTACACTATTTTTATTTTTAATGCACTAACCCGTGCTAAGGAACAAATTTAAAAACCTATTTAGAGGCTAAAAATTTCACCCATGCCGGGATTCGAACCCGCAACCTCTGGCTATCCGTACCAGCGCTCTACCAATTGAGCCAATGGGCGACTCACGGCATCAGTGAAATTTCGAACCTCTTTACAATATTCTCTGTATTACGTACAGGCAGCGACATCTGACTTAAGCAAATTGCATTACTTACAGCCCCGACCACCTACTTTGCAGTTAGGTTTAACATCGGAACGATATCACTGTACCCACATGATTACACTATTTTTATTTTTAATGCACTAACCCGTGCTAAGGAACAAATTTAAAAACCTATTTAGAGGCTAAAAATTTCACCCATGCCGGGATTCGAACCCGCAACCTCTGGCTATCCGTACCAGCGCTCTACCAATTGAGCCAATGGGCGACTCACGGCATCAGTGAAATTTCGAACCTCTTTACAATATTCTCTGTATTACGTACAGGCAGCGACATCTGACTTAAGCAAATTGCATTACTTACAGCCCCGACCACCTACTTTGCAGTTAGGTTTAACATCGGAACGATATCACTGTACCCACATGATTACACTATTTTTATTTTTAATGCACTAACCCGTGCTAAGGAACAAATTTAAAAACCTATTTAGAGGCTAAAAATTTCACCCATGCCGGGATTCGAACCCGCAACCTCTGGCTATCCGTACCAGCGCTCTACCAATTGAGCCAATGGGCGACTCACGGCATCAGTGAAATTTCGAACCTCTTTACAATATTCTCTGTATTACGTACAGGCAGCGACATCTGACTTAAGCAAATTGCATTACTTACAGCCCCGACCACCTACTTTGCAGTTAGGTTTAACATCGGAACGATATCACTGTACCCACATGATTACACTATTTTTATTTTTAATGCACTAACCCGTGCTAAGGAACAAATTTAAAAACCTATTTAGAGGCTAAAAATTTCACCCATGCCGGGATTCGAACCCGCAACCTCTGGCTATCCGTACCAGCGCTCTACCAATTGAGCCAATGGGCGACTCACGGCATCAGTGAAATTTCGAAGGTTGCGGGTTCGAATCCCGGCATGGGTGAAATTTTTAGCCTCTAAATAGGTTTTTAAATTTGTTCCTTAGCACGGGTTAGTGCATTAAAAATAAAAATAGTGTAATCATGTGGGTACAGTGATATCGTTCCGATGTTAAACCTAACTGCAAAGTAGGTGGTCGGGGCTGTAAGTAATGCAATTTGCTTAAGTCAGATGTCGCTGCCTGTACGTAATACAGAGAATATTGTAAAGAGGTTCGAAATTTCACTGATGCCGTGAGTCGCCCATTGGCTCAATTGGTAGAGCGCTGGTACGGATAGCCAGAGGTTGCGGGTTCGAATCCCGGCATGGGTGAAATTTTTAGCCTCTAAATAGGTTTTTAAATTTGTTCCTTAGCACGGGTTAGTGCATTAAAAATAAAAATAGTGTAATCATGTGGGTACAGTGATATCGTTCCGATGTTAAACCTAACTGCAAAGTAGGTGGTCGGGGCTGTAAGTAATGCAATTTGCTTAAGTCAGATGTCGCTGCCTGTACGTAATACAGAGAATATTGTAAAGAGGTTCGAAATTTCACTGATGCCGTGAGTCGCCCATTGGCTCAATTGGTAGAGCGCTGGTACGGATAGCCAGAGGTTGCGGGTTCGAATCCCGGCATGGGTGAAATTTTTAGCCTCTAAATAGGTTTTTAAACGTATTTTTTACACATATTTTTTTAAATATTATATAATGCATTTTTTTTTAACATAGACATTAAATAATATTATTATAATAATAATATAATAATATTATTATTATTATAATAATATTAAGATGTATGACATGTAACTCTTAATAGGTTATCAATAAATTATCTGTATCTGTATCTCGTCTAGGATGCACTGATTAAAGACTTTTGTCTTTAGGGACTGCGGTATAGGGTAAGAGGGGTTTTAGCGTACCTCAGCGCTTGCTACGTACAATGGCCCAACTATGAGGCTAAGTGCGGAAATCTCAGGTCTAACTAACTAACTATAGGGGTATAGACGTATAGGCGACGAGAAGACTATAGTGTGGCCATTAGTGCTGTGCACTCCCTGAGGTATGCGCGCGGCGAGACGGGGGGGAATATCGGCTGCTGCGCTCTGTCAGTGCGCCGTCAACCCGACTCGCCTCGCCTCGCCTCGCCGCGCATACCGCAGGGAGTTCACAGCACTAATGGCCACACTATAGACGAAGTGTTTTGAATGATGCCCAGCCCACCTGAATTCTTCTCTGGATTTCCCTTTCGAAGTTGTGTTTACCTAGTTGTGTTTACTTTCGAATCACTCAACATTTTCTTACAAAATGTTAGAATATCCGTGCAAAACAGAATAATAGGGGTTAGAGTATGAAATTGCCGTTTTATTGCAATAGGTTCTTTGAATTGACATAGAATCTTCATGGTTTGAGGTTTTCGAATGAAACTTTTTTCAAATGGTTTCTATGATGTTCTTTTTTTAAAAAATGTGAAACATTTGAATATCGACTTTCAATTGTTTTTGTTATTTAATTTAGACAAGAAAGATGGATACTGCGAAAATTCGAGTGATTTTTGAATAAGAGTTCCGACGCGGAACTAACGCGGCAGAAACAGCCCGCAATATCAATGCTGCGTTTGGAGAGGGGTCTACTGTTCATTAGTATCGTGCGATTTTGGTTTAAACGCTTACCATTTGAAAAAAGTTTCATTCGAAAACCTCAAACCATGAAGATTCTATGTCAATTCAAAGAACATATTGCAATAAAACGGCAATTTCATACTTTAACCCCTAATATTAAACATAACAGAAGCTTATCACAATTTACAGGCAATGTATTTTCCCAAATCCGTGCTTCTATCCATCCTTCTATCATAAAGCCTGTGTCACACTCGGTCGTAAATACGCCGATATGAATGCTCATTCAACGGCGAACTTTTCCCTTCACCGGTTTAATGAGAAAACTTACTGTTTGAATCGCATGGGGGCGCGGCTGGCGTTAGTTCTTCGTGGCGGTATAGGGAAACTGCTTAATAATGCAGCTTATTTTGTTCAAAAATACGAGAAAGCGGAAGTGGAACTTCAGACGAATTTAACCACCACCTTTAATTAGGCACAATATGTATTTTTTAATAAATTGCTGTAGTTTTTTTATTTGCTTGTTGTTGTCGATATCAATTCTTAGTGTGAATCTTAAACATACACACAAAGGGTTGATTGCGCCTTGCAAAAGTACGTAGTCACGGGACGGTCACCCATCCTGTGCCTGACCGTGCCTGTCGTCGTTTAACTCAAAACTTATTTAAAAACCTATTTAGAGGCTAACAAATTTCACCCATGCCGGGATTCGAACCCGCAACCTCTGGCTATCCGTACCAGCGCTCTACCAATTGAGCCAATGGGCGACTCACGGCATCAGTGAAATTTCGAACCACTTTACAATATTCTCTGTATTACGTACAGGCAGCGACATCTGACTTAAGCAAATTGCATTACTTACAGCCCCGACTACCTACTTTGCAGTTAGGTTTAACATCGGAACGATATCACTGCACCCACATGATTACACTATTTTTATTTTTAATGCACTAACCCGTGCTAAGGAAAAAATAGGTTTTAAATTTGTTCCTTAGCACGGGTTAGTGCATTAAAAATAAAAATAGTGTAATCATGTGGGTGCAGTGATATCGTTCCGATGTTAAACCTAACTGCAAAGTAGGTAGTCGGGGCTGTAAGTAATGCAATTTGCTTAAGTCAGATGTCGCTGCCTGTACGTAATACAGAGAATATTGTAAAGTGGTTCGAAATTTCACTGATGCCGTGAGTCGCCCATTGGCTCAATTGGTAGAGCGCTGGTACGGATAGCCAGAGGTTGCGGGTTCGAATCCCGACATGGGTGAAATTTTTAGCCTCTAAATAGGTTTTTAAATTTGTTCCTTAGCACGGGTTAGTGCATTAAAAATAAAAATAGTGTAATCAAAACTTATTTTGTAATATATTCTTCTTATTCTCTAAATATCTTTTTTTTTATTCTTAGCCTCTAAATAGGTTTTTAAATTTGTTCCTTAGCACGGGTTAGTGCATTAAAAATAAAAATAGTGTAATCATGTGGGTACAGTGATATCGTTCCGAAGTTAAACCTAACTGCAAAGTAGGTAGTCGGGGTAAGTAATGCAATTTGCTTAAGTCAGATGTCGCTGCCTATACGTAATACAGAGAATGTTGTAAAGAGGTTTGAAATTTCACTGATGCCGTGAGTCGCCCATTGGCTCAATTGGTAGAGCGCTGGTACGGATAGCCAGAGGTTGCGGGTTCGAATCCCGACATGGGTGAAATTTTTAGCCTCTAAATAGGTTTTTAAATTTGTTCCTTAGCACGGGTTAGTGCATTAAAAATAAAAATAGTGTAATCAAAACTTATTTTGTAATATATTCTTCTTATTCTCTAAATATCTTTTTTTTTATTCTTAGCCTCTAAATAGGTTTTTAAATTTGTTCCTTAGCACGGGTTAGTGCATTAAAAATAAAAATAGTGTAATCATGTGGGTACAGTGATATCGTTCCGAAGTTAAACCTAACTGCAAAGTAGGTAGTCGGGGTAAGTAATGCAATTTGCTTAAGTCAGATGTCGCTGCCTATACGTAATACAGAGAATGTTGTAAAGAGGTTTGAAATTTCACTGATGCCGTGAGTCGCCCATTGGCTCAATTGGTAGAGCGCTGGTACGGATAGCCAGAGGTTGCGGGTTCGAATCCCGACATGGGTGAAATTTTTAGCCTCTAAATAGGTTTTTAAATTTGTTCCTTAGCACGGGTTAGTGCATTAAAAATAAAAATAGTGTAATCAAAACTTATTTTGTAATATATTCTTCTTATTCTCTAAATATCTTTTTTTTTATTCTTAGCCTCTAAATAGGTTTTTAAATTTGTTCCTTAGCACGGGTTAGTGCATTAAAAATAAAAATAGTGTAATCATGTGGGTACAGTGATATCGTTCCGAAGTTAAACCTAACTGCAAAGTAGGTAGTCGGGGTAAGTAATGCAATTTGCTTAAGTCAGATGTCGCTGCCTATACGTAATACAGAGAATGTTGTAAAGAGGTTTGAAATTTCACTGATGCCGTGAGTCGCCCATTGGCTCAATTGGTAGAGCGCTGGTACGGATAGCCAGAGGTTGCGGGTTCGAATCCCGGCATGGGTGAAATTTTTAGCCTCTAAATAGGTTTTTAAATCTTCTTATTCTGACAATTATTATGTCCCCACTACTAGGGCACGGGGTCTCTTCCTGTATCGCAGAAAGGTTAGGCTATACTCCACCACGGGGGCCTAGTCTGGGTTGGTGGTAACTTTTGAGTGCAATAAAGTAACTCACACAGAAAAAAGTCAGAGACAAACTTTACTCCTTAATTTCTACTCTTTTTGACAACGTGTACATCGTACAGTTATTTTATTTTTATTTTATTAGGCACACAAAACAGATATTAGCCAGTACATCATCAAGATAAAATTAATTAGCATGTAAGATCTAGACTTATCTCCGAAACATTGTGTACACAGCATGGTTACAATGATATTATTATGAAACTTAGAAGAGTTACTTAAACTTACATAACATGCATTTTATGTATTCTTTTACATTCAATGAACGTTTGTTCGTTTGACTGTTAGGCCCAGGCCTCCTCTAAAAGAGAGAGAATAGGCTTAATCACCACGTGTGCCACCGCAGATTGACAATTTCTAGCGCAGAGTGCTTAGTGCGAGTTTGACAGATCCAATCGAATAACTACTACCGCGTTAATTGAGCATTGAGTAGTGAGTATGAGTAAGTTAACCGTTCGAACTGGCAAAACGCTGTCACAGTACAACTCGCACTCGCGTTTATTCGTGTTTTGGCTGGTAAACGTGTTCACTTCTCAACGTAAACCATTATAACTCACACTCAGCAATTTTAATTTCTATACTTGTCGCTAGGTGGCGCTTCCTCGATGCAATAGAAATATTAGTTTACGTTAACGCGATCGAGTAGTTAAAAAACTCGCACTAAGCACTCTGAACTATAAATGTAGCAATTTCTAGATTTCCAGTGAGACACTCAGGTTTCTCACGATATTTTCTATCGTTAGCGAGTGATGTTACTATTATAAATGTTCGTTACTTAGAAAACAAATTCATAGGCAGTCACAAAGTGATTCAATTCAATTCAATCATGTATTGCCTTAAATTACAGTAATGTAAGGTGTTAAATTTTGATATTTTCTAGTACAGTGTAATTTCACCGGTAAGCGGTATAGCAACTTAGTACATAGAGTAAAAAATTATATAATCATTAAAATCATTACTAGAATGAACAATAATTAATCATAATATGATTCGAACCCACGACACAACTTCTATCGCTCGATTGTTATCGAACTCCAAAATAATTTCACAGATTTTTATGTTTTTTTTTGTGTATATTTGGCAGGTCTAAGAATACGTTGTAGGCTAATTAATACAGAAAAAAATCGCGTTTGTGAGATCAGCTATTTTAAGGATAGTTATTAAAAACCTATTTAGACGCTAAAAATTCCACCCATGCCGGGACTCGAACCCGCGGCTTCTGGCTATCCGTGCCAGTGCTCTTCCAACTGAGCGACTCACCGGCATCAGTGAAATTTCGAACCTCTTTACAATAGTCTCTGTATTACGTACAGGTCTAATTATGTTTTTAAAATTGTCCTTAGCACGGGTTAGTGCATTAAAAAGAATGTAATATAGTTAGTTAGATCTGAAATTTCCGCAGCCGGGTTTTCACGATCTTAGTAAGCTCGGACCGAGTGTGCCATCCGAGCAAACTTGTACTTCCGATTGGCCATTTTAGTGTCGTGACGAAAACCCGTCCAATCAGAGGCATCACTTTACTGGGATGGGCACTCGGTCCGAGCATACTAAGACCGTGAAAACCCGGCTTTAGCCTCGTAGTTGGGCCATTTGTACGTCGCAAGCGCTGAGGTACGTAAAGACATAAGACACTAGGGTTTGCTTATGACGTTTTCTTTCACCGTCAGCGAGTGTTAGTGCTACTATAATTTCACAAATGTACATAACTTAAAAACAAAGTCATTGGTACATGTATGGGCTCGAACCCATGACCTCCCGATTGAGAAGGCGGCGTTCTACACCGCTCCGCTACCAACGCTTTAGTTTAGGTATACTCATCAGATATTAACACGATATAATATTTTAAAATAAATTAAAATATCTAAGATTATATTCTTTTTGATGCACTAACCCGTGATAAGGACAATTTTAAAAACCTATTTGGAGGCTAAATACAGACTGTACGTAATACAGAGAGAATTGTAAAGAAGTTCGAAATTTCATCGATGCCGGGTAGTCGCCCATTAGCTCAGTCGGAAGAGCGCTGGCACGGTTAGATAGACAGATAGATAGAGAACACTTTATTGTACATAAAGAAGGAAATTAAACAGATAGGTTTAATTTCCTTCTTTAGAGTCCCGTTCGAGTCCCGGCATGGGTGGAATTTTTAGCTTCTAAATATATCTAAGATTTCACTTTATGTCTGTGATTCCCAACGGTGTCATGGACCGTCTGAGTCAAGAGCATTTGCGACTCCAAATGGAGTCCTCTTAGAGAGCGTTCACGCATCACTGAACTACTACTGAACGATACCTCACTTGGCACTAGAAACTCTGTATTGATAAAAGTCTTTGAGAAAAACTTAACCTAAATAAATTATAAACCTTACTTTGGAACGTTTCTCAATTGAAAATTTCTCTAAGCAAATACTGAAAAGTAACGTTCTGTCACGCTCTTTGCTGAGAAAATCGAAGAGACAGCACTACAGTTAACCATTCACTTAGCGAAATTCAGAAACTAGCCTTTTGAATACCTACATTTAAGTGATCATTTTTAATAAACCTATTTAAAGGCTAAAAATTCCACCCATGCTGAGACGAATTTTTAGCCTCTAAATAGGTTTATTAAAAAACCCGAACTCGAACCTGCGACCTCTGGCTAACCGTGCCAGCGCTCTCCCAACTGAGTTAATGGGCGACTACACGACCCCGTTTTGCCGTGCCAACCTCTTTACAATACTCTCTGTCTTACGTACAGGCAGCAACATCTAGCTCAAGTAATTTGCATCACTTGCAGCCCCGAGTACCTACGTTGCAGTTAGGTTTTTTAAATCGGAATGATATCGCTATACCCATATGATTATATTATTTTATGCCACACCTGGCAATAAAGTGGCTTTTTCCGCACGCTGCGCGTACGGAAAAAGCCGCTTTCTGGCCAAGTGTAGACATAAAAAGATGTACACAACACGGGAGGTAATAAAGAAAGCTCTCGATCGCATATTTACGTCCCTCGCTTGCAGCTCGGGCCGCAAACTTCTGCGATCTCGGCCTTTCTTTGTATTACCACCCTAGTTGTGTAATGTACTATTATAACATATTTGCTCGTAAAGTGGTTGTAATTACACCAATTTCAATATCGTAATATATCTCATTACGTACTTGTGCGATAATGTTATGTAAAAGGCACGTGTTTTTTTTTAATAAAGTTTTAAGATACTCTGTCTAAAAATTAACGATACTTTTAAAAATCTTAGCAAAGAGGTTTTATGTCAAGAAAGTGATCAATATTTTATGAATAAAATTAACTTTGGGAAATAAAATATAACAAATAAACATTTAATTCTTTAATTTATTTAATTTTGACAATAAATTACAACCATTTATCTCACTATTTTTTTTTATTTTTAATGCACTAACCCGTGCTAAGGAACAAATTTAAAAAACCTATTTAGAGGCAAAAAATTTCACCCATGCCGGGATTCGAACCCGCAACCTCTGGCTATCCGTATCCGTATTTTTAGCCTCTAAATATGTTTTTTAAACCATTTATCTGTAACGAAAACAGAAAAATATTAATTTACTTTATTAGTAATACTGGTTGTTTTTGTACCTTTGCCTAAAAAAAAAAAGTTGATGCGCGCGCATCGCTTATTTGTGGACAAGTAAAAATAAATCCGCGCGCTTTTTCTTTTCGATGTATTGTTTTTATTTGAAAATGTCGTCAAGTAGGTAGTGATGATAACAAAGTCAGAGTTTTATTAATTTCCTCGTAAATATGTAATAAAACGTCGTATGACATACGTGCGCTTTGAAAATTACAGCCTCTTCTTCCTTAGCCCTCGCCAATGGCTCGGGCTAGTAATATCGCCTCGGCTGTAATTTTCAGCTTATCGCACTTATATCATAATGTACTATTATAATGCAGTAACCCGTGCTAAGGATAATTTAAAAAACCTATTTAGAGGTTAAAAATTCCACCCATGCCGGGACTCGAACCCGCGACCTCAGGCAGAAACATCTGGCTGAACATTAGAAAGAATATAATTAAAATGATGATTTTATCTAGTTTCTAGCGCCCTCTGTTGGTGATTCCACGTAATAACATAATTATTAGCTTTGACGCACAGGTCAAACGCTGCAGAGTACGTGTTACTTTTAGAGTGGTCCACTTAGTAAACCCTTATTAGTGAGTAAATTTTTAAGGGGTAATTAAACTTCCCGTGCACTGTACATACATAACATTTGTTAGTATTTAGATATAATTCTTTGGAGTGATTAACATCGTATACAAGAAACTGTTTCATAAATCAATAAATAACATAATATTTACATACAGGCACATACATTGCTTCTGGCTCCACTAGGATAGCCTGTTTCGTGGAAACTAGAAACAACGACAGCATGTAAACATCCAAGACCTTGAGTTTGGATGGTGTTATTCTCTAGGCCGACACCACACAGCAACTGCGATCCCCAACCCGCATGCCCAGCGTGGGGATTATGGGCATTACCCCCTATGATAGCACAACGAGGCGCTCTTTAGGGGAGGGCTGTGTCCAGCAGTGGAAGCCTGACGACGACGACGACGACACTGTAGGTTCTAGAAATACTTGTCTCATAAATATTGTTGATGTTGATTTTTTGTAAAAAACGTTCATCAAAACAAATAACGATATTTATTCCATTGCTGGCGCTAGTTAGCTCCCCGAAGTGCCTTAAGCCTACATTTTCTCCGAGAGAAGGCCGGTGCCCTGCAGTGAGACGTTTATAAGCTTTTATAAGCTCTTGTAAGCATGTATATTAATTTGGCTTGAGTACCTAGAGGATAGTACAACCGAGGTGGCTGAAGACCCTGCAAGCAAGGTCTGCTTATCAGGGCCCTAATGTGTAACGCTACCCGGGTAGCGAGAATGGGCAATAAAGGTGCCCGCCACAGTCGTGTGCGTCTCTGGTAGTTACGTCCCTGTACAGTAGGCAGCAGATCAACCTTTGGCCTTTGGAAGGGATGTGGACGAGTGAAGCGCTCGTGACCCAGTTGAATCGAGTGATTGGAATCAATCACTTGAGTTAAGAAACAACAGGCAAGGTCAGGTGCAGGATGGGCGACCGTCTCGTGACGCTAGTCGCGTGACTCCACCAAGACCCGGTTGATGGAGGATTGCAAGACAGTGGCGGGCCTTACTTTTACAAGTTATCAAACCGCCCACAAGGCTTCTGACATGGTTTAACGACTGCCATTACATGCCAGCCGGCACCAACGGCTTTGCGTGCCTTGCGAAGCACGGAAGCAAGTAAAATCTGGTCGAAAAGTTGTAAGGGAGGATCGAACATACTTACATGAATACATACACAAATACGAGTCAAACACATGAGCCTCCTTTTGGGCTTCACCGCAATCAGGGTAAATTACGTAACATAATTCACCTGAACACCTGTTAGGTAACATTTAAGTGCGACTTTGCAACAAAGTCGAATCTCCTTTCGACTGTACTCGCAGCAATTCATAAATGGCTGGTCGGCAACAAAAAAAAAGTAAAGTTAGTCCGCTCGCGACACGTTTAAACATGTATAGGGCAAGCGTGGCGGGAGAGTCGGCTCGTTGTTGGAATGGATAAACTTTTGTATCACTACGTAACAGTCGCACCTACTATTCTTTTAAAGTAGATAGATACATAGATTCCACTAAGGCCTTCAACCCATTGCTACCTATGGTGCTGAAGTGAGAATTGCCTCCCTGAGTGCTTAGTGCGAGTTTGCCAGTTCGAACGGTTAACTTACTCATACTCACTACTCAATGCTCGATTAACGAGGTAGTAAAGTTATTCGATTGGATCTGTCAAACTCGCACTAAGCACTCAGGGAGGCAATTCTCACTTCAGCATCATAGGTAGCAATGGGTTGAAGGCCTTAGTGGAATCTATGTATCTATCTACTTTAAAAGAATAGTAGGTGCGACTGTTACGTATTTAAAAACCTATTTAGAGGCTAAAAATTTCACCCATGCCGGGATTCGAACCCGCAACCTCTGGCTATCCGTACCAGTTAGCCTCTAAATAGGTTTTTAAAATTGTTCCTTAGCACGGGTTAGTGCATTAAAAATAAAAATAGTGTGACTGTTACGTAGTGATACAAAAGTTTATCCATTCCAACAACGAGCCGCTGCCACACACACTCGCGTTTATTCGTGTTTTGGCTGGTAAACGTGTTCACTTCTCAACGTAAACCATTACAACTCGCACTCAGCAATTTTAATTACCATACTTGTCGCTAGGTGGCGCTTCCTCGATGCCATAGAAATATGAGTTTACGTTAACGCGATCGAGTAGTTAAAAAACTCGCACTAAGCACTCAGGTCTTCGATTGGAGTATGGGCATGTTGTGCAAACCTAATTAGACTATATCTTACCTTTCAATGATCCATCCATTTCAGCCTATATTGCAGTCCACTGCTGGACATAAGCCTCACCCAGGGTGCGCCACCACCAGCCACCTTTTTCAGGTCGTCGGTCCGTCTGGCCGGAGGACGTTCTTAAACTACGCTTGCCGACTCGTGGTCTCCTTTCAATGAACAACCGTTGTTTAAACTGTGAACAGCACTTTTCAACCCAATCAGCATCCAATCAGCGATGTTATCAGAGTCTCTACCGAAACCTTCTCAAGCACTCTTTACTCTGTCGTCAGAGCTAAGTGTTTATCTTAAGAGGGTCGAGTTGTTCTCGGTATTTGTTTGATCACTATATTGAATACTAATCCCGCGAAATTAGAGAAAGTTTTGGCTCCCAAAGATACTCGTACTATTCACTGTGTTTGCTTAACCCGCCCAAATACAAACAAAACTGAATCTTTGAAACTATGAATAAATGATGACTACTCTTAGCGATAAGACCGCCAGTTGTATAACATTACTTAGATTTAAGAAATCATGTTTGTATTCTTTTTCTGGTTGTGCAATAAAGTGTTCTGTATCTATCTATTTATTTATTAATTCTTTATTGCACTCAAATAAATATAAAATGCGGTAGACTTGATGCCTTAAACCTTTTCTGCCTGTCAACCGCAGGAGGTAAAACTCAAATAGGTAGGCGTACCAAGAAACAAAAAAACAAAGAGAACAAAAGAAAAAACAATATATGCAATTTAAAAATATACTTCGTTATCAACCCTTGTATGTCCCCACTGCTGGGGCACGGTATAAAAGGTGAAATGGAATGAACCTACATATAAATACGTATAGTGCCATCCATAATAAAATATGTGCACAAACTAAACTACAAATACTGTGCAAACAATTAGAGCGCAACAATTGACCATACGTACGAAAACGGAGACCACTTTTAGGGTTTGTTTCACAATCTGCAGATACAGTTCCGGTTGAGCTATTCGCAAACAGGGCTGCCGTTTGTTCTAAATTTGAAGCCATATACAAACACACGCATTATACGAAAATTTATTTTAAATTTAGAACAAATGGCAGCCCTGGTCGTGGATAGCTCATCTGGAACTTTATTTGAACATTGTGAAACAGGGCTTAGAGTACTTATAGGTAACTTTAAAGATATTCACTCATATTCAAAAAACAGGATGTTCTACATTTTCAGAATGAGACTATTTCTTATGCGCATACAATAATACCTAATTTAGGTACTAAGATACAAAATTTAGTCCGACTTCATCGATGCTACCTATTTCATAGATTGCTTTCCTTTGTCCCGTCTTTAATTTTGACGAGAACAAGATATCAATGAAGATCGGAGCTCTCGTATCTAAATTTTCGCTCTGCTTTGCAGTAAAGTTTTTTTTATAAATCATTATCGGCAAAAAAGCCTTCCAATATCAGACTTCCTCAAAGGAAATTGTTTTTCCTTTATTCCACTTCTGAATTTGAATTGAGAAATCGTAATTAGGAGAATAATTGTGAGACTGCTTTGTCATAGCGGAGAATCACGCAATAAAAAACTTCAAAAATTTTTGGAAACATACTTCTAAGCATCGATAAAATATTACTTTAGTATAAAATATTACTTTAGTAATATTTTATCGATGCTTCTAAGCTTGGTCCGAGACCCTGTTCGCCTCTAAACGTTGAGGGTAAAACATGTAAGACAGAAATAGCCAACTTGTTTAAGGAGAACTTGTAGCGTTATTTATTTTTAAGGAAATACGCTACTAAAATTAATATTTTTCTTTTTTCCAACTTCACGTTTTTCGTTTCATAAAATTATTATTTTCATTTTATTTCTTCTTTTACTCGTTCTTGGCCACTATTTTCAGCTTTCTTTGAATGAGTGATTATCTGTGGCAATCACTCATTCAATACTTTTTCACTCACTCATCTCGGCTCTCGCAGCTGATTGAAATTTGACCACGGAAGGAGTTGGGTGTGCGCTCTGTTACGCCGCCAGTCTCCAACCGCCCTAGCGGCCATTTTTTAATCAGTATTTTATATTTTCTTGTCTGCGACCCTTTGCCCCCGCTTTTGGGGTTCAAGGTCCCCTTTAAAAATTCGGAGTCTGGACTAGCTTCTTCCGGACTCATTTTAAAAGAAGCCCGCTACAGTCTGCGCCTCTACTACTTGAAGCCTAGCCCTGGTGTGCTTCCCGGAGGAATCGGCGCTAGCCTTCTACGCCGCTATCGAGGCGACACGGCGCGTCATCGTATCCAGCCTAGGGAAGTACCTATCGGCAGCGTGAGCTGAACCAACCCACCTGGTGTAGGGCACGAACACATTATCCACAACCCACTTCTTTTCTTTTTGTAAATAAAATATTGTAAATATCTTAGATTATTATTTCTACCCCAGTCTTTCCCAAGCGCGACAAACTTTAGAATAGACCCAACCTTGTTACGTATGCCTATGTCACCGTTACATTCGGCAACTGTCTACCCGAGTAGCGCCTCTCCGCTGGGTTTCACTGCTGCTGAGGTGGCGCGTGCAATAGGTAAAATGACAAAGGGAAAATCGCCAGGATTTGACAGTATTAGCGTGGAACATCTTAAGCATGCTGGTGTGCACTTGCCAAGGGTGTTGGCAGTGTTCTATACCATTTGTATAAGACACTGTTATTTGCCCAAAGAGTGATGCTTACGTACTATTGTGGTGCCAATAATCAAGAACAAGACAGGTGACCAGTCTGATGGGTCCAACTACAGACCAATCTCACTGGCGACTACTATGGCCAAGGTGATGGACTGTCTGATTGGTCAACATCTTGTTAAACACTGCAAGCTACTCGATGCACAGTTCGGATTCAGAGCTGGCCTGTCCACAGAGACAGCGATTCTGTGCCTCAAGCAGACAGTCCGATACTATACGGACAGGAAGACGCCAGTGTACGCGTGTTTCTTGGATTTATCTAAGGCTTTTGACTTGGTGTCGTATGAGTTGTTGTGGCAGAAATTGAGGAGGGAAACTGACCTGCCAGAGGAGCTCGTACGAGTTCTTGATTATTGGTACAAAAATCAAGTCAATGTGGTGAGATGGGCTGGGGTAGACTCAGATAAATATAGGCTGAGGTGTGGTGTGAGGCAGGGAGGCTTAACCTCTCCTCGCCTTTTTAATAAATATTATATATATATATATATATATATATATATATATATATATAAATAAGCTCATTGAGGGGCTCAGCAGCGCTGCAGCTGGGTGCTCTATTGACGGTAAAATGATCAATAACATTAGTTACGCCGATGATATGGTGCTGCTGAGCCCATCAATCAGTGGCCTTAGGAGGCTCAAGAAACTGTGTGAGGAGTATGCGGAGTCACACGGGCTGAGGTACAACTCTAAAAAGAGTGAAATGCTGGTTTTCCAACCACGTAAACAAAAGGTGGCCATAGTGCCTTCTGTAAGTCTAAATGGGACGGTGCTAAAGAGGGTCCAGCATTTTAAGTACCTCGGTCACTGGGTCTCCGAGGACCTTTCAGATGATCTCGACATCGAGAGGGAACGGAGGGCGATGGCCGTTCGGGGGAACATGCTGGCTCGCAGGTTCGCAGGTTGTACTAGCGAAGTTAAGATAACCCTTTTAAGTCGTACTGCCAATCGTTTTATCGTTTTACACGTGCAGCCTGTGGGCCGGCGGTACTCGGAGGGCGCTCAGTGCTCTCCGAGTACAGTACAACAATATCTTTAGGATGCTGTTGGGGCTGCCCCGGTACTGCAGTGCCTAGGGCATGTTCGCGCACGGACGGATTTCACGCAATAATGCGCAAGCGTGCGGCGGCGTCCTGCAGGTATTGGCGGACAGGCCAGACTGTCCAATATGGAACCATTTGGATGGCTTGCTTGTGAGGGAAATAGCATAACTTATTTTTATCACGTGCGGGCCGTCTAAATGAGTTTACAACGTAGATATACATCAAACCTACTAACATAGTTTTTACCTTTAGTTTAGATTTAGTTTTTTAAGTTACTAACATCACTATGGAACACTGTTTTTTTTTTCGAAATAAATGTCTATTATTATTTGTTGGCCTTATTATTGGTTGATGCCAATGTGTGTTGTAGTTATAAACATGCTGCTGTCTCAGCATATTGTCACGGGTTATAAACCCGAGACCACTGGTTTTCTGACAGGGCCTACTCACGCTATGTTATTCACGCTCTAATCCTGCAAGGGTAGTCAGAGGCAAGGTTTGATGATGATATCAACCCTTTGTTTGCCCTCACTGCTGGGGCACGAGTCTCTTCCTGTATCGCAGGAAGATTAGGCTATACTCCAGGAGGGCCAAGTCCGGGTTGATGGAGGATTGTAAAACAGTGGCGGGCCTTACTGTCAGAAGTTATCAAGCCTCGTTATAAGGCTTCCGACATGGCTTAACGACTGCCATTATATGCCAGCCGAGACCAATGACATTGCTAAGGTTTGCTAAGAGTCTGGTTTGTTATAGCTTTATTTCTTAAAGTTAATGAAAAAACTAAATTTTTGCTGCTTGTATGAATTGTATTATTACTGGTATTGGCATATCTATGTAGATTTTATATGAGGTTGCTTATATCTTTTTATTGTTCACCGGCAAACCAACAACACAAAATAATCACAAAATAAACTTATCAATAAATAAGAGTGAACCAAATAATATGTTCTTTAGGTTCTCCTTTATTGTACTGCATTGTAGCCCAAGACCGTATTAAACTCGTAGATGGAGCTGAGATCTATATTACAGACTCAATCTAGCTTAGATATCTGATTCAGTTGAAACTCTACTTTTGAAACCTTAACTACATAAGAACAGTTACGTTTTTTAAATTTAAGATTCACTGTGTAAAAGGTTTCCTTACGCCAAATAAATTTAATTATCTTTATTTTCATCCTAGAGAGAGTGTATGGACTTATTTACCACATACGACCACCGTGGATTGGATATTTCAAGTACTAAGCCCTTTAAGCCCGGAACGTTTAAGGGATAAATAAAAATAAAAATCTTGTTTACCTACCATTATATACATGATTTTTCATTGTATACAATGAGGATTTCGTACCATTGTACGGAACCCTTTCTACCCGAGTCCGACTAGCGCTTGACCGGTTTTTTGCTCCAACAAAGATTCCAGCTCCACAGCCGTCTATACCTGCCACGGTTTAATCTCTGCCACCCCTATTTTACGCGGAGACAAATGCTAATGGCGACCCTTTGTGCGGCGTGTAACATCCGATTTGCAAATGAAAAGGAAATGGTTACAAAAGGCGCTTGCGGCGACTAGGTTCTCTTTTTTGTCGAGGCTTTTAGACTGAGCGTACATAAGTAACTAGACGAAGAAAATCGTGTGCATGTAGGGTCACATACTTACAGTTTGTTAGCTTTTAGAATGTACCTCGGCTACTATCGGATAGATATGGATATACTCGTGTAATAGAAATATCGGAACTAATATGACACTAACTCCCGCAGTCAGAGACGAGATCTTTCACTTATTATCAATGAAACAGAAAAGGACAACGGCATATTTAACGAGAGATAAACTATGATTGACGTATCTGAGTGCGGCGGTTATTTTTTTTTAATAATATTTTACTGATAAGACACAGTTAATATTTACATTTCATAAGGCATCACTTAAACCTTACAAGGTTTTTGCGTGAAGCCTGAGCCGCTTTTATAAACGTCTTTTGATTAATTAAACTTAATAAATGAAATGGACAGGTTAGTGCATTAAAAAGGGTTCGAGTCCTGGCATGGGTGCAATTTTTAGCCTCTAAATAGGTTTTTTTAATAGGAAAAGTTTTATACAGAGTAAGAAGTAGTATTAGTAGTTACACTCGTGTGCTTTCGGCGAAAACCGAAGCCTACTCGAGAGCCCGAGGTATATTCTAAAAGCTAACAGACTATACTAGAACTACATCAGTTCAAATAGCCTCAGTCTGAGTGTATTAAATGTTTGTGCTGTCCTTGCCTGGTTTTCTGGTAGTGCGGGGTCTGGTCCCAAACTAGGATAGCAGTTTGGGACCAGGTCTAGAGAATGTGTTGCGCAAAATTTATTATTATTATACTGTAGAACTGTATGTCATTCAAAACGCTGCGTAATTGCAATGACTAATGAATGTTGATGAAGCAAAGGTTTGTCAGGATGACGGTAAGTGGGAAACTCTGGTGCCCATCCCTCTGGCCCTCTGGCCCTCTGGCCCTCTGGCCCTCTGGGACACTGCCTTAGTTTATTGAATGTACTATAAATTTAAAAACCTATTTAGAGGCTAAAAATTTCACCCATGCCGGGATTCGAACCCGCAACCTCTGGCTATCCGTGCCAGCGCTCTACCAATTGAGCCAATGGGCGACTCACGACATCAGTGAAATTTCGAACCTCTTTACACTATTCTCTGTATTACGTACAGGCAGTGACATCTGACTTAAGCAAATTGCATTACTTACAGCCCCGACTACATACTTTGCAGTTAGGTTTAACATCGGAACGATATCACTGTACCCACATGATTATAATATTTTTATTTTTAATGTACTAACCCGTGCTAAGGAACAAATTTAAAAACCTATTTAGAGGCTAAAAATTTCACCCATGCCGGGATTCGAACCCGCAACCTCTGGCTATACATACACTACAAATATTCCTATAAATATTATAATGTACTATAAATATTCCTTATGGACACGGGATTTTTATCATATCACTATTTTAAAACGATGAATCAGAAGATTACAAAAGGATGAAGGAAGAGAAATGACGAAACAAATATATATTGCGAATGTGAGTGGAAGGGCTGGTAAGGAACGTCCTAGGCGGACATCGACTAAATAGGGTATATTAGCAAAGATAAGATATGATAAGAATATTCTTTATTGTATACAGGAAAATTAGCAGATACAGAAGATCAGATAGCGATATGGGCCTATAGTTGCATGGGTGTCTAACAATATTTTTTTATTGTATACCAGAAAAAAACAAACAACATATTGACAAAGACACTGTATACAACAAGCGGGCCAGGCCGCACTACCCAGGCTGAAGAAAATATAGCCAGCAGTAAGCCAAGTGCCAAAGAACCACAGTACGCATCATTAGCCGCGAAGGAAAGTAACAATAAAAACTATAAAAAGCCACGGCTAGTGCGCGGGACCAATCAAAGCGCGATTCACCCGGACATCAGGCCGAGGAATGTGACGGCACTCAGTGAAACGGCCAGTCATTGGCCGCGCTGCTACATAGCTGAAGTTAGGCTGGTGGCACAGGAAGATGTGTAGTAGTAATAACGTTCACGAAACACAAACTAAGTACTACGCTATTTACATATAATTTTTTTCTAAAGGCCTGCGCAGACGAGGGGGCGTGTTCCTTGGGGACAAAAGTCCCTAAAAGAATCGTAAAACTATCCTACGAGTAGTCGTCGCGGACTGAACGCCTACGATGTGCGGTCATTGTTCCCCAGAAATGCGTTTGGAAGCAAATGAGATTACACATAAATGAGATTCTGAGATTACATTGTGTTGTTATTCATAAGAAGTTGAAATAAAAGATGCGTTTTAAAAGAAAACACCTAAATTTTGTCCAGTCCGGTCTCTTGACGTCCTCGGTAACTTGAGGGACTTTTGAACTGGGTACTTTTAATTCTTCGTGTGCGTTATTCGATACAATTTATAAGAGATCAAGTAAGAGGTATATCGACGGAAAAAAAAGTACGCGGGGGATAGTCCCTCGTCTGCGCAAGCCTTAAACTATAACTAAAAAATTAAAAACGTTCTTTAGCAAATTTTGTCACTTTTTTTTGAACCATAGTCAATAAATGAAATTCTTTTTTGAGTCCTTTTTATTTTGAAAATATGTCTTTTAGGCAATTTTAAAAGTGTAATACTTAGTTTTTCATGTCATTGTAGAAGTAGAGTAGAGAATACCCTATGCTATAATAACCTATGCTATAATGGCCATTTGTACAAATATGCAAACTTCTGAGATGTTACCATGCCGGAAGTAATGAAACCGTTTGGCCAACGAGGCAACGGCCTTGTTTTGTTTCAGTCTTTGCCTAGACTATACTCGTAGTTACTTAGAAAAGCGGTGTAATCGCTATTATTTACATTGATAGAGAACACTTTCTTGTACATAAAAATGGAAATTACACAACTATTTAATATAAAAAGTGTGCGGCCAGAAGCAATGTATGTACCTGTATGTAAATGTTATGTTATTTCTTAAGCTAAGAGAACACGCGGCGGGCTTACTAATTAGGTAAAGTTTAATTACCATAGAAACAAACAAAACAAAAGTTATGGAACTAAATGATGTTCCGTTTACCCCTATCCATACTAATAATACCCCTATCCCTACTTTAATAATATAAATAATGTAAAAACTACTGAATGGATTTTAATAACCAGCTGAGCCACTACCTTTTGCCTTATTTTATAATATCTAGTTTTAAGTCTTGCTTTGTTTAAGTTGTTTTTGATAAGGCAATAAAATTCTTTTTATTCTTATTCTTAATAAAAGTTTACAATAAAATAGCTTATACATCAGAATAACACATTGGCTACAATTTATAAAGATATTATGTAAATTATTTAGAAATAACGGTGTCAACTAAGTAAGAAAAAAAATCTACCCGATAATTCTGCGCAGCTGTAGTCGCGGGCACCAGCTAGTGCACATAATTTTTATAACATAATTTATAATACTAAAGATAAATATTATTCTAAATTGAAGTTTTTTTTCGAACAAGATTTTTTTTTTCTTTGGGTAATAATTTAATATTGTAATTATATTTAAATAAAATAATAAATTTTCCTATAACTAACTATATACAGCATTAATACTTAAAAAGATTTACATATTTACAAAGAAAAGAAAGGTTTAAATAAAAAAGTCTACACTGCTGCCGATGGGAAGAGTTCCATATTGTAGTTTATACTAAAATATTAATTTATTGTGATCAAAATTCTTAAATTAATTTATTTAATTAGAATTTCGATCAACAAATTCAACTTTTACTGAACACACAATTTTGAAAGTTGTATACTCCTGTAAAGATGTTTCAAACTGAGTTGTACATTAGAATAAGTAGTTTTTAAATGAAATGTGAAAATACTGTTGGAGTAGCTAATAAATAACAATAATAATACTAGCATGGTTTACTTTTAAGCAATTTTGTATTTTTGAAAATACGCTTGCCATCCAGGGATTGCAATCGGGATAATTTATCTATTGAGTGTGTATCAAAATTTTATTATGTAACTTAATTTTGAAGCTTTTTTCCTGTGACTCGGTGTGGCAGCATCCTTATCCTTCCTTCCGCTACTCGGCGGAATATTGCCGGGCGCCCTAATGACTAGCGAAACCGTTACAGAGCCCTCTGTTTGATTTTACGTCTATTCCTGTCCGTAACATGTTTCCGGAACACTTGCAGCTATTTTCGAGGACTTAGTTACTTAAAGACGCGTTTTCAGGTTCTAAGTAGACTTGGACTGAGTGACAGTTTTTTCTACTCGGAAGCTCCGTGAAACCTAGACCGAAACGTGAGTGTCTGAGGTGGTCAAATGCCTCAGCGCTTGAAATTACCAATCCGCGGTGGGCACGGGTGGTAAAAAAGCCCATAATTTCTCTCTGAGAAAACGCTCTGTACCCTAAATTGGAACGTTTATAGGCTACACAAAAAAAGACTACACGTATCGTCTACGCCAGCCATCTTAGTGAAAAATGTTACTCCGATGAAAACGGCTTTGCTTTTTCACTAAGACCGCGCTCTACTTGCCTGAGCTAGTAAAATGAAATCTCAAAAACAAAACGGCTCTAATAGTATGAAATCAAATAAAATCAAAATTGTTTTTATTTGGTTTTATTTGATTAAATCAAAGAAGCACAGAATCTGCGGCTTAATGAACTAATGAACGTTGCAAGGTAAACTAGGTGTACATTTCATAATCTCAATCTCGCAAAACATCGCAACGTCCTTAGTATTTTATTGACGGGATTTTAATTAATTGAGTAGGATAATCTACATATCCAATATGAAAATAGTTAATTCAGACTTAATTATTGTTAAGTCGGAATCGACTTGTAAACAACAAGTTATTTCGTACTATAGGCAGACTAAATACCTATCATATTATGTAATTTTGTTTGGTTTTGTTTTAATTAATAATCGAATTTTTGTGTATTCAAATTGTGAAAAAAATATATTGAATTATGAATAAGATGTTTTTTATTAACATAGTTTTTAAACATCTGTTTTACAAATACTTGGACCTGAGTGGTCTGAACAAATAATTGATTATTATTACTATTATTAATGCTTATGGCAATAAGTTCGACGCATTGTACGATTTTATAGAGCAATAAAGTATTAATAAATAAATAATTATTTAATGGCCTTAATTAACACAGTTCACATAATTATTATTACTCGGCGCCCGTTTTGAAGTGTGGCTAAACCTTTCTGCGATGCAGGAAGAGACCCGTGCCCCAGCAGTGGGAACATACGAGGGTTGATATCGACATAATTATTATAAAACATAGAACTCTTGTATTGTACAGTCTTTTATTCCGTAAGTTTCGCGTTTCATGAAGAAAACTCAAGAGGTGGTGAAATATTGATGTCTGTGGAGTTTTATGAAGCTGTGTGAAAAGTATTGTGTAATATATGAGTTCCATTGCATTAGCCAAACTTCTTTGTCTTTTTTTATACTTTAATTGTCGAAGTTCAGCGGTAATAGTACATTACACAACTAGGGTGGTAATACAAAGAAAGGCCGAGAACGCAGAAGCTTGCGGCCCGAGCTGCAAGCGAGGGACGTAAATATGCGATCGAGAGCTTTCTTTATTACCTCCCGTGTTGTGTAAATCTTTTTATGTCTACACTGGGCCAGAAAGCATTTTTCTCAAGCTATTTCCGTACGCGCAGCGTGCGGAAAAAGCCACTTTATTGCCAGGTGTGGCATAAATTTATTTTCGCTTCTAGGTATTTATCGTAGCAGTAAACTTTTGGTACTTTTTTTCGAATTCATTAAGATGATTTTGAAGCAAAGGCTACTTATGAATAAATTTTCCAAAGATCAAACTATTTAAAGGCACTATAAAATTATGAAAGTAACAATAAAAACAGAGGACGTAACAATAATAGTACTATTTCCCTTTACAAATAATTGTTTTACTTGGCAATAAAATAAACTCCGTCCAATATTGCTAGAAGTCCAACCGTCTGAGTCCTTTTTCTCGGTTATTGAGTTACTGTGTTGTGCGGAAGTTATTATTACAACTTACTACAAATTTGTTTTTAATCTCAATAACAAACTAAAATATTTTTATCCCTTCTATTCGAAAAGTGTTGCTTTGGTCCTCTATAAGTGGGAGCATAATAGTTATTTGTTATACAAGAGTGCAAAGTTGCTTTTTAACCGCGTGTTCAATTTTGATGACCGAGCAAGCGAAGGATTCTAAAATGATTCAAAATTAGAATCCTGAGCGTTAGCGAGGGAATCAAAAGAGCACGAGGTGAAAAATCTTTGCACTCGAGTGCAACACGTAACTTTTCATTCCACCTCAGCGAGGAAATGACTAAATGCAAAAAAAAACGTTTACAATCACAAGATAGGTACACTTTTATTTCAGTTTATGTATTAATTACTACATTATGACAGGTACCTAAGTATTACAGAATAATCTTTAAATTATAACAAAATAATACTAAGGTATAATTAAGAAAATTTTAAAGTAACGTTGCTACAGTTATTTAAATTGAGTGTAATATTTTTTTAATTCACAAACTTAGTGCACACGATGTTCTTAATTCAATTTACTTTATCCTCTGGAGAATAAAAACGGCTTTTCCACTCAGATATTGAAGATTAAAAATACTCTTTCCGAGATGGTGGAATGAAATAGTTTTTTTCCGATCGGAACTTTTTAGGGGGTGGAAATGAGATTTGAATTTGGAACATGAAATCGAACGCAAATTGTTTAAATTAGTTGATGGTATAGATTAGCTGGCTGGCTGCACGACACGAGGAGCTGCGCGAATGAAAAAAAAACAAAAGCGCGCGAATTACGCCGAGTTTTGAAAGAAACAATGCATTAACTGTTGAAACAATAACTGTGGTAACTAACAACGTCGTAGAAACCTGTAACCCACGGAATCACGGGAGAAATATTTTCCCATAGAAAGGGCATGAAAAGTAGAGTATAACTCGAGACAGCAAACTGTTTTTCCCTAGGGCTAAGAACTTTGAATTCCTCGCTGCGCTTAAGATTCTACGTTCACTGTGGTTCGAAGTAGCACTAAAAATACTATTTGCTCCCTGGTCATAAAATTCTATTTTAAGTATTTTATTATATTTATTGTATTTCAAATTTATTTATTGTTATGTTATATAATATTGCACTACCTGCTAATCTTGTCTTCAAAACTTAGCTTAGCTTAAATAATGCTAAGTACCATTAAACTCAATAAAGAATTTTAATAATAATAATATTATATAACTACGTGCGATTATTCGTGTTTTTTGCTAAGTCCCTCCCCTCCTTACGAGTCTTGATCTCAAAATGCAGTCTTCAGTTCCACAAGTCTGAATACGTCATTAGCTGAGTATTGACACCGTAGTTTTCAGCAGAGCAACTGCTTGGCCCGGTAGAAGGCAAAGCTTTCCTTTGACTTTCAGCTCTCGGAGCTAATAATTAACTTTGGACGCATCTGGAAATAGAAGCGGGAAACCTCCCGGGAAATTGTGTCTCGTGTAGGTAGACGTTTGTAGCTAAGTATACTGAGATTCGTCACGATGTTTTCCTTCACTGTTAACGAGTGGTATTTCTACTACAAATGCTAAAATGAGGTGTCTGAATTGGAGCGCGTGTTATAATGTTATGTTACGTTATGTTTTAGCGTCACTTATTTATTATTAACTCTTGTTGCGATCTGGCCCCGGAAGGGGTGAAATACCAATAAGCCATTTTGAACTGCCATTTTTTTGCAATTTTTTTGTGGACGCAGTTCCGCATTTCTCAAATTAGAGAAAGTACTATGTAATTATTCAATAAGTGTTATACATCCCTAGAATTTGCATAAAATTCCCTATCCGAATATTGTAGTTCTTGTGCTAGTAAAACTTACATGATTTTCAAATGACGAGATGCATTATCCACGCCATTTTGACACTAAACTTTGTCTCACTATTTTTACTAATTACTTATTCACTAGCACTGAACTAACACTTATCTAATCTGCATATTGTCTATAACTGTTTAGATAATTTTTACACTCACATGAAAAGATAAAATATCAATGACTTACTCAATGTGAAGGTTTTAAATACATCTGTTAGTTTTTAAATTTTACCTGTTCTTGTATCTGTTTCTTCACCTTATAGAAAAAAATAATGTTAAATTGCTTTAAATATGGCTTCATCACTACGCGTGCCCAATCGCGGTGGGTAGGTACTCGTAGTGATTAAGCCCATATTGTCTAGGTTAACTAGAATATAATGCTGTTAGAATAAAGTACGCCTTTGTACTTTATAATTTGTTTTAATAGTGCAATAAATACTTTTAATAATAATAATAATAATAATACCCTCTCTATTTCTCTCTCTCGCTGAGAATGCCTGTGCACTGCAATAGAGATTTCCTCATTTTTTGCCCTTTCAAAGCCTGTTTGATAGTTAAAGCATTCAATAATACTAAAAATAAATAAATAACTCCTACGCAACGCAAACACTTGCATAAAGGGGCGAGTCTCCAAAATGCTGCATGTTCAATAGAGCCATATTAGTCCTGTAATGGTCGTTTCATTCACGCTATCAGTTGTCTAGTAACAAGTCGCATTGCAATGGTATAACCCGTGCTACGTAACTCTGTGCCTAGCGCGATTTGATCTTCTTCACGAGAGATGTCAATTTAATTTGCGCAGTTTGGACCCCTGGAATGACATTGCACTGCTATTTCCTTGTAGACTACCAAATTGAGGCAAATAGCACTGTCGTGCTTATATCATTCTATTGAAAAACTACTCGTATTAGGCTCTACACTCTAGGATCTAATCACTAGGCATCTAGGATCTAAACTCGGCAGAGGCATCTCAAATATAATAAGAATACCCAGACAGAGGTCATATTATGTACAAATGTACAGTGGCTACAATGGAAAATAGACCTACATCCTCTGGCAAGGTGATCAGACTTGATATCGCTATTTTAATAAGGGTTTGACTAAAAGAATCACCAATGTTCATGAAGGTATGTAAGGAGTTTGTTTCGTAACGAATATTTTTTTCAGGCTACGTGCTTTAAAACAATAAGAAAAAAAAGTGTTCTAATTTCAAAAAGTCGCGTGATTCACATTCCTTTTTCAAATCACACAGGTCGTCAAAGGTTTTGCACTAAATGATCGCTGCTTATCAGCGCCGGTCGACCTACTTTTTGCGCCCAATAAAACGTTCATACGAGAAGGAAATAAAACGAAAGGGGCGAAGACTGATTTACGAGGCATCATAAAGGGCTCGTCTCTTGCCACAAAACACAAAAGGGTAGAGGGTCCTATTCGATATTTATGACCCCACTGCTAGGGCACGGGTCTCTTCGTGCATCGCAGGAAGGTTAGGCTATACTCCACCACGGGGGCCAAGTCCGGGTTGGTGGAGGATTGTAAGACAGTGGCGCGTCTTACTGTCAAAAGTTATCGAGACGCCCATAAGGCCTCTGACATGGCTTAACGACTGTCATTACATGACATGCGGCACCAACGGCTTAAAGTGCCTTGCGATGCACGGAAGGTCCTAAGGTCCATTTATTAAAAATACCTACGTATTTATAGAATCAAGAATCTCTAGAAGAATCTCAAGAAGAAGAAGAATTGAAAAAAACGTGTTAGAAAACAAGTTATAATTTTTATTCCATTGGTGGCCCTTGTTAGCACCCCAAAGTGTCTTAAGACTCTATTATAAAGTTAAAACGTGTTTCGAAAATAATACACGTTGAATTTATTTGTTAGCTTATTTTTCACATAATGTATTATTTTTGAAACTTACAGCTTTAACATTAATTGAGTAAACATTTTGTTATAATGAATAAAAGAAAGGTATTGATTCTAATTAACAAAAAATATTAAGCATTTTATTTGTTTATCAAAAATTATTAAGGCGCTTTTGGGGTGCTAACTAGCGCTACCAATGGAATAAAAATCATAATAATTGGCCTTTTTGCATCTACTTAATGAGATGATTTATGCAGCGTCCAGTGGCATCCTCACTCACACTAGATGGGTGAAGGGACCACTCCGACGCTGTAGTGCCTGGGACATGGTTTTATAGATGGTGTAGGCTTGCCCAGCACCTATACCATTCTGACAGCTTAGTCGGCCTAGCCCACAGGAAAGACTAGTCAATACGTGCGGAGCCAACCAAGCCGCGGGTTTCCTTACGATGTTTTCCTTCACCGTTAGCGTGTGGTATTGCGACTACAAATTCGCAAATGTACGTAACTTTGAAATTAACCAAAGTCATTGGTACATGCCCGCACTCGGGATCGAACCTGGGGCTCTCGCTTGCCAGTCCATGGTTCTACCAACTGAGCTACCACCGCCTCAAAAAATCATAACTTGTTTAATAATACGTTTTTTTTTTTCAAAAATTGTATTCAAAAGGAAAAGCTGCAACATTTGTAAAGCAAATAGAGCGCGAATTTAATAAAATTATTTAGGACTTGATATTTCAAAAGTTAAAAATCTTGTAGAATAATTGTTATTGCGAAACATAAAATTTATAATACAAGAAATGTAATTCTCTCCTCTGGTTGTGCAATAAATTGTTCTCTATTTGTCCAAGTAGAATAGATTAGGAGCAGTTATTTTAATAAGAATTTCATTTCTCAGGAATAGCGCATTTTAAACATAACTCTGAACATAAAAATCAACCTATATAAGTACGTCCCGCTGTAGGGCACATTCCTTCTCACATAGTCAAAATGGGCTTAATCATCACCCACCCCTGCCGCAGATTGCCAATTCGCGAACACTTCAGTCACTCAGGTTTCTTCATGATATTTTCCTTCATAGTTAGCGAGTAGTGTTGCTCCTATAACTTCACGAATGAACTTACAAAAATAAGTCAATGCTATATGCC
This sequence comes from Yponomeuta sedellus, assembly GCA_934045075.1. Lineage (NCBI taxonomy): Eukaryota > Metazoa > Arthropoda > Insecta > Lepidoptera > Yponomeutidae > Yponomeuta > Yponomeuta sedellus. The sequence goes on from OW203734.1 coordinate 4,546,210, forward strand.
GGGAATCAAATCCACGATCTCCCGAATGAGAAACTACCGCTCCGCTACCACCGCTGACTCTTGAAGTAGGTCATACTAAATAATTTTGGCTCAAACTTTTGCAACGTTGACTGAGTTACCTTTTGCATTTCTAAGCTCTTCCTGACTGTCAGAGTAAGCATGGTCTGCCAAATGTTTGACTCAGCGTTTTATTAATGCGTAGGACTTACTTTACGTACGAGTATAAAATATGTGATTCAACTCTTCTAGCTTACTAAGAAAACACGTCACAAAGAGCCGTGATGCGCTTTTTGACACGAAAAATATTGTGATATTTAGAACTGACATAGATAGATATTATATAGATAGACAACCAGACTTTATTGCACAAGCAGAAAAAAACATTATTTCTTAATCTCCAACAATCCGGACTTGACTCCCGTGGTGGAGTATGGCCTATACCTTCCTTAGAGAAGAGATCCGTGCCTATCGGTGGGGACAATGGGTTGGTGAAGAAAATAATTAATTAATGCGGCAAGCTGAAGACAGGGCGCTGTGGCGCTCATTAGGGGAGGGCTATGTCCAGCAGTGGACTACATAATATAGCCTGAAGAAGAAGTAATGTCATACAATTGGTAGTCTTAGCGATTAGAGTGATCTCTTCCAGACAACCTCTGGATGGAGTGGATTGCATGAGGAATATAGTCGGTAGGTGCGTGTACATATCTATATGATTGAGATTGAACTCGTACAAAATACGTAATTTAACTCTTACTATAACTATAATGAAATGAAATTAATTTGTATCCCAAAAATATTTTACAACTATCCTTAAAATTAGCGTATTTTATTATATTTACGTACAGTTCAATTGTTTTCTTTTAAATACTTATAGTTACGCAGTGGTCCCCACACTAGGCCGAGCCTGTCCTGTGGGGGCCGCGGTTATTATCAAACAACAACATTATACGTAAAATCTATACAGCATTTAACTATAACAGCATTTAGTGCTTTTTAATACATCGCTTTGTGTCATACACTAGCTTATTATACAATTTTGCCGCAAAAGGCTACAATTCGCTTTTTGAAACGAAAAGTATTGTAAGTTTTCTATAAATTTATATTTATTTCAATACATACAAACCCGAAACCAAGCAGGAAAAACCGACTTCTCAAGGTTTGCTGGAATAAATCTCTCACAGAGATAAGCTCGCTTTTGTAAATGTATTTCATGTTTTGGGATTTTTGTGTACAATAGAGTGATAAAATAATAAATTTATTAAAGCTAAATAATGTTTTATGCGACTTACGTGAAATCAGTAAACAAGAAGTAAGTAAATTGATAAATACTTATACAAGAATAAACGAAAAGTCACGCTGAAAGGCGTGTTTGGACTTAGTCACTGAGTTGCTATTGGTAGTACTTACCCATGGCTTAACAGATAGATAGTTCTGTGAGATAGCGCTGCCGCGAGCCAATCTTAGTAACTTAAGGAAACTTCTAGTGCGACTTTAATTTGTAAGCGTGCACGCTAAACGTTATTGATTCTTCAGAGATTCCTGTAATTTTTTGGAAAGTGAACATTCTGTTTGACGCTATGGTCGTCACAAAAGCACCCGGATGCGCGTCCCGTGCCACTCGCTGACCGACACCGAATAATTCATACCGATCGACTGTCAGATGCTTTCTTTTGTTTTATTTGATATTTTGGCGGGTTTTCTGTTTGTAGGTTGCCAGGATTTTGGCGACATCAACGAGGCGTGAGACGCTCAGAAATCACGAATAAAATGGAACGTTCTAAACGTTTTGAAAATGGAACGGATGAACAAACGAAAGTTGATATTATTAATGTATTCTTTTTCTTTTTCAGCGCAAACTCTTGGTGGCCAACCTATTTTGAAGGCACTTTTCTTTTCCCACCTAAAACATTCTTAAATGTCTCAATCCATATTCTTTAATTTTATTGTTTTTCTGAACTGATTACATACTCAATCTAGTAGTCTTTTTTTTAGCTTAAGCATATTTTGGCCAATCTTTTCCCACCTAAAACAATCTTAAATGTTTCAATCCTTACTCTTTCATTTTATACTTTTCCTGAACTTATTATCGTAAACTGAGAACATTTTCCCTCCATCACTCATTCTGGTTTATTCAAGTAATTCTCTTCACGTCAGTTGACTTGAGAATAACCTTATGGCCTGCTGGTCAACGGATCTTATCATGCATAGAAACGTGTGAATATCAAATAAAAATGGCAATAAAATTCACAATCCTCAGCTATCAAAAGACAATATGGCACAAAAGACAATCAGAATTCAACTCTATTACTTTGCGCCAAGATCGGATGAAACTGCTGATGTTTACCTACAATATGCTCCTCAGCCGGGAATTTAATAAAAACGTATACGATTGTCCTCGAATCGTCACATGAAGTGCGCTAGCGTGGACCAAGGCGTCATAAACGTTCACCACGTTACATTTAAAGTCTTATATAAAGCTGTGACCTTAAGTTTTACGACCGGAAGATAATGGGCGAGGTCTCATTTGACCGCTCACGTTGGCGCCATTTGCGATATTTTAATATCTTTGCCATATTATCGTCTGCCATAATAAGGCAAATATAATGAAACATTAACATTAAAACATTCACTTCTTGCGCTACAAAGTGCGCCGTCGTGGCCTAGTAGAACTGACTGATTGGAATCAATCACTTGAGTTAAGCAAAAACAGGCGCGGTCAAGTGAAGGATGGGTGATCGTCCCGTGACTACCGCTAGTGGCATTTTTCCGAGGGCTTCCGTGCTTCGTACCGTTGGTGCCGGGTGTCATGTAATAAACTATCATTAAGGCAGTCGTTAAGCCATGTCAAAAGCCTTATGGATGGCTTGATACATTTTGATAGTACGGCCCGCCACTGTCTTACAATCCTCCACCGGCCGCGTGGTGGAGTATGGCCGAACCTTCCTGCGACGCAGGACTCTTCCTACGTCGGCCGTGCCCCAGCAGTGGGGATATAAGAGTGTTGACATCGATCGATGTAACTTCTACGACCGAGTTTCTATGACTCATTTTGTCTTTGCAAGCTATCTCCTATTATATCTAGGTACCTAGATGGATAGTGAACACTTTATTGCACAACGAGAAAAAAGAAATTACAATTTCATAAATTTAAGTAATGTTATACAATTGGCGGTCTTGTCGCTTACAGCGATCGCTTCAGAGCAGCCTGTAGATGGAGTTGCACGGAGAATATGGTATGTCTAACATTATCCAATATTACAATTTTTTTATAAATACTGATTATTTTTTATGTAGCTATAAACGTCCTACTGCAGCGCACAGGTCTTCGTTATAATTTTCATTCCGTGTAATCACATTATATGTGTGGAATTACTGTTTTTATGAACAAAATAGTGTTTTCTGTCTATTTATTCAGTTTGACGAAGTTTTCTGCGCTAGTAAAGGACACAGGAAAGACTAGTCAATACGTGCGGAGCCAACCAAGCCACGGGATTCCTCACGATGTTTTCCTTCACCGTTAGCGTGAACTAACTAAGCTGTGAGGATGGTACAGGTGCTGGGCAAGCCTACACCATCTATAAAACCATGTCCCAGGCACTACAGCGTCGGAGTGGTCCCTTCACCCATCTAGTGTGAGTGAGGATACCACTGGACGCTGTATAAATCATCTCATTAAGTAGATGCAAAAAGGCCAATCATCATCATCAAGGGTCACAGACATGGTTCTGGCTCAACAATACGAGCACACCTATTTTGATGCCATATTTTTTTGTGCTAGGAACCTATTTCGCAATCGTAGGTACTCAAGTGCTGTCAGAATTCCTCATCGGGAAGTGAAACACTGTAAAAATAGAAGTGATTCACTATAAAAATACATAAGTCCTTGAACCTAACAAAGAGGAGCTTAAAAAAACATTGAAAATATACAAAGAAAACGGTTTCTAGGCTGAGCGTTATTTCCATAACATATTTTACTTGACGCTGTGCTGTGCTTACTTTGTATATTATGATATCAACCCTTTTGATATCATACCCCCATTCGTATCACATACTTTGTATATGATATCAACGGCTCTCATATACAAAGTATATGATATGAATGGGGGACAAACTCTCTGAAAGGAGTTTGTTGTTTACTTAATTTTTTTTTTTTGCATGCTAAATTTGATTTCATTCTCAGCTATAATCACCTTAATTAATGCTACCCAATTAGGAAGAGCGGGAGTTTTCCTGGCACAGGTAATTCTTACTTAAAAGGAAACTCCCACACAAATTGTAACCTACTTTAAGTTTGATACTACTGAAAATAAACATTTTTTTATTTATTATTATTTATTATTTATAACGGCGCCACAGAGGCCGTCGTGCTATATGCTGCTTTGTATTTGTATAACGACTTTGTTTTCTACATTACGTTAATTTTTGAAGTCGCAGTAGTAGTTAGTTAGACCTGAGATTTCCGCACTTAGCCTCATAGTTGGGCCATTAAACGTAGCAAGCGCTGACGTACGCTAACACCTCAGATACTAGGGTTTCCTTATGATGTGTTCCTTCACCGTCAGCGAGTATAATTTCGCAAATGGGAGTGTGGAGAAGTTAAAAAATAAACTCTACATTTTACAATTTTCGAACGACATTTCAAGTTAATTTTTAAAGACGTTCTAACGAAAAATATGTTTTAACTCAACTTTTAGTTAAGGAACTCTGTTAAGTTTTTAACTAAAAGTTCCACTATACCAGCTTTATCGTCCCCGTTAAAATATTTTTTTAAATACCTTTAGTTTATAGTAATATAGTTTGGCTAAAAAGTCTAGAACTTTAAAAACAAAACTTTGTATGGAGAAATGTCACTTTTTGCGACTTTAGTATGGATATTGTTGCCATAATTAATATCTTGACTTTTTTGCACAGAGTATATGCCATACAGCATACTCGGTGCAAAAAAACCAAACCACGTCAGTGGTAACCCTAATATATCTTGAATCTTATTGTAGAACCGTATTCAGTGCCCCAATTATCTTTTGCAACTCTAAGTCGTGAAAATTACAAATTATTAGCGTGCAAAATGAAAAAAGAACATTATTTGATTTGATCTATTTATTTAGAGATCTATGGTAAACCAATAGCTATAACAAATAAGACAGAATCTTGTATAGGAACCTTAAAACAATAAGTCGTTGGACCCTAAAATGTGCGCCGTAGTGCTCCGAGGCACGGAGGTGAGTAAACACGGGTGATGTATAGGGCTCCTGTTTTCCCTTCCCAAGAAACTAAATTTACATTATACGCAGTGTATATTTTCCAACTCGAAGCGCGTCACACATGCTTGCTATGTATGTCATAGGAAGGCTTTTCATACAAAGTCCGTACACGAGTGCCGTACTCTACGCTTTACGACGCTACTCGGTGACCAATGGGAAAAAATATCCTGTTTTATAACGCTTCCTTAGAAAACGTTAACATTATAAATTCCAAAAAGGGAACATCATAAATAAATGATAAACATAGTAGCTGCTCTCTTTTTAGAAACTATTGACAAGCTCTTTGATCCAAAAATATAGGACTTTAAAGACTGTTTATTTTTTCAAAAAGCAAGGATAAATGTTTTAATTATATTATTTTTAATGCACTAACCCGTACTAAGGACAATTTTAAAAAACCTATTTAGAGGCTAAAAATTAATTTTAATTCCGATGTAAAACCTAACTGCAAAGTAGGTACTCGGGGCTGCAAGTGATGCAAATTACTTCAGCCAGATGTCACTGCCTGTACGTAATACAGAGAATGTTGTAAAGAGGTTCGAAATTTCACTGATGCCGGTAAGTCGCCCATTAGCTCAGTTGGTAAGAGCGCTGGCACGGATAGCTAGAGGTCGCGGGTTCGAATCCCGGCATGGGTGGAATTTTTAGCCTTTAAATAGGTTTTCATAAATTTTAATGATAATCTCTTTCTGAAACCTACTACTAACAAGAACCTAGGTTCAAGTATTTGGGACTTTAAAGACTGTCTTTTTCAAAACGTGAATATCATACGTCTTATAAAACTGTGATAACTTTTTTCAAAAGCAGGATCACCAACTTAGGACTTTTATCGATTTACCCTAAAAACTGCTCTTTTTGGTACAACTTTACTTTAAATTTCAAGTAACTATACAAGCCAAAGTCTCAAATCATCTAGTAAGAAGGATCAAACTTTGTCTATAGGGGCTTGCAACCAACAATAACATTAAATAAGTATATAAAACACCCTCCATCAAGCTAATCAATCGAGGACGTTATATGAGGGTCAATATAGGCATTGAATCGCGCCATATAGTGGCTATTTATGGGCAGAATTGATGAGTTATGAAAGGTACTTTCGGTTTCGATATCAACCCTAGTATGTCCTCACTGCAGGGGCGGTGGTAGCGGAGCGGTGTAGAACGCCGGCCTCTCAATCGGGAGGGCGTGGGTTCAAACCCCGCTATGTACCAATGACTTTGTTTTCTAAGTTATGTACATTTGTGAAATTATAGTAGCAATACCATTCGCCGACGGTGAAGGAAAACATCGTAAGGAAACCCTAGTGTCTGAGGTGTTTACGTACCTCAGCGCTTGCTACGTACAATGGCCCAACTATGAGGCTAAGTGCGGAAATCTCAGGTCTAACTAACTAACTAACTAACATGTTCTCACTGCTGGGGCACGGGTCTCATCCTGCATCGCAGAAAGGTTAGGCCATACCCCACCACGGGGGCCAAGTTCGGGTTGGTGGAGGATTGTAAGACAGTGGCGGGCCTAACAGTCAGAAATTATCAAGCCGCCCATAAGGGAAAGGGTTGATATCGATTGCACAATAAGGGAAAGACTGACTCCTAAGATACAGGTTACACTAGTTTCGAAGTCAGTATGTATATAGGTACGTATTTAAAGTTATGTTGTATATTTTTGTCACGAGAAGACCAACGACGATTAGAACGGAGCTGAAGCGGTCGAGGAGAATATCTATGTGTTGGTTAATAAATTAACATAGCAAAGCCATGTACGACTATGTTGGTCTAGTATTACACAAAGTTCGCACAATAAGACAAGATAAGATAAAACTTATTCGTCTTAAGTATACCTAAGTCTTAGTAAAGTCAGTTACCAAACATATTATGTCTGGCCGCAGTATTTTTCTACGCATTTTCGGACTTTACTTCGACTAAACTAATTTTCATTATTGCACTTTTCATGTCATATTAGGTAGCTGCGAGTACCAACTAATGTATTGTAAATTATAACTTTATCGCGAACATGTAGTGGTTTAGATGTCACTTTTATATTTAAGATGATTTGAGAAAATGTCGTCAGAATGGAGGTGGTTTTCTGCTGTCTTTTTCTCCACTACAATGCGATCTAAAGACAGCGCATAGCATTGAACATTGACATTCGACAAACAGAAGGCAAATTCTTGTCGGTGTAATACATTTCCATTTTTACAAGGCCTTAAAAATATAATATGACATTCGGTGTCGGTGATATAGTATCCCTGTATGTCCAATGTGGATGAATTATACTAACAACAGGGTAATGATTAAAATGTCAATCACAGACAGGCTTATTTTGACATACAGGTTGGATTTACGCGGTAATCGCCGCACGTTAGATATCCACCCGTGTAAATTCCTTTTTAGTACTCAAAGAACCCAGAAAATTAAAAAAAATCACAGTCATCAATAACGTAATTATCATCACTTATAATGAGAGAGAGAGTAGATACTCATAACAGAAATCGACCTGCTTAAATTCCTTTTAAAAAATCAAACTTTACAGTCACAGAATATTTACAACATGTTTATCATCGTTTATAATAGCGTGGGAACTTAGTGAGTCAACACTTTCACAGCAGTGTACAAGAACGCTATAACCCGAGCTCATGACATTCACTCTACTGTGTCTAGTCCAGTCATTCCTTTCCATTTCCAGTACAACGCAAGAACTATAAGTTTCCGGTAACTAGGCCTCGGCCAAGTTTAGAATGAGGGCCTCCGTCTTATTAAGATTCGAGGGCATAACTTCATAAACTAATGCCACTAAAAAGGTCTAGTATCTTTATTATTAGAGTACCTAACTAAGTAATAATTTAATATTGTGATTCTATTTAAATAAAATAATAAATTTTCCTATAACTATATACAGCATTAATACTTAAAAAGATTTAAATATTTACAAAAAAAAGAAAGGTTTAAATAAAAAAAGTCTACACCGCTGCCGATGAGGAGAGTTCCCAATACACAGGCAGCATTCCCTCTCTGAATGGCCAGGTTGATGCGCTGGCCGAGGTAGCTACCAGCTCTTGGGTCGCCCGATGAGTCGATGAGGCGCGTCGCTATTTTTTTTTTGAAGTTTACGCGCCTCGGGCCCCCACGGACCCATCGTCTCGACCCCAAACGGCGCAAATAGGTAACCATCCCCAAGGACAGAGTATTTGCGCCGCTTGAGGCCTTCGGCCGTAGTCGCCGCCGCGCCCGCGGCCCTGCTGGTGTGGGTGACATGGGAAGACGCCAGTGTGTCCACGCAGGTCGCATCCCATACTAGCGGCCTCCCACTCTGCCACGGCACCAGAGACATACCGTCGGGTCTCTTTCCATCGTCCCGTACTATATCGTTAGGCTCAAGGATGGCCGGCACGGCGACGCTGGAAAGAGCCCTCCGGATTGTGTCGTTCAGGGACGCGTGATGCGACAGTCGGCCCACGCTGCATTGGTAGGATAGGCCATGGTGTCCCAACTCATCGACGCGGTCTCCGCAAAGGCAGCGGTGGGGCTGAACGAGTTTGCAGCCCAATCGCAGACCGACGGCTGCTGAAAAAGTCACATTATCCATCAGCGTGCCTACATTCGCTTATGGGAGTGCCTGCAGGCACAGTCCAGACTCGTTTGCTGCTGTTGCTAGTAGACGAGCTCTCTCCGCAGGGCCGCTGCTTGTCTCCAGCAGTCTTGATTGAACAGCCCTGCAGAGTGGCTCATCCCACTGTCTTTGCACTGCGGGATTTAGGGGAAGGTCCTCATTCGGGCAGGCCACTATCCAGGCTATCCTAGCCTGCTCATAGCACGACACCTCAATGTCACCGATAGAGGCGTGTATAATTTGTTTATACTTACAAGGAGTTCTCGCCGTGAGCTGAGGATAGGAAAGCTGGAAGTGAAACACTTGATACTTTCCTGATGCCAATCCCACCAAACCTTATTGGCAACGTGGCCTGGCACCAGGATTTCTCATTAAGCGGGCAATTTAGAATTTTGCTATGGAGACGGGGCAGGCGGGCTCCTTTGATTGGCCGCCGCCCCGCCATGGCGACTGGTTGCTAGGTCGCCGGCGGTTTTGCTTGGCAACGCTTGGCTGTCACTGTTGTCAGTTTGTGATAGCCATCGCTAATTAAATCAGCTGATTATGGCACGGCCGTGGCCAGCAGAACAAGGCCCACAATTGCCCGGGAACTCAATCTTCCGCCAGCGCTTTTCCGTTGGTAGTTTTGGAGATTAGTGCGTGATTTTTGTCTTTTTAAACATTTAAAACTCAGTCTAGTATTAATTTGACAATGTAGTGCTTGGAAAAATTTACATTTAGTTACAACTATACTCTGTGTAACAGTATTTGTCATATAATGTTTTTATTTTGGCTTTCGTTTATAGGCTTAAATTAAAAAATCTTTTATTAAACCAAAAGAAAATTTGTTTATATGATTTAAGATATTATGCACTAACAGAAAGAACACAAATACAGTAACGATGTCGCCACACAGGATACGCCTGTGTTGTAGGAGACTTACATTTTAAATTAATTCTTAGTACTAATTTCCTTCCGACGGAAAAAGAGACCAGTGCCCCAACATTGGGATCATACAGGGGTTAATATCGATAGGTACAAGTTTTTGTTTCACGAAAACTTTCAGTCTCAAACTTTGTTCTTGTTCAACAACAACTTTAAGAAACTTTACGCTTTGTTGTAATTAAACTTATGCTCCCTAAAGCACTGCGCTGATATCTACTAAAGGACTTATGAACAAAGAAAATTCTATAAGACTAAAGTGTACCTTAGATACATGTATGTATCTTATGTAAATGTTTTATTTACTTATTTTAAAAACCAATTTTTAGAGGCTAAAAATTCCACCCATGCCGGTATTCGAACCCGCGACCTCTAGCTATCCGTGCCAGCGCTCTTTCCAACTAAGCTAATAGGCGACTCACGAAATCAGTGAAATTTCGAACCTCTTTACAATATTCTCTGTATTAAGTACCTACAGTAAAAAAGGAAAGAGCGCTGGCACGGATAGCCAGAGGTCGCGGGTTTGAATCCCGGCATGGGTGGAATTTTTAGCCTCTAAAAATTGTTTTTTAAAATAAGTAAATAAAACATTTACATAAGATACATACATGTATCTGAGGTACACTTTAGTCTTAGCACGGGTTAGTGCATTAAAAATAATATAATTACTTATTTCAATTTTAATTATTTATTGCACTAATCACACCAGTAAATATACAAGGGCGTGATTAATGAAAGAGTCATTCAATTCCACCAAACCTTTAGCTATAACAACATATTATAATATTTACATACAGCCATATACATTGCTTCTGGCCCCACATTAGGACACCCCGCGTCGCGGGGACCAGAAACAACGACATCACCAACATGCAAACATCGAAGATCTGGGGTTTTTTGTCCTCAGCCGGGGTCCTCAGCCTCTTGCATGGTAGATGCGCTACCGCTGCGCCACAGAGGTCTTCGATAGATGGCTTTACATAGTAGGCTAGTAAGATTAGAAAGACGTTTCGCCCATAAAACCTCTCCCATCATACTCTTTAGAATGTCCAAGCCAACGCAACATTTCTTTCTCAATTCTAGCCACTGCCCTCTTTTCAACGAGACTGCAATGTAGCCTTTCACCTTTAAGTTAACCTTCTGTGATTTAAATTATGTGTCGCCTCGGGGTCTTTGGTTGGAGGCATGATGTGGGCGATCTTGGCAGTCTTCAGGCTCCATGATGGGTCATCAAGCAAAATGAAAAATGCTCAAGTAGGCTGAACCACGTTTATTTGATATCGTTATTTTACAAAATCAAAAAATACGCCAATCACAGAAGAGAATAGTCCGCGGGCGCGCGCGGGGGATATCTTGCGGGACGCAGTGTGCAGGGGGCACATAAATATCAGCTCGTGCGCCGCGTGAGCCTCCTCCAGTCGCGAATTGACATCGCGAACTGCTGACGTCTGGTGCAGTAGGTACTTGGTAGCTACAAACACGTCCAATCGACAGGTAGGTCGGTGGCAGAATGCCGGCCATCGCCGCGCGCAGGTAGTTTTATTCAAAGTAAAACAGTGTTGCCACGACAGCGCGCCATTTTCCGTCATATAGATACTTATATACTAAACGGGTCTAGTTGCGATTATTTATTAGATAAAACGTAATTACCTTATTTCCCGACGATAAGACCCGTGTAATGTATAACTTAACTATTTGTATAATGTATAAATTAAATAATGTATAAATTAACGATAAACTTAACATATTTAAGTCAAAAATAAGTAAGGTTAATTAAAATTTAGATTGTTTAACATTTAGATTGTTTACGTTCCAGAAGTTGATTTTTGGTTTTAATTATTTTTTGATTAAGTTTTAAGGTTTTTAGTTTGTGTTCCTTACTTTAAAGTAATTTTCCAGTGTTGCTATATTTAATGTCGAACGCTGTATACATTCCATTGGGTGCACAACAGACTTGTTATGTCAAATTTCAATTTCATATTCTATTTGTGTAGCCCTGTCTATGTATCTTAATACATAAATAAATAAATAAATAAATAAATAAATAAATAAATAAATAAATAAATAAATAAATAAATAAATAAATAAATAAATAAATAAATAAATAAATAAATAAATAAATAAATAAATAAATAAATAAATAAATAAATAAATAAATAAATAAATAAATAAATAAATAAATAAATAAATAAATAAATAAATAAATAAATAAATAAATAAATAAATAAATAAATAAATAAATAAATAAATAAATAAATAAATAAATAAATAAATAAATAAATAAATAAATAAATAAATAAATAAATAAATAAATAAATAAATAAATAAATAAATAAATAAATAAATAAATAAATAAATAAATAAATAAATAAATAAATAAATAAATAAATAAATAAATAAATAAATAAATAAATAAATAAATAAATAAATAAATAAATAAATAAATAAATAAATAAATAAATAAATAAATAAATAAATAAATAAATAAATAAATAAATAAATAAATAAATAAATAAATAAATAAATAAATAAATAAATAAATAAATAAATAAATAAATAAATAAATAAATAAATAAATAAATAAATAAATAAATAAATAAATAAATAAATAAATAAATAAATAAATAAATAAATAAATAAATAAATAAATAAATAAATAAATAAATAAATAAATAAATAAATAAATAAATAAATAAATAAATAAATAAATAAATAAATAAATAAATAAATAAATAAATAAATAAATAAACTATGTATGAATATCGCGAATCATTAATTTATAGACTCCGACGAAACATCATTTAACCCTTTCGCGGACGCGCGGATGCTATAGCATACATAACAATTAAAAGAACAATAGATTTTATAAACGTCCGCGAAAGTGTTAACAACCGAAAATGGTGACCCCGACGCGATGAGCAGACTGGTCTAACTCAAGTATTTTTATTTGATTTCAGGTAAACCCAAAACGTCTAAGGCTGATGGTGCGTGCCCAGATTTAGTAAGTTAATCAAGGCGAAAGGTCCTGTATTGGTCGGTACGCTTTCAGTGGCCTTATCAGTGTGAATAGGCCATTCAGTAGGGTGTTTAGGACGGGATATTCAGTTACTCAGGAATCTATTCAATACGGGTCCCGTTGTATGTAACCAATGCGTCAATGATGTATACGGAACGCGATCATATCTGCTTTTTAATAGTTTTTAGGGCTCCATGCCCAAAGGGTGAGAGAGCCTGTTACTGAAACTTCGCTGTACGTTAGTCTGTCTGTCACTAGGCTGTATTTCATGTATCGTAGCTAGACAGTTCATGCAAATTTGCACAAATGATGTATATCTGTTACCAATATAACAACAAATATGAAAAACTGAATAAAATAAATATTTCATAAAACAGACGTTATTTTTTGTCTTTTTTTTTCTTGGTATTAAGAACGGCAACAGGTAGAAACTTGAAATATACACACAATATTTCATTGTTTTATTTTACACGTTAGAAATAAATAATTACATTAAAATAAATACTTAAGGCGTGAAGCGCTCGTGGCATAGCCAAACCGAGTGATTGGAATCAATCACATGAGTTAAGCAACAACAGGCGTGATCAGGTGCTGGATGGGTGACCGTCCCGTGACTACCGCTAGTGGCAGTTTTTTCCGAGCGTTTCCGTGCTTTATAAGGGACGCTAAGCCGTTGGTGCCGGCAGTCACGTAATGATAGTCTTTAAGCCATGTTAGAGGCCTTTTGGGTGCCTTGATAACTTCTGACAGTAAGGCCTGCTACTGTCTTAAAATCCGCCAAAAAAGTTTGAGAACTGCTGATTTAAGTAATGTTATACAATTTGCTGTCTTATCGCTAAGACCGATCTCTTCCAGACAACCTTTGGATGGAGTGGATTGCATTAAGAATAAAGTCGGCACGTGCATGTACATAAATAATTAAATCGAAAACATATGAACACTTGACACCCTCAGGTTTCCTTACGATGTTTTCCTTCACGGTTAGCGAGTGATATTGTTTCTATAACCTAACAAATATACACAATTTGAAAAAAAAAGTCATTGATACATGCCCGCACTGGGAATCGAACTTCGGTCTCTCACTTCCGAGTCCATTGTTCTACCCACTGCGCTTTAATTTATTCGATAATATATTTTAAGTATTTTCCTAAGCCGTTTGTGCCGGCCGTCATGCAATGGCAGTCGTTAATCGGCGTATTGATAACTTCTGACAGTAAGGCCTGCTACTGTCTTACAATCCTCCACCAACCCAGACTTGGCTCCCGTGTTGAAGTATGGCCTACCCTTCCTGCGATGCAGGAAGAGACCCGTACCCCAGCATTGGGGACATACCTACATGGGTGGATATCGAAAAACTTAAAAAACTCATTATCATGTGTCGCAGTTAACAGACGAGCAAAATTAATAGATATTATTCAGCTCACATAAAACTGTTTGCCATTTGAGTTCGACTAGCTTTTAAATAATTATACATTTTACGAGTCTATTTGCGAGTGTTTATTAGGTAAACTTAATTACCTTAATTACTTATTTAAGCGTCGCAATTGATTAAAACGTACTAATGACTATCTTTTACCCACGTCTTTGTCCACCACAAATCTGACTCCTTTAATATGTGATGGATTTAATTTGATATTTTAACTAGTTAGGATTGCATTTGATTGATTGTATTTGTTGTCAACCGACTTCAAAAAAAGGAGGAGGTTTTCAATTCGACCCGTATGTTTTTCTATGTTTGTTACGCGATAACTCCGCCAATTATGAACCGATTTAAACAAATCTTTTTTCGGCGTATAGGTAATACCTCAAGGGTGGTCCCATTTAAATTTAATAATGAAATAATTAACTTAAAAAAAAAAAAAAAACCGACTTCAAATGCGTGAACACAAAAAAAACTAAAAAATAATTAACTTTTTAAAAAAAATAAAACCGACTTCAAATGCGTGAACACAAAAAAAAACTAAAAATTAAAAAATAATTCCTAATATCTATTACCTAATACTATAATTTTCCTAAACTATGTCAAAGTAATTAAAGTTAAACCAGCTAAATATCTTACAATAGTTATACTTATATACCTATTGCTTTTTGGAGTCGGTGCCAGCCGTATTAAGTTTAGCCGCGAACAAGAGACGTGCGGCGCGGTGGCGGGGGACGCAAGGCGCGAGGCGGGGCCGCGCGGTGCGGCGGGGGACGCGGGCGCGCGCGGCTCTTGCTCGCGACTAAACTTAATACGACTGGCACCGACTCCAAAAAGCAATAGGTATATAAGTATAACTATTGTAAGATATTTAGCTGGTTTAACTTTAATTACATTTCTCCTTCTACACTGGCAGTCTGTGGGTCAATTATACTCAAAAACCTTACAGGGCTCTCCGCGTTCAGTACAACAATGCGTTCAGGGCGCTGATGGGGCTGCCTCGCCACTGTAGCGCCTCCGGCATGTTCGCGGACGCGCGAGTAGATTGTTTCTACGCGATCCTGCGTAAGCGTGGCGCGTCACAAGTGAGCAGGGTGCGGTGCAGCGCCAACAGCGTCCTGGCGATGATCGCGGCGCGGGTCGACTCCGCATACATCAGCCACTGCTGTAGGCTTCAGGTCGCACGCAACAGGCCTTGACGTATGTAAATAAATAAAATGTTACTATATGCTACTAACACAATATAAGTTTTAAATGTACTAAACAAATATGAATCCTGTTATTCGAAATAAATAAAGTTATTATTAATTTATTTACTTAAGTGACTTCCAGTTCTTTTTATTACACAGTTTTTTTTTTGTAATCAATTAAAACACGATTCAGCTGAAACACTTCTCAGAAGCAGTTTAAGTAGTCTGTGGTTAAGGGAGAGAGTAATGGAAACCGCATTTGAAGAGAGTTTTGTTATGAATAAGACGTAAAAGTTTAATAATAAAATACTTACGCTTTACGTGATGCTATAAAATAATTCTGAAATCAAATCAACCTTTTCTCGCAAATGTTTTCAACGTACAGATACATTTCTGTTACAGTTTTACAAAAGTGTAGGACTCGGAGACATCGCCAGTAGTGAAAAACGCAATTAATTTACCTTCAGCGAAAACCGTGAGTGGTAAAAGTAATTAATTAACCACAGTGAAAGCTCTGCGAAACGATGTGCGAAAAACTGCCGGCAGATGCTGGATGCGGCAAGCTGAAGACAGGGTGCCATGGCGCTCATTAGGGGAGGGCTATATCCAGCAGTGGACTAATATAGCCTGAAGAAGAAACCGAAGAAGTGAAAACTGTTGCCACTGAGGACTTGGCTGGCTCTCTCTGTTTTGAAAAGAAATTAACTGAATAGGCAAGCAAGTGTGCCGATGAGATTTACTTAAGCAAATTTATTCGTGATGTAATGCGTATTTTACTCACGGTGGTTTTACGGCCAAAGCAAAATTTAAGTGCATTACAAATAGCTATCGAATACGCAACATCATCATCATCATCATAAGCCCGGTAAACCCCACTGCTGGGTATAGGCCTCTTCATTTCCACGCCAGCCAGCACGGTCTCGCGCTAGTCTCATCCACTGTTTGCCGGCCACTTTACGCAACAGTTACGCGAATACGCAACAGTTTGTCCAAAATTGAACGACCTCGGTGGCGCAGCGGTTTGGCACGCTGGCTGTAAAACCGAAGGTCTCGGGTTCGATCCCAAGCCGGGTCAAACTAGGAAACGAACATTTCTAGTTTGTCTCGGGTCTTGGATGTTATCTATGTACCTATTTATTGTATTATATTTATCCTTAAGTTAACACCTGTGACACAAGTCATTTGGTTGTAGTATAGGGCTAACGAGATCTGTGTAATATGTCCATGAATACATATTTTTTTTAATTTTATATTTTTTTGTTATTATTATTATTAAAATTCTTTGTTATATAAAACACATCATATTTGGTACAGTCCACTAATACGTAAATACGTTAGAACCTTGTCACATGAATGTCTTCTTGTCTTCTTCTACTTCTTCTTCTTCAAGCTATATTAGTCCACTGCTGGACACAGCCCTCCCCCAATGAGCGCCATAGCGCAAGGTTGTGCCATCATTGGGGGGTAATGCCCATAATCCCCACGCTGGGCATGCGGGTTGGGGATCGCAGATTCGTGGAGTTGTACTGCAGGGGGCGCTGCTGCCCACCCCCCGGTTTGTGTCCCTTAGTCGCCTTTTACGACACCCGCGGGAAGAATTTGGGTTGGTGCTATTCTCTAGGCCGACACCACACAGTAGTCTTCTTGTCTGATTTATGAGAAATTGACTATTTTGACTTTTACAAGGTACTGAGGTGCATACATGTTAGTACTCGTGACTGTACAAAATCGTACTTAATACTACAAAGCATTTTCTTCCTTAACCTTTGGTTTGTAGTTAATGGCAGGGTGGGTGGTGCAAAATACTAAACGTAAAGGGAGGGGGCAGGGTGAATCTACACAAATTGTCGTCGTCATTGTCCTTGGAAGTGTCACACTTATTATGTTGTCAGTGCAACAGTTGTTAGAGATATTTTTATTTCTATATTAGTTGGAGTTGACTGACAAACTTACATACTAAAACGACAATAACTGTATTCTTAGTACATTTCTGTTGTGCTGAGAACTGTGAGAGATTAATGAGAACAATGACGAATTAGCGACAATTCGTGTAGATCCACCCGGCAACGCTTGTAACTTAACATTGACATACAGGCACATACATTGCTTCTGGCCCCACACTACGATACCCTGTATCGTAGGAACCAGAAACAACGACATCACAAACATGTAAACATCCAAGACCTGGGGGTTCTTTTTCTGCCCCCAGCTGGGATTCCAACTCCGGACCTCCTGCAAAGTAGGCAGATGCGCTACCGCTACGCCACGGAGGTCGTCAATAATATTATATATTTATTAGTGGTTTTACGGAAAATTCAGACCATGGCGTCGAATCTGATGTCACACCCAGGTAAACAAACATCGTAATCACTAGTAGTTGCAACAAAGCACGGGTGTAGTTTACCAATGTTAACCTAAGCGTGACGTCACGCAGTGTGATGGGTGTTCCAGTCAAAATGGCTGAAAGCAATATTTTATAATCGTATATTAATATTGGTAATCGTTTTTTATAAAACTAAATCAGTGTTTTAAATCCTGTTTAATATGTACTTTCCTTTAATATCGTAAAATCTTTGATTATTGTAGCATAGAGTGCCTTTTATCTTGATACTTAACACGCAAACGAATCCGCTGATAATTTATACTAGATCATTTACTCGTCGAGATAAATTGAAATAAAAGCATTACATTTTTCTCCGAAGCTCACGGTTTATTATTATCTCTTTGGTAAATAAATTAATTAATTAATTAATTTGATATTCAATTATTGTGGGTAGAAAGACTTTTCAATTCATGTTGTGTTGTTTTATGATATTACGTTCTGCTGAATATTTAGTTTGTATCAATTATATTCATTCCGATATCTACTCTTTTTAATTTTTTTTGTTATGTAGCCTCGATTGTGTCCCACTGCTGGGCAAAGGCATCCCCTTTTGTTTTCCACTCCTCCCTGTTCATGGCCAATTCCTACCAGCCCGGCAGAAAGGTTGTGAGGTCGTCCCGCCATCTCCGCCTGGGTCGGCCACGTCTGCGATATCCTTCGTGCGGAACCCAGTAAGTGACGATTTTTGCCCACCTCTCTAGGCCCATACGGCTTAGATGATCCGCCCAATTCCACTTCAGCTTAGCGGTTGCAGCTCCAACATCGACAATTTTGGTTCTGGAGCGCAGCATTGTATTGCGAATACTGTCATTTCCTAGAATACCGCGCTCCATGGCCTGCTGGCAAATCTTAAATCTCGACTTCTGATATTCGGTCAATGACCAGGTTTGTGTACCGTAAGTAAGGATAGGCAGGTTGCACACGTCGACGAGTTTTCGCTTCAGGGCAAGTGGTAACTTTCCCTTAATCAGTTCTTTTTTTTTCAGTTTTTCAGTTAATCAGTTCAATTTTTAAAATTACTAGCATTCAATTATTATCAGCTAGTCTTAATGTAATAAGACTAGCCGACCCCGCAAACGTTGTTTTACCATATTAATTAGCCGACGACCTATTATTTCCAACTATTACTAATACCTCAGATCAACCAAATTATACTCAATATATTTCATACAAATTGGTGAAGCAGTTTCGAAAGAGTTCGATAACAAACTGTGACACGAGATTTTTACATTAGATTAAGATTTATTAGACGCCCTCTGTGGCGTAGCGGTAGCGCATCTGCCTACCATGCAAGAGGTTCCGGGTTCGAATCCCGGCTGGGGACAAAAAAAATCCCAGGTCTTGGATGTTTACGTGTTTGTGACGTCGTTGTTTCTGTTTCCCACGACACAGGGTATCCTAGTGTGGGGCCAGAAGCAATGTATGTGCTTGTATGTAAATGAAATGTAATGTAATGTTATGTAATGTAATGTTATTTACTTTTCTCATAGACCACAGAAAGAGGGAAAAAGGGTTAACATGATCACCAACCAACCATCCTGACTGATTTCATCATTATCAACCCATTATGTCCCCACCGAGCGGCACGGGTCTCTTTCCTGAGGAAGCTATAGGCTATCCTCCACCACGGAAGCCAAGTCCGGATTGGTGGAGGCTTGCAAGACTAGTGGCTGGTCTTACTGGCAGATGTTTTCAAGCCGCTCTAAGGCCTCTGACTTGGCTCAACGACTGCCATCTATCGACGGCAGCCAGCACCAACTGCTTAACGTGCCTTGCGAAGCACGGAAACGCTCAGAAAAAAGCCTTAGTCATAGACGGTCACTGAACGCGCCCCGTGTTGCTTCAACGTGATAGTTTAAGATCACTCAGGTAGCCGGGGTTACGAGCGTACAATAAAGAATATTCGTATATCATCTTTGATCTCCAAGGTCTCTGGTTAAGACCCTGACTCCTAAACTAAAAGAACGCCCACGAAGACACCGCCACCTACTGACCGCTACGAAGATATATAAATACATACATACATACATACATACATACATACATACATACATACATACATACATACATACATACATACATACATACATACATACATACATACATACATACATACATACATACATACATACATACATACATACATACATACATACATACATACATACATACATACATACATACATACATACATATGTGGCAACATTGTAATTATCGTTCACTCACGGGCACGATGGATTTCCATCGATTGACCGCTCACTCATTCAATTCAATCATTCACTCGGTAACTCGGTCAATCGTTCTTCTCTCCGCTACGTCTGTGACAGCAGGACGTGCTCGTGGGATTTTTGGTTATAAAGAGACGCTATAACCTCAGGTGAATAGGAAACTATTTCTGATTGTCATTGTATTTGCTGTTGTGTGCTGGTGTGAAATAAAAGCCTTAATTTTGTAAAGAGACTGACGTTATTGACGCCGCCATCCTCTAAAGTGGTGACCCCTGACAGAACACTGTCACGCGAGGTTTTTGTTACGCCGCCGCTCCGTCGCACCGCGTTCATACGATGACGCTCATCAGAAAATGGGGCTAATCGGCCCTGCCCCGCTGCTGCTCCGCTGCCACGCCGCGCCGCCCACGGCAGCCGCCGCCACGCGCCACCGCGCTGCCACACGGCGCCCGCGCCACCGCGCTGCCACACGGCGCCCGCTCCGCCGCGCTGCCACGCGGCACCCGCGCTGCCACGCGGCGCCCGCTCCACCGCGCTGCCACGCAGCCGCCGCCCCGCGCCACCGCGCTGCCACGCGGCGCCCGCGCTGCCACGCGGCGCCTGCTCCACCGCGCTGCCACGCGGCCGCCGCCTCGCGCCACCGCGCTGCCACGCGCCTGCCGCGCCCGACCTTTCGTGCTGCCCGCCCTGCTAAGCCCACGCTGAGTGCCTGCCGCGCCGACGCGGCGCGCGCCCTCTGAGCCACGCCGCTTGTGCCCGCCGCGCCCGCCGCATCGGCGACGCTCGCACCGCTTGCGCTGCTCGTGCCTGCGCCGACGTTGCGCGCGCCCTTGTGCCACGCTGCTTAAGACCGCGTCCGCCGCACCGGCGCCGCCGCACGTGCCGCTCGTGCCAGCACTTGCCGCGCCGGCGCCGTTTGTGCCGCGCCGGCAGCACTGGCATCACCTGCACCTACACCTCACGCCGCGCCGCGCTGAGTGGCGCCGTCGACGACTGATCCTCCGCCTACGCGCACCCGGCACCCGTTGCTGCGACGTGCGACGCGTCCTGCCTGCCATCCGGCCACGCGCGCCCGGATCGATGGCCGGCTGCCACGGGACATCGTGAACCTCGTTTACAACGGACGCGGGGTAACCCTCACTGTATTTCGCTAACTTTATACTTAGATTATCCTATTTTTAGGTTATTTAGTTAGTGTATTTACCAATCAAAATGTTGCCAGTAACGAAATCACTTGACAGTAGTGTGCAGGACGGTCGGGATAGGTATGAGGGACCGCAGGTTGCCAAGGTGGCATGTAAGCTACCACCATTTTGGTCAGGAAAGCCAACCTCGTGGTTTAGTCAGGCAGAGGCATGTTTCGCCTTAGCTGGTATCACAGCGGAGGACACTAAATATAACCACATTGTGGCCAGCCTCACCGAGTCCGTGATAGACGTGGTAGAAGAGGTAGTGAACAACCCACCGGCCGAGAACAAGTACACTCATTTAAAGTCAGAGCTAATAAGTAGGCTCTCATTATCTAAGGAAAAAAGATTAGCACAATTGTTAGGGGATGAGGAATTGGGTGACCGGAGGCCTACCCAGTTTCTCAGACACCTTCGGACCTTGGCAGGGACTAGCATAGGGGACGACTCCATTGTACGCCAGCTGTGGCTCCGCCGCCTGCCGGAGCATATCCAGGCCATACTGGCTGCTCAGGCAGACCTACCATTAGATAAGGTGGCCGAGCTTGCAGACCGAATCGCGGAGGTTTCGCCCTCTACCAGAGTCATCTGCGCGACCACTGCTCCGGACCCTCTTCAGGACCTTGCCCGCCAGGTAAGTGAGCTGACTCGCCAGGTGGCAGCACTGCAGAGAAGCAGGTCGCGCAACCGATCTCCATCAGCGACTCCAAACCGATCCAGAGGGGCTACACCAACGCGAAATGGATGGTGTTGGTACCACAAACGTTTTAGAACAAAGGCCACAAAGTGCACTGGTAATTGCAGTTTCACGGAAAACACCCGGAGCAGTCAGTAGTGGCGGCTACTGACTGTCTTCCTGCTGGCCGCCGCATCTTCGTTACCGAACAACGCACTAAACGTCGGTACCTCATTGATACTGGATCGGACCTCTGCTGCGCACCTCGCAGCTGGTTCCCAGGTCGCAAGCAGTCGCAGGACTATGGCCTAACAGCTGCGAATGGCAGCAGCATTAGAACATATGGTTTGGTTTCCCTACATCTCAATTTAGGTCTTCGACGCGAGTTTGTGTGGCAGTTTGTCATAGCGGATGTTGACATTGCCATAATTGGCTCAGATTTCTTGGCTCATTACCATCTTCTGCCGGACTGCCGTACCAAGAGGTTAGTGGACGCTTCTACTGGACTCTCCTCGCCTGCTACCAGCGCTACAACTGACCAGGCCAGTATTAAGTCCATAATCTCCGGAAACTCGAGTTTCACACAATTGCTAGCCGAGTTCCCCGATATAACTCGCCCGCACGGCCTCCCAAGAGTGATCAAACATGAGACTGTACACCACATTAATACTACTAGCGGCCCACCCGTCTCCTGCCGTCCCCGCCGCCTGGCTCCTCAGAAACTTACTGAGGCCAAGAAGGAGTTCGAGGACATGGTGAGCTCCGGGACAGCGAGGCTCTACAAGAGTTCATGGTCCTCTCCATTGCATATGGCCCCTAAGAAGGAAGACGCCTGGCGTCCATGCGGCGATTACCGCGCCCTGAATGCCAGGACCATCCCTGACTGCTATCCGGTACGGCACATTAATGATTTTTCTCACAATTTAGCCGGAGCCACGATATTCAGCACGATAGATTTAGTTAAAGCCTATCATCAAATCCCTGTGAGCGACCCTGATATTCCCAAAACAGCTATCACAACCCCCTTTGGGCTTTTTGAATTTCCTTTTATGACATTTGGTCTGCGCAATGCCGGCCAGACGTTCCAGAGATTTATTGATGAGGTTACTCGGGGACTGCAATTCTGTTTTCCTTATGTCGATGACATTTTAGTCTATTCAAAGGACAAAAGTCAACACATAGAGCATCTCCGAATTCTTTTTCAACGTTTGCAGGATTATGGGGTCGTAGTAAATCCAGCTAAGTGCATCTTAGGAGCTAGTGAGGTATTATTCTTAGGTTTTCATATCACCGCAGAAGGTACTCGTCCTCCCCCAGACCGCATAAAAGCCCTTGTAGATTATGCCCCTCCCAAAACTGTTCAAGGCATGCGTCGATTTCTGGGAATGATGAACTTTTACCGTCGTTTTATCCCTCACGCTGCTAAGAATCAAGCACCATTGATTAACGCACTCACGGAGCTCCAAGGGAAAGGTGCGAAGCCATTCATATGGACACCTGACCTCCTTCAGAGTTTTGCGGCCTGCAAGGAGAGCCTAGCTCAAGCTACCTTGCTGCAGCACCCCGTGCTTGACGCTCCGCTCGGTCTTTTCACTGACGCGTCGAGCATCCACATTGGTGCTTGTCTACAACAGTTGGTTAACGGTCAGTACGTCCCTCTAGCTTTCTTCAGCAAGAAGCTTACACCGAAGCAAATTGAGTGGCCGGCCTACTACCGGGAGCTGCTCGCCGTTTACGAGAGCGTGCAACATTTCCGGCATATACTGCAGGTCCAGCATGCCACGATTTTCACTGACCACAAACCGCTGCTGTACGCTTTCGTCCAGCGGCGAGAAAAGCTACCCCCTCCACAGCTTAACCAGCTATCCTTTATCAGCCAATTTACCACGGACATCAAGTATATAAAAGGTGAGGACAATGTGGTAGCTGATACGATGTCACGTATAGAAGCCATCGCGCTCGAGCAGGACTACGAAGCCCTAGCAAAATCACAGGAGACTGACACCGAGCTCGCAACACTGACTGGTTCCTCTGGACTGAGCTTGACTAAGGTAAATATTCCAGGAACCAATGTCTATGTCACTTGCGACGTATCCTCGGGAAAAGCTCGCCCGTACCTAACTCCCTGGTTTCGCCGTGCGGTGTTCGACAAGTTGCACAACCTGAGTCACCCCGGCGCAAGGGCAACAACCAAGCTGGTTACCGAGCGGTACGTATGGCCATCAGTTAGGAAGGACTGTAGAGAATGGGCCCGGTCTTGCCTAGCATGTCAACGCAGCAAAGTGTCGAGACATATCTCAACGCCGATGGGCAGCTTTAACCAACCATCTGGGCGTTTCATGCAGGTTCATATAGACATTGTAGGTCCCCTACCAGTTAGCAACGAGTTCCGCTACCTCCTCACTGCCATAGACAGAGCGTCCAGATGGCCGGAAGCATGGCCCATGCGCTCCATCACAGCAGAGGAGGTTGCTGAAACATTCACCCGGGAATGGGTCTCTCGGTTCGGCGTCCCCGTGACACTAACTACAGACCAAGGTACGCAGTTTGAGTCGGATCTATTCCGCCGCCTCATGGTCCAGTTTGACACCAAACGGGTAAGAACCACTTCATATCATCCTTGTGCCAATGGCATGATAGAGCGCGTGCACCGACAACTTAAAGCGTCCCTTATGTGCCACGAAGGCGCATGGACCAAGGCCCTACCTTTGGTACTGCTGGGTATGCGTGCAGCCGTCAAGGAAGACCTGAAAGCCACTGCAGCTGAGATGCTGTATGGCGAACCCATCCGCCTCCCTGGTGAGCTACTAGTTCAACAAACTAACCCAACCTCCGTCGACAACCCAGCTGATTTCGTCGTACAGCTACGGCGGAAAATGGCTGCCATTCGTCCGGTACCTGCTGTACATCATACCACAAAAACGCCATTCGTTTTTAAGGAACTGGCCACGGCGACACACATCTTTTTACGCGATGACACCATCCGCCGGTCCCTGCAACCTCCATACACAGGGCCCTACTCGGTTATAGGGCGTTCCAGAGATGGTAAAACCATTACTATCAGTCTAAAAGGTAAAACAACAGTAGTTAGCGTAGACCGTGTTAAGCCAGCGTTCCTGGAACGGACCCCGCAGTCAGGTCATGGGGACCAGCCTCCCCCGCAGCCGGTTTCTGCCAAGCAGTCACTCGTGCCACCAACCCAGGTGGGCTCGCCTTTCTTGCAGCCTACCATGGACCCATCCCCGGTCCAGGTAGCGCCGCCTCTACCTGTGGTCCATTCGCCTGTACCGACCCTACCTGCATTCATTAAACGCACCCGTTCAGGGAGACAGGTTAGGTTTAAAAACATAAAAGATTGGTAAATACAGTAATTAGGCATCTTGTATTCTTTTCATTTCACAAAGGTGTAACACATGTTGTGCAGGAGTATAGTTATGTAAATACTCAAAGGTAAATAAAACAAAGTTTGTATAATTTTGGAACAATATTTAATAATTTTGTTTTTGTATCCACAAGAGGTCTTTAATAATAGGCTTGCATATATTAAGTTAGGATATGTTATAGTAAGTTAAACATGTCATGTTGTTTAACTCCCTACTGTGTCTAAGCAAGGCTGTATGCCTGATTTTGCTGTGTTTAAGGTAATATTAAGCTCGCTACATTATAGTCATACATACCTTTTATGCCATTCTAAATAATATGTATTGCTATGTTTTCTGTAATATTAAGTTTGCCATATACAGCCAGTATACTTACCACATAAGTCTAGGTAAACATTTGCAATGTAACCTTTATAGTATATCCCACTTACCATTCTCCGTAGGGGGGTGGTTGTGGCAACATTGTAATTATCGTTCACTCACGGGCACGATGGATTTCCATCGATTGACCGCTCACTCATTCAATTCAATCATTCACTCGGTAACTCGGTCAATCGTTCTTCTCTCCGCTACGTCTGTGACAGCAGGACGTGCTCGTGGGATTTTTGGTTATAAAGAGACGCTATAACCTCAGGTGAATAGGAAACTATTTCTGATTGTCATTGTATTTGCTGTTGTGTGCTGGTGTGAAATAAAAGCCTTAATTTTGTAAAGAGACTGACGTTATTGACGCCGCCATCCTCTAAACATACATACATACATACATACATACATACATACATACATACATACATACATACATACATACATACATACATACATACATACATACATACATACATACATACATACATACATACATACATACATACATACATACATACATACATACATACATACATACATACATACATACATACATACATACATACATACATACATACATACATACATACATACATACATACATACATACATACCTACATACATACATACATACATTCATACATACATACATACATACGAAAAAAAAATTATGTATAAGACATTGGCCACTAATTGGTTTGAAAACGTCGAAATAATCGACGTTTTCAAACCAATTACAAGTGGCTCGAGACCTCCAGCGGCAAGCTGGCGGCGAGCGTGCCCGCGGCGAGCGTACCCGCCCCTGCGCCGGGCCCGGCCTTCTCGCCACACGAGGAGTGGTTCGACGTTGACGGGCCACAGCGGGACCACGCAGTTCACCAGCCCGAGCCTGCATACCACCCGACACCGGACAAAGCTAGTGGGCCGCACCCATCGAACTCCAGACCCTTTCGAAAGAGGCGCCCTCCGTGTCGATATGGTTTCGATGATTAGCGTTTCCTTATTCGTAAAGTATTCGTAATTAATTTTAGATTTAGTTGCATGTTAGATTTAGTTAGTGATACCGCTTGTCTCAAATAGAGATGGGAGAGTGTGATGTATCTACCTACCTAATTGATTGTCTATGTCTGAAGGTACTTCAATAAACCAGTTGTCATCCGCCACTTGTCGTGTTACTTAGCCGCTCCCCGTAAACAAAAACAAGGGACTTCCTGGACTCCACACCGGTCAGAGTCTTGGGACACCCTCCTTACAGTCCTGATTTGGCTCCGTGTGGTTTCTTTGTATTCCCTAAAATTAAAAATCAGCTCAAAAGGATACAGTTTTCATAGCCGGAAGACGTGCTAGCAGCGTTTGAGAAGGCCGTGCAAGAGGTGTCTGCGGAGGACTGGAAAAATGTTTTGAAAATTGGTTCAGACGCATGAAACTTTGTATAGATGCTGGTGGAGAGTTCTTTGAAAAGATTTAATTTTTTTTTTCTTAAAAGTTAGTTTTTTAGTTTCTCAAAACTTTCTGAGTGTTCCACATATACACACACACACATACACACACACACACACACACACACACACACACACACACAAATATAAGAGCCAAACGCATCATCCTCTTTTTGAGCTCCACCGCAGTCGGGCAAATACCTCTCAACCCTGAACGAAGCCTGGACCCGTAATCTCAGCCACGTGCCATAAGCGTTACAATAATTTGACGCTACGCATAAATTCACAATTCACACCCGAGAATTCGGAGCGTCTTCCAAGGGAATGTGATTTCGGCATTATGTTTAGTAAGCAGTCACATTTTTCCTCGCAAGTCAAAGGGCGCAAAATTATGTGCAAATGGGATTTTATTTAAGCTTGCTGGGGCTAACTTAAGGCTGGTACAGAGTGGCATTTTTGTTTCTATTACAAAAAAGCGAAGACTGAAGAAAACTTACACGCCTGTATCCCGGGGGGGTAGGCAAAAACTAGACTTTGCCTCGGTTCTAACCACGTCTATTTCTTCATGAACATTACATTTATTGGTCACTGTGTGCAAGCAAGTCTTTTTGGAGTACTTTTATCTTGCCCTTTACTAATATATTTCCTATTTGGTCAAAGGATAAGAAGTACTTTTATATAACAATTAACTAATTGAAGCCATGACCGTGCGCCTATTCACATTTGTTGCATTGTGCTATTTTCGGGTAACCTGAAATAAATAATTATTCATTAAAAATCACTAACATCAGTCTAAAAAATATAATTAACTAATTCTTGGCATTTAAAATTATTGACAGCAATCATGGAACTAAGCCGTTGGTGCCGGCTGTCATGGCAGTCGTTAAGCCATGTCAGAGGCCTTATGGGCGGCTTGATAACTTCTGACAGTAAGGCCCGCCACTGTCTTACAATCCTCCACCAACCCGGACTTGGCCGCCGTGGTAGAGTATGGCCTAACCTTCCTGCGATGCAGGAAGAGACCCGTGCAACAGCAGTGGGGACATACATGGGTTGATAACGATGGAATTAAGAGGACATCTGATGACGAACTACCGGCAGATGCTGGATGCGGCAAGCTGAAGGCAGGGCGCTATAGCGCTCATTAGGGGGAGACTATGTTCAGCAGTGGACTAATATAACCTGAAGAAGAAGAAGAAGAAGATATTTTAGTCAATACTTGTTTCAAATTAAATCAAAGCATTTTTCTTAAAATTACTTATTGAATGTTACAAGTGAAACGCTCGTGGCCTAGGCGAACCGAGTAATTGGAATCAATCACTTGGGTTAAGCAATAACAGGCGCGGTCAGGTACGGGATGGGTGACCGTCCCGTGACTACCGCTAGTGGCATTTTTCCGAGCGCTTCCGTTTTTCGCAAGGTACGTTAAGCCGTTGGTGCCGGCTGACATATAATGGCAGTCGTTATCAGAGGCCTTATGGGCGGCTTGATAACTTTTGACAATAAGGCCCGCCACTGTCTTACAATACTGTCTTACTTACTCCACCACGGGGGCCAAGTCCAGGTTGGTGGAGGCAACCCGGACTTGGCCCCCGTGGTGGAGTAAGTCCTAACCTTCCTGCGATGCAGGTAGAGGCCCGTGCCCCAGCAGTGAGGACATACAAGGGTTGATAACAATACACAAGTAAAGAAAATTCGTCTTCCTTCGTATGTTTACACTCGTTCTTCGAACTCTCCAAATTTATCTGCAAAGCAACAACATTCCATTCTAACTTTTCTAGAACGCTGTCCTCATTTTCAGCGCGAAATCCCATAATAAAGCAAACTCTTTAACAAAAACCTGGGCTTAGTGTCGTTTCTATAACTTAATTTTGCTCTTAATTTTAGTCTGAGCTGTACTGTATTAATATTTACAGGTCTCTAAATATTTTTCGTTTTTATTCAGCTCCATTTTGAACTGAATTGAATGAGACTTCAAAGAGATTATCTCTAAGAGATTGAAGCGTATGATTAGATGAGATTTTATCAGCCTTCTTTGCCTAATAATATAAATAAATTTTGTCAAAAATTTGGGCATGAAAACACTTTTTTTGACACATTTTTTTAGGGTTTCATACATTTTTTGGGTCACATTGTTGTCTGTTTTTCAAACATATCTCTCTTCAAATGGGCTCAGCGGTTAAATAACAATGAATCTGAAATTTGAGATACACCACCGATGATATTATTGGAAGGGTTTCTGACTTCGTAAATACTGTGTATATTTTTAAACTGTAATAAGAGAACTGATACACAGGAAAAAGAGTTATTTGCAGGTAGATAAAATTTGTCAGTAGTAAATAGAAGGGTTTCGTCAATAGTTAAGGTAGCTTGGTGTAAAAATGGTGATTACATAAGAATGAAAGAAATATCGTGACTACCGCTAGTGGAATATTTTCCCAGCGCTTCTGTGTTTCACAAAGCACGTTAAGCCGTTGGTGCCGGCTGTCATGTGATGGCAGTCGTCAAGCCAAGGCAGAGGCCTTTTAGGTGGCTTGGTAACTTCTGACAGCCTGCCACTGTCTGACAATCCTCCACCAACCCGGACTTGGCCCCCGTGGTGGAGTATGGCCTAACCTTTCTGCGATGCACAAAGAGACCCGTGCCCTAGCAGTGCGGACATTACAAGGGTGGATATCGTATCGTATCGAAAGGAATATCTAAAAGGGTGTTAGGAAGCTTGCATATCTGCGAGTTACCCACGATCACTTCAAATTGCTTAACATTCATGTTTCTAAATGCATGTTATCAAAAGGCACTCATTACACTCACAAGCCGTGCTCTCGAAATTATTTTGATATTTTAAATGTAAGTACAAAATATTTACTAGTTATACAGCATAGAACAATGTTTTCAAAAGCTTACACTGTCTGTTAAAATAAGGCATCACAGTAAACTCAGTCGTAACGAAGTGTTTTTTCAGCCGCTAATAAAATACAAGTTCCGACGCCGTGCAATAACAAGATTTACTCTACGCGAGGGTCGCCAAACTTTTGAAGACAGATAACAGACCGCCACAAGCAGCTGTGGCCTTTTCTATAACGACTGGCCGCAGAAAAACGGGAAACATGGCGTATTTATGTCTCGTATTCATGGATCCTGGCAAGTGGCAGTACCTGATCTCTGCTTACCCCTCTGGGATACAGGCGCGAGGCTATGTTCGTCGTCGTTGTCAGGCTTTATTAATGCACTGCTGGACATAGCCCTCCCCTAAAGAGCGCCACGTTGTGCTATCATAGGGAGTAATGCCCATAATCCTCACGCTGGTCATGCGGGTTGGGGATGGCAGTTCGATGGAATTGTACTGCAGGGGGCGCTGCTGCCCATCCCCCGGTTTGTGTTCCTTAGTCGCCTTTTACGACACCCGCGGGAAGAATTGAGTTTTTGGTCACAGAGGCTTTGTTATGTAACGTCATTTGTAGTCGTGAAATAAGCCGCGGCTTGGTTTGTTCCACACGTATTGACTAGTCTTTCGTGTGCGGTTAAGGTGCTGGGCAAGCTGAATTTTATTATGATTTTTTATTGTACATGAAACATTTAACAGGACATTACATAAAAAATAATATGAACAAAGGCGAGCTTACCTCTGAAAGAGCTGTCTTTCAGTAAACCGTTTTTTCAGTTAGAGAGTCGGAGTACTTTATCTAAAAAAACAATACCCAGGCACGGCCGCGTTCGAGTGATCCCGTCGCCCATCTAGTGTGAGTGAAGATGCCACTGGACACTGTATGTAAACAAAAATGGAGTGTTATGTTTCATTATTCATGTGGACGCTTTTCTGTTTTATATTTCACCGTACCTTTGGAGTGCTTTAGCTAATTTACAATTAATTACAACCAACACAACTAATTATACGGCTTTTCAAAGTAAATAGACTGTAATGTTTTCAAAGCTTGTACACATATGTTTGTCCGTTGGTTGATAAATCTGTTAAATAAATAGTTTGAGCATTCTGATGTTAATGTTCAGTTGAAGTAGCGGTAGGCGGGGCACATAGCTCAAAGACCAGAGTGCTTAGTGTGAGTTTGACAGATCCAATCGAATAACTTTACTATCGCGTTAATCGAGCATTGAGTAGTGAGTATGAGTAAGTTAACCGTTCGAACTGGCAAAACGCTGTCGCAGTACAACTCGCACTCGCGTTTATTTGTGTTTTGGTTGGTAAACGTGTTCCTTTCTCAACGTAAACCATTACAACTCGCACTCAGCAATTTTAATTTCCACACTTGTCGCTAGGTGGCGCTTCCTCGATGCCATAGAAATATGAGTTTACGTTAACGCGATCGAGTAGTTTAAAACTCGCACTAAGCACTCAGATAGACGTTAGGGAGAAAAAGTTCTGAGCTGGTGACCATGGACCGAACGACGCAGCATGGGCAGGCCCTTCAACCTGGAAGTCTGACAACCTGGTTACGGTGTCGGTGAGTCGCTGGATGCGAACGGCACAAGACCGGCAAGCTTGAAAAACCATGAAGGAGGCCTATGGTGCAGCAATATCATATGCTGCAGTTGGCTGATGATAGTGATTTTAATGTATAAATAAATCTTACACATTACACAGATCTCGTTAGCCCACATACTCGTGAAATATTTTTGGTCTCCGAATCTTATATATTTTTTATGTGTTTGGTTATGGTTTACATAGCTTCAGAAAAATTATATAAAAAATCCAGGTCGCCTGGAAAACCAGCACTAGGGTGGGCGTTTAAACGCCCAATAGGAGAATCCACTACTGCGACATGTATGTAAGGTACCATGTACATTGAAAAGGCTAAACTATTTCATTAAAAAAACTTTTATTTTAATAACGGTCTCAAAAAACTAAACTGTATTAGGCTGGGTTGTGATAAGAAGCAAAACAGGTTTTAGGATGTAAAGAGATTACACATTTTTTGCAAAAATAATTAGTCTTTTTGCAAACCCCACATCTCAGCTGATTTTCCTTATAATCAACCAAATGATCTATCCTGTCGAATCGCGAAACTTCGCGGTAGTTATTCGGGGTAGAGCGAGGGCCGCGCATTTCGGTTTTCTTGTAGGTCTCCAGAAGGCTCCTTGCAACCACTCTGCGATATGTGAGATGATTATAGTCACCACCATTGCCTTTGTATAGCTGCCATGCATTTTGTGTAGCCATGTCAAGACAAAAACACAGCATGGGAAAATATCATTTTTTTCCCCGAATGGCGGTTCTCTAAAGGCTTATGTTTTGGTCAGCCCGATCGACCCCACCCATGTTTTCGTTATATGTTTTTATCATATTTGGCTGACCAATCTGTATGTACTTCTTGAGCTGTTGTGAAAAGCGTCTGGCACTATGTAATGGTTCCACCATATCAGTGTTTGAAGCTACTGTAACAACACTGTTGTCGTTCCACTTACAAACTAAAATGTCTGCTGGCCGACTTGACACGTACTTGTACGGGCATCGCGATGTACGATTCTGCCTTATTGTTCCAGTCGCTTTCAAACCTCTGTTGGCAAGTTCATGCATTAGAGGAATCGAGGTGAATAAGTTGTCGGAATATAGATGGAACGGCAACTGTGGAGTGCGAGTTTGCAGTGCGTCAGCAAATTGCAGAATAATGCTTCCACCCAGACCAAACTGCTTGTATACTTCGGGTATACTTGCTAACTTTCCTTGGTACGGTTCAAACCAGAGGACATACCCTAATCTTGTAGCACCAACCCAATTCTTGTAACCCCAACGAATTGGTTTCTCTCGGATGAATTGTTTACAGCTATGTTTACCATAATAAGGCACCATCGCTTCATCCACACTGTAGTTCTCTTCCAATGGAGCAAAGGCCAAGAAGATCTCATTTAACAAATCGAGCAAAGGTCTCAACTTAGCAAACTTGTCACCACTAGTTTGGATTGCTGAGTTGTCGCAGCAATGAGTATTGGCCATTGTAAAATTGAATCTATCTCTAGACATGGCGCTATTGACGATGACAAAATCGGCATCTGTTGCCTTCTCCCAATACATGCCTCTTCGTGGTACTGGTACATAGCCACTGAACAGTAGAATACCGATGAAACATTTCATTTCATCAGCACTAACATTGCCCACTTTATTCTTTTTAGTCGCATTCATGTTTGTATAAGTGACTAAAAGTTCAATGCAATTTTTATCAAACATGCAGTCAAAATAGTAAAGAGGGTTCTGCAAATTGTTCGGTCCTTGAACCTGTTGCCACTGTGGAAACTCAAGTGGATTATGATATCTCCTCCACTGATATTTCTGATTGCTTGGTACACTCGGAGCTCTTACAGCTTCATGATCTGTGACGATTGCAGTATCTATTGTTGGTTGATGATCAACTCCTATCGGTGAGTGATCAATCCTTGCATCTTCGATACGGCTTCGTTTGGCTAACGCAGACAATGGTAACTCATCTTCACTGCCCACTGTTTTGTCATCAGAGTATAGAAGATCTGCCTGAGCCCTTAGCTGCGAACGTGCAAAAAAATGTAACACTTTATCAGTGACTGATCAATGACTTTTTTCTAGCAGTAGATTTATATCACGGTATGACACAAAGATAAGCTCGCTTTTGTACATGTAAAGTTTTATGTCCTGTCCTGTGCTGTATTGTATATATATACAATACAGCACATGTCTTATAAATATAAGCCATGTGCAAAGAAGAGCTTATCTTTGCTATACCTATATACATTTAGCAAAAAGTCTAACCTGGAAGATTATGCCATGTTACAACTTCTTCATCACCAGAGTCTTCATCTGTAACTTCTGCATTGGCATTTTTGGGAAGCAAAATTGCTATTCCACTTGGCGACGGGTCCTCATCATCAAAACACTCCAACTTTTCAATTATTTCTTTCAACGTTAACGGTTGACTCGGACGCGGTCTGAACGATTACAGATGTTGATTCTCCTACTGGGCGTTTAAACGGCCATGAACTTTCAAGATAAATAAAGTATGTAAAAATTCACATAGAATGCACTTTTATATTTCTATTTACTAGGTAAGAGGTTATATTATAATAAAATAACTAAATATACTTAAATTGTAGCTCAAAAGATACATTAAAACATTACCTTTTGGAAGCCATGACGCCAAAAAATACTTCTCGAACTGAAATACTCGAAATCACCCAAGATAACACTTTTTGATAACACAATTCACTGATTCTATGGAAGACATACACCAAATACATACAATAATGGGCAAAAGGTTAAGCCACAACGTCCGAAAAATCACTTTAATTGAGGGTAGATTAAACCTATTTTTTTGGGCGTTTAAACGGCCAGTAGGAGAATCTGGGCTAAGCACAACTAAATGACTTGTGTTATAGGTGTTAACTCGATGGTAGATTTAATACAATAAATACCTAGATAACATCCAAGACCCGAGACCAACTAGAAAAGTTCGTTTCCTGGTCAAACGACCAGGCCGGGGATCGAACCCGGACCATCAATTTACAGTCAGCGTGCCAAACCGCTGCGCCACCGAGGCCGTCAATGGAATACTATATTAATATCAGCATGCTACAACTAATTTAAGTTATTACCTACCCCTGCACTGACCTTTCAGAGGCTCTAAGTATAATAAACTGAGCTGAACCTGAACGCTGCCGAAACGTCGGGAAATAAGGTAAATACGTTTTACCTAATAAATAATCGCGATTTGACCAGTTTAATACATAGCTATGTATGAGTATCGCGAGTCATTAAAAAATACTAAGTATTGTCTAACGTAAGTTTTTTTTTATATAGCCTATAAACGTCACTGTGTGCAGAGCACAGGCTTGCTCTCCGAGAGACGTAAGATAAGATAAAGATATTCTTTATTGTACACTTAAAAAAACCGGCTAACTTCGAGTCAAATTAGACGCACCACAGGCGAAAGCTATGTGTGTTTTTTTGTTTCGTTTATTTGTATATTTGGTTAATTTCTGTTGTGCTCATGTTGTGTTAATTTTCTGGTTTTTTGTTTATGTGATGTGTCTTGTTGCTATAGTAAATGTCTTTCTTTTCTTTCTTTAAATTTGTGGGTAGATTTGGTCTGTTGGCTTTTAGAATATACCTCGGGCTCTAGAGTAGGCTTCGGTTTTCGCCAATTTTCGCCGGTTTTTGTACTGATGATCGAGTTCTAATTTTGAAATTAAGCGTCATATTAGTTCCGATATTTCTATTACACGAATATATCCGATTCTATCCGATAGTAGCCGAGATATATTCCACAAATTTCACAATTGCCGCCACAAAGCTAACAGACTATTCTTCCATATTATAGATAGTTTAGGAATCAGGTTTCGTATTTTTATCAGAAAAAAAAAACATAAATATATTTTATTTGTAGAGAAAAATAAAACTCCTTTACTTCGCTTTTCAAAATAGCTGGGAAAGGAGAGCGCCTTATTGAAACCTTAAAATCGTTGTTGTTTTCAAAATAATTTAATATTACAATCGTGTTCATGTCCAACCTAAAACCTCAAATGAAAAAAAGCCTTAATTTTCTAATACAACTGTTTTATCTTTCAAAACGAGCATTTTCATGAAAACCCGGAAAACGTTTATCTTAACTTTTGTCATTTCAGCTTTGCGTCCTAAAAAAATATTAAATGTGAAAGTACAACAGTGAGGTCAAATACTCTCGCATTAGGGTCGGCCTTTCCGGAGAATTATTTAGTCATTTAATTTTCCCTTCTATACATTTTGTTTCTTAAAAACATTTCACATGAAGTAGGTTGAAAAGACTCACGAGTTGAAAACTCTTTTATTACTAAGAGTGTGTAAGATAGCGGAATTTTCTCTCGCTCGGACTTAGCATTGTTTATGAAGTTTAATAATTGATTGATTAATAAAAAAACCGGCCAAGTGCGAGTCAGACTCGCGCACTGAGGGTTCCGTACAAACCTGTATTATAGACCTGAGTATTTGGTATGAATTTCAATTTAATACCTCTACGTGTTTATGAGGAAATGGGTAGTAAGTTTAAAATTATTAAAAAAATATATATTATGATATGTAACTAAAAATTTATAGTTTTCGTAATTTTTCCTTTATCTTTGCTATAAGACGTTGCTTCGTACCAAATTTCAAGATTCTGAGTTCACGGGAAGCACCCTGTAGGTTTTGATTCCCTTGCAAGTGTCGAAAATTTGCGGCATAAACGGCTGTATCTTTTGATTGCGTTGGCTTAGAAGTTTGATTTTTTCACAGCTTCAAGGGACAGTAGATTTGAGTAATTGATATAAATTTCAGCTTCATACCTCCACGCGTTCCTGAGAAAAAGGGTCTTGACAGACGGACGGACGGACGGACAGACGGACAACAAAGTGATCCTATAAGGGTTCCGTTTTTTCCTTTTGAGGTACAGAACCCTAAAAAGGTTAATGACGTATACAAAACGTTTGTTGGCCAGCTAAATGTGATAAAAATTTAAACAACAGTGAAACGATTGCACGTAAAAATTGAGCAAAACGCGAATAACTTGTAGGAATCTTTAATCCGTCTTTGTCCTACTATTTCTTAATGATTCGCGATACTCATACATAGTTATATATTAACGGGTCAAAGCGCGATTATTTATTAGGTAAACGTCGGGAAATAAGGTAATTACGTTTTACCTAATAAATAATCGCGATTTGACCCGTTTAATATATAACTACCGTCTTTGTCCTGATATGCAATGACACTGTCCTATTTTTTTTTAAATTAGACATAATATATAAAACGCTATCAAAAAGTAAAATACTTAAAAAGATGTAAAACCTAACTGCAAAGTAGGTAGTCGGGGCTGTAAGTGATGCAATTTACTTAAGCTAGATGTCGCTGCCTGTACGTAATACAGAGAATAGTGTAAAGAGGTTCGAAATTTCACTGATGTCGGTGAGTCGCCCATTATCTCAATTGGAAGAGCGCTGGCACGGATAGCCAGAGGTCGCGGGTTCGAATCCCGGCATGGGTGGAATTTTTAGCCTCTAAGTAGGTTTTTAAAATTGTCCTTAGCACGGGTTAGTGCATTAAAAATAAAAATAGTATAATTGACTGAACATTTATTTGGTTCTCATTTTAACAACTATGCCTTCCATATTGTGTGTGAGCGAGCCAACAAGTTATTAAAAATTAAATAAAAATTATAATTGAATGGTTAGGTAACAATCCCGAATAGACCTGTTACATGCACAACTAAATAGTTATCGATTAAAGGTTCAGTTAATATACAGTAGGCTGCTTACAATTATGTCAAAAAATATATTTTTGAGAAAATTATACTCATACTCAGAATGTAGGTCTGAAATTTACTGAGAAGCGGGTTGAAAGCAATACTTTTCCGCACTGGAGAGAATCGTTATCAACTGACAGCCGGTAAACTATAAAAAATTACTTGTTCTATTATAAAACAAATCTTGAACCATGTTATTTAATTACAGCGCGATGTAAAATTTAAATAACATGAAAAAAGTAATACATCAAGTACTAATGCTTATTAGAAAAGGCGTACACAAAATTATGGCCTTATGGCCTGTTACAAACAAATTTGAGCCTTGTTGCAAAGACAAAAAAATAGAATTTTTCTTGCTCATTCTGAATCTGTATCTAACTCAATTTAAGAAAAAATTGAAGTTATGGCCTTTTTTATTATGACGGCAGAATAGTAAAAAAATACATTTTTTTAAATGATTTACTACCTATATTTCACAGTTTTTTTCCATGACTCAAATGTAAAATAAAGAATTGTGCCAGCTATTTAGCCATAGAAAAAAAAATAGACGGAACAGACCGGCAATCCGATCTTTATTTATTTTATCGAGTTGTAGAGTTTTGTTTATTCTTTTCTTATATACGTAATGACAGGCACAGTGGTAAGCGTAGATTAAAGATTTATTTACTCCCCAAACTCCATCTTAGGTCTAAATTAGTTACGCATGACATGGAGCACATGTCAACTCTGCGCGCGCACTACAAACTCCAACATTCCTGCATCGCGCAAGCAAAGTGTTTCATATGACATAACATAAATGTAACGTCCGGCTAGCGACAGTCGGACTGGCCGTCCCCAAGCATACCATCTGCCTGGCGGGAAATTTGCCTTTATAGTGAAAGAGCACGATTATCTGCTTGAAGCGCTCGTGGCCTAGGCGAACCGAGTGATTGGAATCAATCACTTGGTTAAGCAACAACAGGCGCGGTCAGGTACGGGATGGGTGAGCGTTCCGTGACTACCGCTAGTGGCATTTTTCCGAGCGCTTCCGTGCTTCGCAAGGCACGTTAAGCCGTTGGTGCCGGCTGTCATGTAATGGTAGTCGTTAAGCCATGTCGGAGGCCTTATGGGCGGCTTGATAACTTCTGACAGTAGGGCCCGCCACTGTCTTACAATCCTCCACCAACCCGGACTTGGCCCCCGTGGTGGAGTATGGCCTAACCTTCCTGCGGGGTAGGAAGAGACCCGTGCCCCAGCAGTGGGGACATACAAGGGTTGATAACGATGATAACGATCCGCTTTTCCCTATAAACCCTAGGGTAACAATGTACTATTTTGTAGCAGTAAGTATTAACATTTTATTGAGCACGCTAATTCCAGCCAACTACGTGCCCGACTCTTGAACATAGCTCCCCAGATGCCCATCCTATAGATGGAGGTAGATATGTTGAAATATTTAGTAATGGAGAACCAGTGCCTTAGCTAATTAATTTGTTTAAGATTTATTAAAAAGAGATGGTCAGAGTGGAGTTTTTTCCGCTGCCTTTGTCTAAACTACAATTACGGCCGAAGGCAGCGGCGTACATTGTACATTGTAGTTTAACATTGAGCAAACATAATTTGTATTCTTTATTTTATGTAATGCTATTTGAAAGTACTATTAGTACTGTTATTTACTCCTAATTATTAGTACTATTAGTAAAGAAATTCTTTTCTTAGAAGAAGTAAGTAAGTTGATATAGAACACTTTAATGTACAACCAGAAAGAAGAAGTATTTTAGAAAAAGAAAAAATAAGGGAAGCCTTTGCCCAGCAGTGGGACACAAAAGAGGCTAAGTAAAAAAATTAACTTTAAAAAAATATGTATTGTGTGGCATTTTTCCGAGCGCTTCCGTGCTTCGTAAGACACGTTAAGCAGTCGGTGCCGGCTGCTGTCGACAGATGGCAGTCGCTAAGCCGAGTCTGAGGCCTTGGGCCTAGGGTGGCTTGAAAACTTCCGACAATAAGACCAGCCACTAGTCTTGCAAGCCTCCACCAATCCGGACTTGGCCCCCGTGGTGGAGTATGGTCTATACCTTCCTCAGGGAAGAGATCCGTGCCTTTTTGTGGGAACATAATGGGTTGATGATGATGTTGAAATACTTAACTGTACTTCTGTCTCTTCGAATCTCTCAGCAAAGAGCGTGACAGAACGTTACTTAAGTATACCATTTTTATTTTTAATACACTAACCCGTGCTAAGGACAATTTTAAAAACCTATTTAGAGGCTAAAAATTTCACCCATGCCAGGATTCGAACCCGCGACCCCTGGCTATCCATGCCGATATAAAAATCTAACTGCAAAGTAGGTAGTCGGGGCTGTAAGTGATGCAATTGACTTCAGCCAAATGTCGCTGCCTGCACGTAATACAGAATAGTGTTAAGAGGTTCGAAATTTCACTGATGCCGGTGAGTCGCCCATTAGCTCAGTTGGATAGAGCGCTGGCACGGATAGCCAGAGGTCGCGGGTTCGAATCCCGGCATGGGTGGAATTTTTAGCCTCTAAATAGGTTACTTAAGTATTTACGTAGCTAAATTCTCATTTCAGAAACGGGCCTTTAGTGTTTTGAAGTTACACTACGGTCTTTACAACCCTTGTATGTCCCCATTGCTGGGGCACGGGTCTTTTATTGCATCGCAGGGAGGTAAGGCCTTACTCTACCACAGCGGCCAAGTCCGGCCAAGAACTATTGTCTTACTTTAATCTTTTTACCAGGTAAATCCGTTCATAGAAACTGAACCAAATGGAAATTCTCTAGTCGGATAGGCTTTAAATCACTCCAGTCAGACATTCCTAGGTCTTCCCAAAGGCTATTGGATAGCCTGGCTACCCATTAAGTTTAACTTTGATTCAGTGCATAAAATTTTTCTTTAACGTTTAATTAAACCTATAGATTTTTAATTACTCTAATAATGATAATGATCCACCAAATCGGACTTGGCCACCGTGGTGGAGTTTGGCCTAACCTTCCTGCAATGCAGGAAGAGACCCGTGCCCCAGCA
This sequence comes from Yponomeuta sedellus, assembly GCA_934045075.1. Lineage (NCBI taxonomy): Eukaryota > Metazoa > Arthropoda > Insecta > Lepidoptera > Yponomeutidae > Yponomeuta > Yponomeuta sedellus. The sequence continues at coordinate 4,586,543 of OW203734.1, forward strand.
GTGGGGACATACAAGGGTTGATAACGAATGATAATAACATCCACACAACACAATCACCTGGTCCCACACTAGGGTATCCTGTACGATGGTAACCAAGGACGCAATAAACATGCCGACAAAATACACCCAGACTGAGGCCACTTGTACAAATGTGTGGCGGCCCGCAGTGGGAACCAAACCAGTGATCTCTGTCTTGGTACCCAAGCAACTTAAGTGCTACACCAACAAGGCGGTTTAATAAACTATTTTCACGTAATGGTTCGTGTTTTAATAGTAGTCGCCAAGAGAAACAAAGAAAACTACAGTCAAACAATGATTTAAAGAAAGTTTGTCTAGAAACCTAATTTAAAAAGTTATAAACGTTAATTATCTACCTTCATTAATTTCAACAAAAACATCTGTTTGTTTTCACTAAAATTTACCGATAATTTTAGTTGGGTAACGATTAGTTTGATAACTTCTTCCAATCAACTGTAGTAAGGTACAGTTTGTCCAAAAATGCAAGAAACAAATCAAACAATGGTTTAAAGAAAGCTTGTCTAGAAACCTAATAAAAAAAGTTCCAAACGTTATATATCTACTTTCATTATTTTCAACAACAGCATTTGTTTGTTTTCACTAAAATTTACCGATAATTTTAGTTGGATAATAATTAGTTTGATAACTTTGTCCAAAAGTTCAAGAAACCAGAAGTGGAACTTTATTAGTGGTATTATCGAAAACTAAGACCATTTACTACTTTTGATTAAGCACAATACATGTTTTTAATGAAAATTATGTACTGTAGTTTTTATTTTTATAGTGCTTTTAAGTGCAAGAAATTAACTAACACAGACAAAAAGTCTGAGCAAAACCTTAGTTTTTAATTTCTACACTTTTTGGCACTCTTTGAAGCGCTCGTGGCCTAGTCGAACCGAATGATTGGAATCAATCACTTGAGTTAAGCAACAACAGGCGTAGTCAGGTTGGGTGCCCGTCTCGTGACTACCACTAGTGGCATTTTTCAGAGCGCTTCGAAATTTTGAAATAGGTGTCTATATCAAAATTTGCTTTATTTTGTATCGTTCAATAAGTCACAGTTTCTGTTCAATTTTGAATATGATACTTTGTTTTTGATTGAGAGCTTCTCTGGTCAGGTATGAATTGCCTGAGGGTAGTGCGTCGCTTATCCAGTGGCATTTTCTGTCCAGTTTTTCTAGACTTCCAGAGGTCCTCATTTTGAATTATTTGTGGCTAGAATATTCCAGTGTCTGTCTGAGACATTTGTTCAAAAATACTTGGAGCTTATATAAGATATCTAAACGCACGATTTAGGTCTCGCAGACGTATAAAACGACTGGATTCACGTAAATACGTAATAGTCAAATACGTAATATTAACGTAACAAAAACGTTTTTTATTTCAGTCTTAACAGGAGTACGACTCCTACTTCACACAAAATTTAACACTTAAATCTGGATTTAAGGATTCTATGGCATTTGAAAAATGAAAGACGCCGAAATCAGGTTTTTTGTACCCTCTGAGTACGAAACCCTAAAGGAAATCTCGCAAAAGATATCCTCAGATTACGAAAATTACCTCTCTGAAAAGACAAGGTAGGATTCATAATAAAACGTCCCATGCCTCTTTAAGGAAACGGTCTTATCTTCACGCCAGAGAGTTAAGTCATCTTGTAAAACGTCTGTAGCACGTCCTGAAAATATTTCCCTTTAAGATAAGTTTGGGGGCTTTTACACGCAACGACACGACAAGAATTATGACCGACATGTTTTTGTAGAGAATACAAAATTATACTTTCTGGCGTTGCTAACTTTAGATTATTTGACTTGTCACCTTCAAGTACACTACATATATGAAACTAGCTTTTGTCCGCGACTCCGTCCGCGTGGACTTTATTTTTTTGCAACCCCGTTCACTCCCTTAAGGGTTAAATTTCAAAAAACGGCGAAGCACGTTTTCAATTAATTGATTAAAGTTTTAAGAAAATAAGACAACATTCTTTATTCATTCCATACGTTATCGTTATCAACCCTTGTATGTCCCCACTGCTGGGGCACGGGTCTCTTCCTGCATCGCAGGAAGGTTAGGCCATACTCCACCACGGGGGCCAAGTCCGGGTTGGTGGAGGATTGTAAGACAGTGGCGGGCCTTACTGTCAGAAGTTATCAAGCCGCCCATAAGGCCTCTGACACGGCTTAACGACTGTCATTACATGACAGCCGGCACCAACGGCTTAACGTGCCTTGCGAAGCACGGAAGCGCTCGGAAAAATGCCACTAGCGGTAGTCACGGGACGCTCACCCATCCCGCACCTGACCGCGCCTGTTGTTGCTTAGCCAAGTGATTGATTCCAATCACTCGGTTCGCCTAGGCCACGAGCGCTTCATTCATTCATTCCATACAAATTTTGGCAACCTTTTTCGCCCCCTTTGGGGTTGAATATGAAAAATCCGGTTTATTCCCTGCCTACATTATATACATAGGCTGCTACTTATGTATGCGGAATCTGGGATTCCAATAATTTTAAACGCAATGTCTAACCTCCATGGTCAAATTCGTTCTTTTTTTAAATACTGGCCGCTAATATTTTTCTCTTATATACGTTAGTGTTTTGTTTTTGTTGGGTTTAAAATGTCATATTGCTGAAAAAATGGAGCTCACTCTTGAAAACATTCGTGCTATGATTTATTACGATTTTCGACGTGGTTTAACCCAACAACAGTGCGTAGATCAATTAACTTCGACTTTGGGTGGTGAAGCTCTATCAAAAACGACTGTGTATCACTGGTTTAGTGAGTTTAATCGCGGCCGAAGTAAGCTCACGGACGAAGTTAAAGAAGGTCGCCCGAAATCGGTGGTTGTGCCACAAAATATTGAAGCTGTGCGAAAACTAATAATGCAACACCGCCATTTTACGTATCGCGAGATAGAGGCTATTCTGGCCATATGTATGACGAGCATTCATTTATTTATTTTATATTTATATAATATATATATTTATTCACTGTAAACAATGCAAGATTACAACATCAATAGTTTGCCAAACTGCTAATGCAGTTTATCGGCAAGCTCTTGGTAGGATATTACATGAACATTTGTCTGTAAAAAAAATTTGTTCGCATTGGATCTCGCACAACTTAACTCAGGATCAAAAAGATGCTCTCGTCGAATGGTGCAAGAAAACCTTAAAAAAATTCAACGGAGGCGACTCAAAATCTGTTTATAATATCTAGACAGGTGACGAATCCTGAATCTACGCGTACGATTCCAAAACTAAACAACAATCAACAGTTTGGGTGTTTCAAAATGAGCCGAACCCTACGAAAGTGGTTCGTGCAAAAAGCACTGTAAAGCAAATGGTTGCCTGCTTTTTTGGTATTAATGGCCATGTGGCTACAATACCACTGGAGAATCGCAGAACGGTTAATTCGGAGTGGTAGGTACACGACCATTTGTTTGCCGGAAGTATTTGAAGAAATACGCCAAAACAACCAGCGACGCAAAATCATACTTCACCATGACAATGCCAGCTGTCATACATCTCAGGAAACAACTACATTTTTGGATGGTCAAAAAATAGAATTGATGGGTCATCCACCGTACAGCCCTGATTTGGCTCCTAATGATTTCTATTTATTCAAAAATGTAAAGAATAAATTACGTGGTCAACGATTTTTGACCCGTGAAGATGCCGTAGATGCGTTCAAACAGCACGTTTTGGAGATACCTCAATCAGAGGGGAAAAAGTGTTTTACAAATTGGTTTCATCGAATGCAAAAGTGCATCGATCATAGTGGAAAATACTTTGAAAAACAATAAAAGCATATTTAGCCATATACATTGGTTTATTTTTTTCTATTCCGCATACATAAGTAGCAGCTCTCGTATAGACGATCTGTGCAAAATTTCAGCTTCCTATGTCCAGCGGCTTGGGCTGGGCGTTGATGAGTGAGTCAGTCAGTCAGGACTTTGAATTTTATTTATATGAAATGACCAGTCATTGGTGGCCAAGCCGAAAATATATTAGAGTTTCCAACAATTTAGTTCATTCATTAACTTAGCCTCATCCTGGATCGTAAGATGGAAATGCCATCTTTAGATAAGTGCGTAGCGTATACGTTGCCTCACGTACTTAGAGCAACTTTTGTATCTTAAAGCGGATCAATATTGTAAGAACTCATTAGACTTGGCTTAGTTCCGGCCGTGAGGGCTCTCTTTATGGTAGGTATCTACTAAAGGTGTTCGGTGTTTGTGAGATTTAGAACTTGGTACTGTCAACGAAATCGGCTCTTGAGTTAGAAGTAAGTAAAACATTTTTGTATCCATAGGGAAGAGCGAGAGACCGTGCTCTTCCACTATAAAGAGAAATTTCCATTTAGAAGAGTTTCCAATATTATTGTTTGTTAAATTTGAAAGTAAGCACTAACAGTTTTGTTTATAAACACATTTCCTCTAAAGCACTCCCTATTATTTATTTCATATTTATGTACCGTTTATGTATGTTTATCAACTATAAAATATTATTTTCTCTAATATTGTTTAGTTGCGCCGACTATCCATCATTAAGTTTCCATTTATTCTTTTCTATTTTTAGTCTCTTATGGAATTCGTGGTGTACATGCAATAAAGAATATTCTATTATCTATCTACTTTAAAGTATATTTTTTAATCTGTGACTACGTCTTTTCCTTTTACTAGCACCACCATAGACTACTTTAGTGAGTGCTTTTTGGAGTGAAGGAAAAAAATATTTAACACCACATAAAAGTAGGTACTACCTCCAAAAAGTTTGAGACAGTTATTTCTACCGGCCATCTAGGTACACCCAAAAGTAGGCAAGTTTTACTACCAAAAAGTTTGAAGAAGATATTCTCTTTTTAACTCTTATCAAAACGGGCAAGTAACTTTCTAAATGTGCTGTTCGGAGACCTTCAAAAGTTTTACTTTATTACTTGGTCCAACTTCGCTCAAAATAACCCTTGTTATTTTGAGCGAAGTTGGACCAAGATTTTAAAATCCATCTTATGAGATTATCACTTTATTTGTGGGTTTTTCTAATTACGTTCCTCTGTGTATTTGTTATAGCCAGGTTACTCGTATGCACTAAGAGCGCTAGCTCAGACTTTTACTCTCCCTAATATTTTAAATTATTAAAATAAAAAAAACTTTTAGTAAGAGTTAAACAAACAGAAGCCAGGATATTAAAAGATTTTTTTTAATTATATTTTAAGTTTACTATACTGTTTTTTATGTTCTGTATTAAAAAAATGCGTTAAAAATGTATTGTGTCATAATTTTTTCTTTAATTTTTCTATATCAGTAGGCTTTGACAGATGGATTGAGCGATATAGAAACGATTCTGTAAGGGTTCGATTCGCCATTGGATTTATGGAACTGCTTTTTAAGGATTTGTCCAAAATGTTCGTAATCCACAAATAATATTAGGCGTTCATTAGACTGTGCTGTGTAGTGTCGGCCTAGAGAATAGCACCAACCCAATTCTTCCCGCGGGTGTCGTAAAAGGCGACTAAGGGACACAAACCGGGGGGTGGGCAGCAGCGCCCCCTGGAGTACAATTGCACCGCACAACCCGCATGCCCAGCGTGGGAATTATGGGCATTACCTCCTATGATAGCACAACGTGGCGCTCTTTAGGGGATGGCTATGTCCAGCAGTGGACTACATAATATAGCCTAAAGAAGAAGATGCCTGTGGAATGATATTGTACTGCTTTTGCTTTGTAGATTACCAAATTGAGTCAAATAACAACCATTGTCGAGCTTGTGTCATTCTATTGAAAAACTTTGTAGTCGATTTTTTAGTACATATATCAGAAAAAGGGACATTACGTCATTATAGATAAAACATTTATTAGCAACTGCATACACACATAAAAGAGTTGGAATATCAAATTAAATCAGAAATGAAGACCGTATAGTCGAGTTTTGTAATGCAAGTCAAGATATTGCCTGCATTTTATATTCCGTAAGCGTAATCTGCTACCGACATAACCGGCGGCTACTAAGCCGGAGTCGATTAGTTTTCTCTTTGTTACCTCTTTCAAAGGAATAATTAAAAAACACACAAAGAAGTAGATAATGGACGGATCCGTACCAACTATCGCTAATGAGCTTACAAAAATTCAAATCGCTCAGAGCCAACTTTAAATTGAAAGAAGCAAAAGAACCGCAAGTTTCTCTTAGTTTCTACAATTGCATTGCTACAGAAGTAGGGAAGGAAAAGATAAATTTGATGCGACTGAGTTTGTCCAAAGCATTGGCTGTCAACCTTTTAGTCTTGATGGACCATTTTTCCAAATTTTTGTCTTGTCTGAAACCGCCTAATCTTGGAATAAATCGAGAAATTCTCTTGTTAAATTCTAGATTTATTCCAAGATTAGCACTTATACCAAGCATAAATAGTTTGGTCGAATCGGCCTTTAGTGGTCTATATAAGTTAGTTTGATAGATAGAGAACACTTTATTGCACAACCAGAAAAAAGAATACAATCATTTCTTAAATCTAAGTAAAGTTGACTGTCTTATCGCTCTCCCAGACAATCTTTGGATGGATTGGGTTGCACAAAGAATATGGTTTGTAGGTGCATGTAGACAAATAATAAAATCGCAAATATATTGATGCCAAGTAGCAAAAGATTGCGTGAATGTAAGTATGATACCTGAATGTAAATAAACAAGGGATGGTCAAATCTATCTATAAACAGAACACGTATAAATTTACGACTAACATCCATTTAGTTATTATTTTTTATGCTTCTGTTGATAACTATAATTACGTACACTATTGTTTAGGCATGTATTCATTTATACCTTTTGTTGCGTATTAAGAGGACGAGTGAAACACACGGCTGCTATTAGCACACTGGTCTTTATTCAATGACCGACACTTATCCATACATAACAATTCCTCCCTTCAGTTATCAACTATGTTGAACTTATTCTTAGATGGGATATAATAATATTATGTACTAGCTTACTTAATTACCTTTACAACACACTATTCCTCCCCTCAGTATGTTAGGTGGAGGTAGATATATCTACGTAAATCAATGAGAGCGCATGGTGAATGTCCCTAAAGATTTTTATCTAATATTATATAATTATATTATTTTTTTTTCTTGTTTTAGAATAAACTCTTATAATCTACTCTGGTTATGGGTCGTAGTGTCATTCCTGTGCCCCGTCCTCTCTGTGTATTATCAGTTTGTTGTCCATCATCTGGGCTTATTGCTTCTTGGAAGTCTTCCTCTTCATCTGTAGTTTGTTCCCGTCCATCAGTCTGAAGAGGTGGTAATGGCAATGGCCCATACTCCAGATTCGCAGTGTCCGGGGCACTGTCCGCCTTTTCTTCGGGTTGCGGTCGAGATAGACCCGGCTGCTCAGTTAGGGTTAAGTCGTCCAGATCTATTTGACATTCCCATTCTTGCTTTTCCTTATCACTCGTATCAGCCCCTTTGTATGACACTATTTGATTTTTGTGTTTTTTGTATGTTGATTGATTAAATCTTTGATGATATAGATGATTAAATCTTTGATGATATAGATCACTTCTCCAATCTTCTGTAAAACTATTCCTTTGTACCACGTTGTTCTTTTTTTTGCGTTTGTTTTTTTGTATAATATTATGTCTCCAATTGCAAAACTTTGTTTATTCGTACCACCATATGACCTACTCTGTGAACACTGTTTTTCGCTTACGCGGTTAGCAAGTGAGCTTGTGGACGATGGTCGAGTTGTTTCTATAATTTGGTCGAGACGCGAGCGAAGCTTCCGACCAAAGACCAACTCGGCAGGTGAAAAGCCTGTAGTGGAATTTACTGAGTTTCTATAATCAAATAAATATTTAATTATTTTTGCTTTACAGTCTTTTTGCGATTGACATGTCATTAAACTTGCCTTTATTCCCTTTTTTACTATTTTAACAAAGCTTTCCGCCTGACCGTTGCTAGCCGGGTGGTAAGTGGGTGACGTCACATGCGAAATTCCGTTGACTTTACAGAAAATTTCAAAGTCGTTCGAAACAAACCCAGTGCCGTTATCACTCACTAGAGTATCCGGTAAGCCGAACCTCGAGATAAACTCTTGCAGTTTTACTATGATTGCGTCGGTAGTGATTGATTTCATCTCGTATACCTCGACCCACTTTGAGTGCGCATCAACTATTACCATATATGTTACACAGTTTATCGGGCCTAACAGATCTATATGGATTCGCTGAAAGGGCTGCGGCGGAAAAGGCCAAGCAGCAAGCGGGGCCCGTGCTGGAGCTTGTTTAAGCTGGATACATATTTCGCAGCTGCCAATCATTGTCTCAATTGCGCTATCAATACCAGGAAACCAAAACCTACTCCGGGCCTCCGCTTTGGTCTTTACTACCCCTAGGTGCGACCCATGCAGTTCTGTTAATATCCTGTCTCTTAAACTTTCCGGTAAAACCACTTTATGGCCACGCATAATGCACCCGTCTTCATACGAAAGCTGATACCTACACTGAAAAAAAGGTTTAAGATTTTCGTCCGATAATTTCCGCGGCCAACCTTCTTGAACAAACTGTGTCACTTTTCCCATTAAACTATCTTTACTAGTTTCTACTTGTAACTCTTTACGCGTAATAGGCATAGTTCCATCTATTACAAAGTTTATGTAACTGGACGGGTCAACGATTTTATTAATACTTACGTTACCGCTGTCGTGATGCTCCTGCGATGAGTCATCGGACTGGTTGGGTTGGCATGCGCGCGACAGGTAATCCGCGCTATTGTCCGCGCTGCGAATATACTCGATGGAGTAATTGTATGCGCTTAAAAATATAGCATACCGTTGCAGACGGTTGGCGGATACTTCGGGTATCCCGCGATACGGACCGAAGATCGACAGTAGCGGCTTGTGATCGGTCCTGAGAATGAATGGTACGGCTCTGCCATATAAATATTGATGAAACCGGCGGACCCCAAATACTATCGCAGTTGCTTCCTTTTGGATCTGTGCATATCGTTTCTCTGCTTTATTTAAGACCCGCGAAGCAAATGATACTGGCCGTTCGGTTCCGTCGACTTCTATCTGTGACAGTACCGCTCCCAAACCGGTAGGCGATGCATCAACTGTTAAAATTATTTTCGCAGCCGGATTAAAATGTGCCAAAGTTTGGTCAGAGGATAGATGTTTTTTTACGATATTAAAGGCTTCTTCATGCACAGAGTTCCAACTCCATTTAACCCCTTTTTGTAACAAATCGTACAATGGACTGAGTATGGAGGACGCGTTTGGCACGAAGTTGCGATAATAGTTAACAAGACCTAAAAACGATTGCAATTGACTTAAATTTGTCGGCACTGAAGCGTTAACAATCGCCTTTACCTTTTCCGGTGACTTTTTCAGCCCATGTTTATTAATCGTATAACCTAAGTATTGTACTTCTTCCTGAAAGAATGCACATTTTTCTTTTTTTAGCGTAAGTCCTGCGTCTTGCAACCTACGCAGGACCTCGTCTAATCTCTGCATGTGCTGGGCCCTATCCACTCCGGTTACAAGGATGTCATCTAGCATGCAGAGGACACCGTCCATTCCCGCCAGCACGCATTCCATTGCGCGCTGAAATATTGCGGGTGCGCTCGTGAGCCCATAGACCAATCGCGTATATTTAAACATACCTCGCTGTGTATTTATACAAGTATACATTTGTGAGTCATCATCGAGAACAAATTGCGCGTATGCTTGTGATAAGTCCAATTTACTAAATTCCTGACCTCCGTGTAGTTTAGTAAAAAGCTCCTGCGCAGTTGGACTTGGGTATTGTTCCACTACCAGCTGTTTGTTTATAGTCGCCGAGTAGTCTGAGCATAGTCTTACCTCGCCACTGCGTTTCAGCACGGGAACAATAGCCGACGCGTAGTTAGAAAACTGAACCGGTTCTAATATACCCACCTGCACCAGACGTTCAATCTCTTGATTAACCTTGTCCTTGAGTGAGTACGCCACCGGGCGTGCTTTAACGAATATAGGTTTCGTGCCTTCTTTGAGGCGTAATTGCACGTAATATTTATTAAATTTACCTAATTTGTCTGAGAATACTGAGGGAAATTTACTTTGCAACTGTTCAACAATTTTTCCCGAGTCTTCGCAGTAATTAAAAGGTGTTAACTCCAGTTTAAATAACGAGATGAAATCTCTTCCTAGAAGCGGGGGTCCGCCGTTTCGAATAACATAAAAATCAAGGTCATGCGTTTTACCTTCATAAGTAACCGTCAACTGAACTACGCCTAGACTGGCTATGTCACCTCCTGTATAGGAAAGCAACCGTTTGTTCGTGAATGATAACGGCACCTCTTTGAAATTATTTTTATACGTTTGTTCGGAAATAGCTGTGACTGCTGACCCACTATCGATTTGAAACCGCATTCGCTTCCCTTGCACCTCTATTGTCTCTGCTAAAGGTTCCCCGTTAAAAGTACGAATGTTAAACAACTCACCATCGTCCCCAGCATCCACGTCTTTGCTCTCAATGTAATTCACCTTCTTGCACATCCGGCGCAAGTGGCCCTTCACGTTACATTTTTTACACTTATAATTAGCGTAACGACATACCGATGTATCATGGTTTCTAAAACCACACACTAAGCAATGCACTTTATTAACATTAGAACCACTAGTAGAACCCTTAGATATCTTGAACAGCTGGTCATCATGCGCCGGGGCGTCCTGTGCCCTTGTTGCCACCGTGCGCGCGTTCCGAACTGTCTCCGCTAGTTCTACCGCCTTCGTCAATGTTAAGCCTTCTAGACTCTGCGCAAACAACTTTTCTCGCTCCGGTCCTGGTATCATTCCCATTAGAAAACGGTCCCGTAGCGCTTCCTCTATATTGAGAAAGTGGCAATTTGCTGTCAGTCCGCGCAGCCTTGCTGCCCATTGTGTAAACGTTTCACCTACATTCTGCGTAGCGGCATAGTAGTTGTACCGATCTCCAAAACCGCTCCTTTTGGGGGTGAAGTGTTGATCCAAAAGGTGTACTATATCTTCAAATGGTACGTCCTGTACTTCCTTTGGTAATGCCAAGTCCGCTGCCAGTTTGTAGGTGGGGTCGCTGAGTGCACTTAGCAATATTGCCCGTTTTTTCACGCCGTCTGTCACATCGTTAGCTATGAACCACTGATTGAGACGGTTTTTGTATGTCCCCCATGTTTGAGAATTATGATCAAAAGTAGACAAAACTCCGAAATTCGCCATTTTATAGCTTTTATTAAAATTTGTGGGTAGATGCTCGTCGCCACTGTTGCGTATTAAGAGGACGAGTGAAACACACGGCTGCTATTAGCACACTGGTCTTTATTCAATGACCGACACTTATCCATACATAACACCTTTGTAATAATCTTGTGTGTTTGTCCAGTCCAGCCCAAGATTCAAGAAGACAAGACACAAGAAGTAAATCGTCTATTTTTCCAAAGACATTTAGCTGATTGGTCTGTCATGGTAAACGGCAAACATTTTTAAAAGCGTTCTACTTTACCAAAGGAATTTAACTTTAATCTAGTCTAGATAGTAAATTGGCACTTTAGATGCAAGCAGTAACATTTGGCCCCGTCTTAGCTTACCGCCAGGAGAGCAAATAATAAAAAAAACTATCCTGACCTGACATAATAAATAAACTGACCCACTAACGTAGAAGGCATAAACGTGGGTTTTTTCGGCGCTCGCCCAAGAGAAGATCAGAGGGAAATGAACATGAAAAAAAACTTTATTATAAAACGCTTACAAGCAAAATGTTACTGGCATCCAAATTAGGATTCCCGGTGCTATGGGCAGCTAGGCTACTTCCAAATTGTAAAATAACATACCTACTTAACAAAAACAACTAATATCTACATCCGAATAAATTTTAAATTCGGACCTTGGATTATTCGGATGAAGTCTGAATTTGGAAAGAGTATAATCAGCCCGAAAAAATGGTCGCCTCCTTCTTCTTATTCTTACAAAGTATTTGTAACAATTGTTCTTTGCTTTGAATGTAAAAGAATACATAACATGCATGTTGTGTTAGTTTAAATAACTCTTCTAAGTTTCACATTACTGTAACCATGCTGTGTACAAATGTTTTGGAGATTAGTCCGGATCTTACATGTTAATTAATGTTATCTTGATGATGTACTGGCTAATATCTGTTTTGTGTGCCTAATAAATAAAACAAAAAAACGATACCCAAACGGGGCCACGTTTTTTGGCCTAATATTATTGACTGAATTCCGGATTGACTCTTTTAATTTTCTATGATTCAGGTTCAATTCCCAGTGCAAAGACTTTAGCAATACCACTCGCTAACTGTGAAGGAAAACATCGTGAGGAAACCTGAGTGACTGAGTTGTTCAAATACCTTAGCGCGTGAAATTACTAATCCGCGGTGGGCTCGCATGGCAATAAAGGGCTCTCTCTCTAAGAGAAGGCCGGTGCCCCTCCAGTGGGACGTTTATAGACTCTATATAAAATAGGCATTCATAACGTGATCTTCTTCTTCAGGCTATATTAGTCCACTGCTGGACATAGCCCTCCCTAATGCGTGCCATAGCGCAAGGTTGTGCCATCATTGGGGGGTAATGCCCATAATCCCCACGCTGGGCATAACGTGATCAGTAAATATATATTGCGCTCGTGGCGTAGCGAAACCGAGTCATTGGAATCAATCACTTGGGTTGAGCAACAACAGGCGCTGTCAGGTACTGGATGGGTGACCATCTCGTGACTACCGCTAGTGGTAATTTTTCCGAGCACTTCCGTGCTTCGCAAAGCACGTTAAGCCGTTGGTGCCGGCTGTCATGTAATGGCAGTCGTTAAGCCATGTCAAAGGCCTTATAGGCGGCTTGATAACTTCTGACAGTAAGGCCCGCCACTGTCTTACAATGTTCCACCAACCCGGATTTGGCCCCCGTGTGGAGTATGGCCTAGCCTTCCTACGATATAGGAAGAGACCCGTGCCCCAACAGTAGGGACATACAAAGGGTTGATATCGAAATATATATATAATATATAACAACAAAAATAACAACTTAATTTCGCAACTAAGTTCAGCAGAATTCATTTTATTCCCTGGCGTCTCAAAAATTAATACAACCGTTAGTTCATTCCCGTGAATAGAGAATAGAAGCTGACTCACTGTGACTAACTCCTTTGTTGACCCGTAAATCTTACTAACCAGTACTAAGCTAGCTGTGGAAGTAGTGCGAGTTTGTGGTTTAAAATTCATGAACTAAACTGGCGTAGGGTTTTATTTGAAGATGGTTTGCGGAAGGATTTACAATTGGAAGGTGTTTCCGTACATAGTATATACAATACAAGGTGTATGAAATTCCATATGCTGTCTATGTTCTCTATGGAGGACAATGATTTATCGAAGGGTGCCACATTGGTACAGGCGCGGGCTTAGTGAAATGATGTATGTCCCGATATTTTTAGCGCAGGATTAGTGCCAACTGCCAAAGGTTGATGCCAAAGGTTTTGCCTCAATTCAGATCGTTGTCTGTCTGCAAGCTAAGTTTCATGTGATACGGTTCACCCGTTGTTGCGCGATTGAGTAAAAAACATCCAAACACATCACAAACTTTCATAATAATAAATAAATATTCATGGAGATATTACACAGATCTCGATAATAATATTATCATCATCAGATTATCTCGATCAGATAATATCATAATGAACTATAGTAATCGATCGATATCAACCCTTGTATGTCCCCACTGCTGGGCCACGGGTCTTTTCCTGCATCGCAAGAAGGTAAGGCCATACCACGGGGCCTAGTCCGAGTTGGTGGAGGATTATAAGACCCGCCACTCTCTTATCTGACATGGCTGACTGCGACGCAATAATTATTATTAATATTATAATCGGCAGTAATGGCAGATCGAACTAACTTTTAACTTAAAAACCTATTTAGAGGCTAAAAATTTCACCCATGCCGGGATTCGAACCCGCAACCTCTGGCTATCCGTGCCAGCGCTCTACCAATTGAGCTCAATGCAATTTGCTTAAGTCAGATGTCGCTGCCTGTACGTAATACAGAGAATAGTGTAAAGAGGTTCGAAATTTCACTGATGCCGTGAGTCGCCCATTGGCTCAATTGGTAGAGTGGTGGCACGGATAGCCAGAGGTTGCGTATTCGAATCCCGGCATGGGTGAAATTTTTAGCCTCTAAATAGGTTTTTAAATTTGTTCCTTAGCACGGGTTAGTGCATTAAAAATAAAAATAGTAAAACTTTTAACTTGGCATACAATAGAGAAAGATTTGAATGAAGACACAGGGTACTTGTTATCCCAAAATTGCGTTTACGTCGGATGATATTTTATTGTTACCGCAACCTTTTTGCAGGCTAAGCTGTGAGATATTTCTTTATTGCGTAGCTATAGTAACAATAATCTTAATGTAACAAGAATTATAATCATAACGTAAAATAGGCGCTTGAAATTGCCAATCCGCGGTGGGCATGCCCGGTAATTAAGCCCATTCTCTCTGAGAGAATGCCTGTTCCCTAGTGGGGCGTTTGTAGGGTGCATAAAAAGATACTTTCACGACATGCTTTCTCGTCTCATTCCCAAAGGGGGAATGTTGCCAGCATTCCGGGTTCCCTGCCGAGGGACACCGACCTGGGGCAAGTGTTTCATTTGTAAATATAAAATTAAATGGAATGAATTTTTATTAGCTTATGTTATTAATTTAGTATAACTTTATATATATTTATAGAAGCGCTCGTGGCCTAGGCGAACCGAGTGATTGGAACCAATCACTTGGTTAAGCAACAACAGGCGCGGTCAGGTACGGGATGGGTGAGCGTCCCGTGACTACCGCTAGTGGCATTTTTTCCGAGCGCTTCCGTGCTTTGCAAGGCACGCTAAGCCGTTGGTGCCGGCTGTCGTATAATGGCAGTCGTTAAGCCATGTCAGAGGCCTTATGGGCGGCTTGATGACTTCTGACAGTAAGGCCCGCCACTGTCTTACAATCCTCCACCAACCCGGACTTGGCCCCCGTGGTGGAGTATGGCCTAGCCTTCCTGCGATGCAGGAAGAGACCCGTGCCCCAGCAGTGGGGAAATACAAGGGTTGATAACGATAACTTTATATTAATTTGTATTCTTATGCTAAGAAAGCGACTTTGTACAGTTTTCGTCACATTTGTTATTTTTAAATTATAACATAACATTTACATACAAGCACATACATTGCTTCTGGCCCCGCACTAAGATACCCTGTAACGTGGGAACCAGAAACAACGACATCACAAACATGTAAACATCCAAGACCTAGGGTCTTTTTTTTGTCCCCAGCCGGGGATCGAACCCGGGACCTCTTGCATAGTAAGCACATGCGCTACCGCTGCGCCAAATTTATATATGGCACAAATAAAAAAAATTTATAACTTCAACGTGGAATGAAATTTCTAGTCATTTACACTCTACGTAGAAACCCGTAGAAATAAAGGATTCAAGTGACGTGGGTTGGCTTCCTCTACTAAAGAGAGCTGGAACTTTCTGTTTGTTGTGGAAAGTCCGGAACTGAATCAAAAGTTACACACAGCGGTAACCCTGAAAGTAGGCTAAATAAACTAAGTAGCTTGAACTATCAGAAGGTCTTGGCAGTTAAATTTTTCGGAAAATCTTGGTCTTGTAGGGTACAAGTTTTAGATGTTATTTGACTATAGCCTGCCACAGGTAGTGAGTTAGTTTGTCCTGTAATTTCCGCACTTAGCCTTATATTTGGGCCATTGTACGTAGTCGGGCTGTGAGGTTACTCCAGAAAGATAGTTTTTGTTTTATCAATCCTTGTATGTCCCGACTGCTGGATCACGGGTATTTTCCTGCATTGCAGAAAGGTTAGGCCATACTCCACCACGGGAGCCATGTCCGGATTCGTGGAGGATTGTAAGACAGTGGCAGGCCTTACTGTCAGAAGTTATCAAGCCGCCCATAAGGCCTTTGACATGACTTAACGATAGCCATTAAATGACAGCCGGCACCAACGGCTTAAATATAGTCTCTATCTAAAAAGACAGTAGTGCACTAATGTTACTGCTGTCCTCCCGAAGGGATCCAAGCTTTCCCATAGTAGATGTTCGTTGCACTTCCACGATTTCGTCTTCCTTAAGGCATCCTCGGCAAAACGGGCTGTCGGTCAGTCACTTAGTGTGGAAGTGTGCATTCAGTGGGTAGTGGCCTATCATAAGTGCCACAGTTTGGCTCTGATTGCATCTCCTCAGACGCAGTAGGCTGCGTGTGAGGCGCTTAGACATTGCTGGTAGAGGCTCTATGGGCTTGTCTGCATTTAGTTTCCGTTTTCCATAGTTAGAAATGCTAGGGTTCAGTTTGCAGCCTAGACCATTTCCAAAACTGATTGTATGGTAGTGGGAGTAGAGGGTCTGATCGTTCTACTATAGTGTCCGAGCCTCTCTGATGAGCTCATCCGCAGCGTCATTGCCTGGGGAGCCGCTATGCAACTTTATCCACTGTAGTGTGACTTTATTGTCTATGGACAGTTTTTTGCAACTCTTGGCGGCACTCGAGTATAAAATTTTCGTTTGTGAGCCTGTTTTGAAGAGCTTGAAGAGATTATGCACATTGCATTTTTTTTTCACATTTCTCCTATTTAGTGGAAGTATTAAGGGTATTGGACATCTTTATGTTAAAGTCACTGGAAAATACCCTTGAGCCCGTTTTTGATTCAATTTTAGCGCCATCTCTATAGACTCTGGCTTTGTGTATGCCGGAGTAGTCGGCTGGCTCCTCTTGTAAATGCACCTTCTCTCTCATGTCACGAGTGTAAAATAATCTCGCACAATTGTTTCACACCTTTTTCTACAGAAAGTGCCTTCAGACAATATGAGCGGATTATGTGATAAAAATTTTGGGTGCGCGAAAGTGATATACAGACATCAGATTAAAGTTCCTTGGGTATTAAGGATAAGATAATTATTTATTTGTCTTTTTTTACACACACACACTTTTCCAAAAAAAACAAAACAAAAAGCTTAATTGCTTTTAGCAATAAGGCCGCCAATTGTATTTGATCTTTTGTATCTGCCGTTTCTGTAACTAATTTCCGGTATACAATATAAGAATATTCTTATCTTATCTTATCTTAAAATAATACGTAGACTTTCTGCATGCAAGACTTAGCACAAAAAAATTATAATATTAGAATATTAATTAACTATGGTAATCGTAACTGCAATATATCTAACTAAATACGAAACAAGTAAAGGAAGAACGAGGCTTCCTGGAACACTTAATAAGAAGTGTGGGGAAACAGTGTAAAATTAAACTTAAATTTGCATCAACACTTTTTTTTGTTGAATATCTCATTTCAAATTTTTTTTACCCATCTCTTTGAAATTCATTAATTTTAACATTATTGTATGACATATATGACAAGATACAAACATCTCCCCTTCACTGATTTTGAACTCACTAGAATTCAGAAAATAATATCGACGTTAACTTTGTAATGCGTGTAATTTCTGTTCTTTATTTTACACTTTGTATAGTTGTAAGTTAACTCAGCGTTACGTTTAAAACGAACCACGAAAATAACAGTAATATTGCGATAGCTATTGTGCAGGTATTTTATTTGACACCCTAAAATTGTTACGTTCAGCTCAGCTCAGTAGTAAAACCGATCGTCAAATTTCCTACAAAATGTTCTTACACTTTGTTTTACAAACAAATTTACTACTTGCACCGCAATTTTAACCCCAAATAACACCCATAAAACTTTTGCTTCTCACATAAAAGCGGGGCATCAAATCTTGCAGACATTTTATTCATTAACACTTTGCACAGAGCTCGAAGTTTAGTAAGATGGCTGGAGAATAGCTCAGATAATCATACTGTGCGGCAAACAATTTACAGAATACGCATGAATTAGCGCTCGTGGCCTAATCGAACCGAGTGATTGGAATCAATCACTTGAGGTTAGCATCAACAGGCGCGGTCAGATGCAGGATACCCTTCTTGCACCTGTCCGTCCCGTAGTCGCATTTTTCCGAGCGCTTCCGTGCTCGCAAGGCACGTTAAGCCGTTAGTGCCAGCCGTCATGTAAAGACAGTCGTTAAGCCATGTCAGAGGCCTTATGGGCAGCTTGACGACTTCTGGCTGTAAGGCAGACTGTCTTACAGTCCTCTGCCAACCCGGACTTGGCCACCGTGGTGGAGTATGGTCTTCTCCCTGCCATGCAGGATGAGACCCGTGCCCCAGCAGTGAGGAAATACAAGGTTGATATCGTATCGTTTATTGTTTCGCATGAATTAGTCGGCGTTAAATAATAATGCCCACGTAACTCAATCACTTATGCTGGTCCCAAACTAGGATACCCTGAGCTATGGCAACCAGGCAAGGACATCACAAATATGTAAATACACCCAAACTAAGGCCATTTGTAGAAAAAACCGCAGTCCCCAACGGGATTGGACTCTGGTTCAGTAAATAAGGAAATCCTAGAAAATTTACTTGTTTTGACATTTAAAGTTATTAATGACAATATAGACAGCAACTTATGATTAAGGCTTAAGATGCTTTTAGAAAAGTTTAACGTTTGATTTTTCCCCCCTGTTTTTTTCGGACCTACAAATACGGCTCGAAGGCGAAGTGAAAAGTCGTCAACTTGACAAGCACCAATCAGAATGTACATTATTTAGATTAAATTAAATTAGAAAGCAGTCCCTGGTCTCTACCTACCCCTCTGGGATACAGGCATGAGGTTATGTATGCATGTATGAAATAAATTTCAGATTTCTGATTCGTATACAAGGTAATATTTGAGGATCCATCAATTATCTCACAAATTGAGCATCTATTACATGCAATGTGATGCATACAGGAAGATAAATCATTTACGGTGCTGCATTAAGGCTATCAGCCTAATTGACCTAATTCGTGAACAAGGAATGTGCCTTTGAGAGACAGAAGTGCATTTATTAGACGCATCAAAGTTACATACAAGCTCTATATAGACGCGTCTATTCCGGAGGGGTAGGCAGTAAGTTAAAGTGTGTATCGATATCGCTATCAACCCTTGTATGACCCCACTGCTGGGGCACCGGTCTCTTCCTCTACCGCAAGAAGGTTAGGTCATACTCCACCATGGAGGCCGAGTCCCGGTTTTTGGAGGATTGTAAGACAGTGGCGGGCCTTACTGTCAGAAGTTATCAAGCCGCCCTTAAGGCCTCTGACATGCCTTCACGACTGCCATTACATGACAACCGGCACTAACGGCTTAGCGCGCTTCGCGAAGCACGGAAGTGCTCAGAAAAAATGCCACTAGCGGTAGTTACGGGACGTCCACCCATCCTGCACGTTAAGTGCCTTGCGGCACGTAAAGCGGTTGGTACCGGCTGTCATCTAATGGCAGTCTTTAAGCCATGTCATTGGCCTCTTGGGCAGCTTGATAACTTCTGACAGTAAGGCCTGCTACTTTTTTACAATCCTTCACTGACCCGGACTTGGCCCCCGTGGTGGAGTATGGCCTAACCTTCCTGAGATGCAGGAAGAGACACGTGCCCCAGCAAAGGGAACATACAATGGTTGATATCGATCAATCTATATAATGTTCTTTTGAATGGCACGAGTCAGAGAGAGATTACGGCCATATTTATTTAGCACGCTTATCCACCGTACGTTGTCATTTTCAAATCAGAGGGGTAGGCAGAGACCAGGGACTGCCATTTGCTACGATCCTGACAGATCACGTTCGCGTCATCAACGTTCATAAGTCGTTGCATGCACGCACGCGGTTCCGGGTACTTTTTATCTTCCCCTTTGCAAATACATCCCCTAAGAGCGGTGGTAGCGGAGCGGTGTAGAACGCCGGCTTCTCAATCGGGAGGTCGTGGGTTCGAACCCCGGCATGTACCAATGACTTTGTTTTCTAAGTTATGTACATTTGTGAAATTATAGTAGCAATACTACTAGCTGACGGTGAAGGAAAACATTGTAAGGAAACCCTAGTGTCTGAGGTGTTAGCGTACCTCAGCGCTTGCTACGTACAATGTCCCAACTATGAGGCTAAGTGCGGAAATCTCGGGTCTAACTAATTACGTCCCCTATTTGGTCGATAAATAGCCGCCTGGGGTTGGGACTTAAATTTTTTTACACATTTTTCCTTTACCGTTAGCCAGTGATATTGCTACAACAGGAAAACACCGGGATTCAAACTCACGACCTCCCGAATAAAAGGCCTGCGCTCTGCCACTGCTTCTAATCGTGTCTTCTACTATCTACAGTCTATTTATTCTTACTTGTCCAATTTAGTAAACAAGATTCTAACCTCAAAATTGAGATTAGATGCCTAAACCAGACATTTTCTCGCAAATTCATGAACTATCATGAACTCTGTTTATAAAATTGGCAGCGTGTTATCTAAAAGAGTGTTCCAAGTTACTTCATTTATGGAAATATGGCAGTTTTGGACTAAAAAGTCACAGTTTAAGGGTAGAATCTTGTTTACTAAATTGGACAAGTAAGAATAAATAGACTGTATCAATAATAAGTTTCAACCTTTTAACAAAGCGCAACCCTGAAAGCGATAAAAAAACCTTCAGTAGATAGAGAAAATGCTTTAGCCATTTCCAATTACGTTGCTATTCAATTGGCTGTCAGTCAATCTGTCCCGTTCTTAATAGAAATGTAGTGAAGTGTTCGATTGTCAAACGCTCCACTTATTGTAGAGTAATTGAGAATGAAGCTCTTTTCTAGAATAAGAACAAGAATATTTATGTGAGCTTAGACATGGATAACACATTTACCAGTCAACCCGAGACCACGGCAACTGTAACGCTGCCGAAAAGTCGGGAACAGGATAATTACATTTTACCTAATAAATATTCACGATTAAACCCGTTTAATATAGGTATAACTATGTATGAGTATCGCGAAACATTAAGAAAAACTTTAGCAGTAACAGTTGCGAATTAAAATAAATCTTACCCTAAAAGGGGTACTCACATCTATCCGTCCTTAGCACTTTTTTCATATATGACGGTAAGAGTAACAAATCAGAATTGTTATAACACTTTTAAATAAAAAACCTTAAAAGTATAGGATCACTTTAAAAATGAAACAGCTGCATAACTCATAATTTCGACACACCCAATAAAATAAAATAATTTAATATCATAGGGGCTGTAAGTGATGCAACTTGCTTAAGCCAGATGTCGCTGCTTGTACGTAATACAGAGAATAGTGTAAAGAGGTTCGAAATTTCACTGATGCCGGTGAGTCGCCCATTGGCTTAATTGCTAGAGCGCTGGCACGGATAGCCAGAGGTTGCGGGTTCAAATCCCGGCATGGGTGAAATTTTTAGCCTCTAAATAGGTTTTTTAAATTTGTCCTTAGCACGGGTTAGTGCATTAAAAATAAAAATAGTTTAATATCATAATACAAAAACTCTTTTCCACGTTTTTCTGATCATTGGAGATTTCGAGAAAACTTGTAGCATTTTTATCATCTAGTGCTAAGATTGCTAACCAGGCTATCTCAAGACTGAAATGATTGAATACTTCAATCATGAAGCTACTATTACAGGTAATGTGTACGCAGAAACCAAAAAGTTTCATGACAATTTACGCGAAAATCGGCGTGGCAAACTCTCTAATCATGATAATATCCCAGCACACAAGTCCATAGTTGCGATTGATGCCATCGATCATGAATTGGTGGAACACACCAAAAAATGTGTTAAGCACACTTTGTGCCAAAAGGGCTACTATAACATAAAAGCTTATTTTTCTATGTTTTATAATAATAATGTAAACTCTGTTAATAAAGGACTTTGGGAAGACTAAGTTTGGAGTTTTTTTGTTCATTTTTTCTCCAAAATGATCTAGATTTTAAAATGGACACCTAGTTTGAATTGTAACGTTCATTAAACCACAGTTTCTGCGCTACTTTGAATTAACCCTTTCATTTCATTTTGCCCTGCATATTCTCCAGACCTTGCCTCTAATGACTTTTATGTTTTTCGAGATTGAAAGAATATCTAAAAGGCCAGTAAGTTGATGATGATGACGCATTGATCGCCGCAGTACAAGGTTTTTTAGAGATTAAAGATGAAGATTTTGCTTAAAATATATTTTTAAATGTATATACACCTAAACTAAGTTGAAATATAAAATAACACTTGAAAAATTAATTGCACAATATTTATTCTCACTACTTATACAATTAGAGGCTCTCGTAGTCAATACAAGAATTAAGGAGACAATATCAAAATGGTCAAAATATTATCATGTGCTAGAGCCTCCCATTTAAGATGTTAATAACGATTTAGTTACACTCTATCTACTAATAAAAATAATAACACTTTATTGTTTCAAAGATACAGCAGTACAAATTAATATAAGGTAATTGCAATTAAAACCTTCAATACTTAAAAGTGTCACTAATAGAAATCATCAACAGTCACTAATAGAAAACAAAATAACAAAACTCATAAACGGAATTATGGGAGCAAACGAATAAAAAATACAATCATTTAAGTGTTAACAAAAATGCCTTTGTTCCACAATAATTTAAATTAAAAATGTGTTTGGAAACCTTAGATTTACCTCTTTTAATTCAATAGGCATATGTCTAACAACTTATTATTTAAAAAAGGAGTTTCAATGAGAACCTGAAAGGCCAGAGTGTCATAAATTTAAGTAGTGATCTCTGAGTGCTTAGTGCGAGTTTTTTAACTACTCGATCGCGTTAACGTAAACTCATATTTCTATGGCATCGAGGAAGCGCCACCTAGCGACAAGCATGGAAATTAAAATTGCTGAGTGCGAATTGTAATGGTTTACGTTGAGAAGTGAACACGTTTACCAGCCAAAACACGAATAAACGCGAGTGCGAGTTGTACTGTGACAGCGTGTTGCCAGTTCGAACGGTTAACTTACTCATACTTACTACTCGATGCTCGATTAACGCGGTAGTAAAGTCATTCGATTGGATCTGTCAAACTCGCACTTAGCACTCTGAACTCTCTTCAGTTCACTCTTAGTCACGAATTGAGTACATAAATTTCGTCAGTACCTACCCACCTAATAGAGTTAGGATCGCCAAGATTAGAAGACACCCGAGGCGCTGTTTCGGAGTTCTCAATTTTCGCACGACATTTCGCGTGTGCTCATTTTCAATCTCCGTCCCCCGCCGCAGTAAAGCGTTATAGTTGTGACCTTATAGCGGGTGTGTATTAAAGTAAATGAAGTTCTGTACAAAATGTTGAGTTTCCTTCGGGTCTTTCCTTTTTAGCCCCCTTTGTAGTCTTTTGTTTATTTCATACTGACTACTGCCCGCAACTTCAGCACTATTAATCTGGAAGTGCGTTTTCACCTGAAAGTGCATGTTTGTGCAAAGATAAATTTTCAAATAAAATTATTACACCAATGCATCAATGTATTAATCTTAAGTGTATTAACTTTCTAATGTTATAATCTTACCATTAATAATTATGGGTAAATTCTATAATTCAATTTTGAAAGATTCCCCACGGAAACTAGTGAATTGGACCAAATTTAACAAATGTGCTTTTCATTATACGCAAAATTTGTTTAGCTTCGACTGAAATCTTATTATTTTTTTAAGTAAGACAGGTTGACACTTGATCCCAGTCACGCATGATGGTAAACGAAAATTTTCAGCCCAAGTGCCCATTCTATGTCTGGAGACGCTTAAAATAGCTTTCTTTACAAGTTATTTACAAATTTGAGGAAAAAACTCTTAGAATCAAACGAAAGTCACAGAACAAAGAAAAGAACAGGCGAGGTACTTGGGCTGCCCGAAAAAATATCCTTATTAACTCGTGTTACTATTTTTGGTGTAAACGTTGCACGGTTTTTTTTTCTTTATTAGAAGGTATAGTGTCCCATTGCTGGAAAAAGGCCTCCCCTATTGCTTTCTACTCTATCCTTGGTTATTGCGTGTCACCACTGCACTGATTTATTCAAACATAAACAAAAAACTAAAAATTCTGCACCACCTTCTACAAAGTAAAATCTTTCGTAGGAGTTAGCAAGCGACTTAGTTCAAGAAAAATTGTCAAACAACGCTGTAATGGCAGAATGTAAGTATCAGTTTATTGCAGTATGCCGGGGTCGTAAAATTCGATTGTCCAAATTCACTGTGTAATTCTGAATCAAGCTTGCATTAGAGTAGAGCGCATTCTGGTCAGCGTACAGTGAGTTCCGCTTTGCTCAGGACTTTACTCACGGAATTTCAATCTTAAAGTTCCAGTACATTTCTACGATGTCCGTAGCTAGCAAAATATTGATTGCAGGATAAGAAGACTTTTGGGGGCTGCCTTTTGTGGAAATTAGACCTAACATTGATGTTTTTTCATCCTCATGCAGCTCCTGACAGAAAAATGCTTCAGATTGTTGGTCCAGCGATTAGCTGGTTATTTTTGTACTATGTGTATGTATTGTATTGTATTTCTTTATTTCGGATAAATATCCATAGGTTGTTAGTAAATAACACTCAGTATTAAAACTAAATATGTTAGTGAGAGCCATACATAAATTAAAAAAATAAAATATTTAATTAAATTTAAAAATTTTAAATTTTCAAAAATTTTTGAGTTATGTAACATTTTAATTTTTAAATTCAACTCCAAATAAGTACTCGAGAATATTTGTCAACGTGTAAGTTCTACAGAAAATGGAGGCCTGTCTTGAAAATTAGGTACAGTCACGTGCACTAACATGTATGCACTTCAGTAAATTGCCAAAGTGAAAATAGTCAATTTCTCCTGCATCATGCTAGAAGAGATTAATGTGACAAGGTTCCAACCTGTTAAATGTTAGTACACACGGTACAAGTTTACACCTAGTTAGACTTGTAACGTTCATTAAGTCTCAGTTTCTGCGCAATTTTGAATAAAACCTATTTGATTGATCGATAGGCGGTTTTTTCCCGGCAA
The DNA here is from genome assembly GCA_934045075.1 of Yponomeuta sedellus. Taxonomy (NCBI): domain Eukaryota; kingdom Metazoa; phylum Arthropoda; class Insecta; order Lepidoptera; family Yponomeutidae; genus Yponomeuta; species Yponomeuta sedellus. The sequence goes on from OW203734.1 coordinate 4,611,493, forward strand.
TGAAAGAATGACTGATTGATTGAAGCGAATTTCAAATAATCAACAACCTGACTGCTGATTATTAACTACTGTAACTGTGTTACATTCGTGAATTTGGGTCCCGCCAGCTTAGCAGTGGATAGTCGAGTTGTTGGTTATTATTATTATTTTTTTTTTATTTTTTTTTTTTTTAGCTTAAATATTTATAATAATAATAATTAATGATAAAAATGGAACTAAACCTAAAACATTCTAATTTAAATAAAATATTTGAGCCAGATCGCTGTCGGGCGGCAGAGTACCAAGAAGGCTGGCGGCATTGCCTCGCTGTATGGCTAGGCTTATTCTTTGGCCAAAGTAAGCACCAGCCCTCGGGTCTCCTGAAGCGTCGACTAGGCGCGACGAGATCTCCTTAAAGAGGAGTCTCGCCTCCGGACCCCATGGCCCCAGAGTCTCGACTCCGAAAGGCACAAATATATAGCCCTGCCCTATGGCTGCATATTTGTGCCTCTTATTCGACTCTGCGTTGGACGCCGCCGCCCCTGCATGGCAGGCGGTCGCATGGATATGGGACTGTGCAAGCGTATCAACACAAGTTGCGTCCCAGACCAGCGACCGCCCATTCTTCCATGGAATTAGAGTCATTCCGTCAGGCCTCTTGCCATCGTCGCGCGCAATCCCAGTGGGCTCCAGGACTGCAGGCACGCCTACGCTGGCAAGAGCCCGACGGATTATGTCATTCAGGGCAGCGTGTCTAGACAGACGTCCAGCGCTACGGCAGCATGCCAGGCCATGGTGACCTAACGCATCGACGCCTCCACCGCAGCGGCAGCAATGTGGCTCGTTAGTCCTGGCTCCCAACCTCAGACTAACTCCCAAACTAAATGTGTTTCTCTCTAAGAGAGTACCTATGCTCGCCGATGGGAGGGCCCTCAACCAGTAGCCTGATTCTGGCTCGCAGCTGGCTAAGAGACGAGCACGCTCCGCGTCGTCGCCTGCAGTTTCAAGGAGTTCTTTACGAACCCGCATGCAGAGCGGCTCATCATAAAGCCTCTGCGATCCCAGAATCTTTGGAATTACCTGGCTCGGACCGGCTGCGTCGGTCCAGGCACTCCTGGCCTCAGCTACGCACGCGACCTCTACGTCTCCAAGAGACGGGGAAATAATTTTACCAATGAGGTCGATCGTGCTATGAACCGAGGACAGGAACGCCGGGAGGGCCACACTTGATGCCGTTCTTATACCCAGGCCACCGTGACGGATCGGAAGTGTGGCCTGGGTCCAGCTCCTATCCTGTAACGGGCAATTTATAATTTCTATTATAGTAGTTTTGATAAGTTCGTCGAGACAAAGTAAAAGATCTAAATGATTCCAAAGGGTTGAACACCTTAGAGCATACGTGAATTTAGGGACAAAAAGGCAGAATTTGATGATCCAGTAAGCCATGTGTGGATTTATCTCCTTGAGACGACCAGACGATTCCTTAAATTTAGTTATTTGATCACAAACGAAGCTTGCATAGGAATCGTCCAGAAATAATGGTTATTTTGTATTTAGGATTTTAATTTTTATATTGTTAGTGATTTATTTTACTTAATTTGAATTTATGTTAATTTTGTGTGTGTCTCAGTTAGCAACAACGATGCCAAGATGCAAAGTCTTCGTCAATACCAGTATAATCTGGCACAATCCTGGCACAGGTAATTCTTACTTAAAAGGAAACTCCCACAAAAATTGTAACCTACATTAAGTTGTTATTATACAGAGTCATTTTGTTTCGCTTTTGCAGCCGTATACTATCAAAATTTGTAGCTAACCGTTCGTGTTAACTCGAAATTTAGCTACTGAATCAACAATCAACATTTCACACTGATTGACGCCATCGGAGTGTTCCAATATTTAGCCAAAAGCTAACGACTGACGCACCCGTCAAACTTTGGGGCTAAATGTTTACAGCACGAGCACGATAAGGTCCTAGACTAAACTATTATACTCTACGATCCGAGCGGCTATCGGCAGGGATTATGAAATAACTCCACGACACAAACAAACATACATGCATACACACAAACATAACCTCATACCTATATCCCAGAGGGGTAGGCAGAGACCAGGGACTGCCTCTTGCCACGATCCTGACAGATCACCTCCGCTTCATCAACGTTCATGCACGCACGCCGGTTCATGAAACGAAAAAAACTGGGCCTAAAAAATCCCACGCTTGTGTCTCGAAAAGTTAAGCACCGAGCAATGCTTGCGACTTACCGCGAATAAAATTACTTCTTATATCAATACACATTACAAGAAATAACTGCCTCGTTGGTTGTGGTGGGTCCATTTTATTCATGGCTACATTTTACTAACAACCTAAGTCTGGGTGTGTTTCCATTTTTGCGTTGAACTCGCTTGGATAGCACAAAGTATACGAGCTTAGAAGCGAAACAAGTGATTGTGTTGTAGTCATTATTATCTATAATATAAAAATGAATCACTCAATGTGTTGGTAAGCGCAAATCCCGAGAGCAGCTGAACCGATTTCGGTAATACATTCTTTAGAATATTCCTTGAAATAGGAGGATGGTTCTTACGGAGAGAAAAAATAAAAAAAAAATCAACAGAATTAACTGTTAGGCGGTACAAAGTTCGCTGGGTCAGCTAGTAAGTAATATAGTTTTACTACGGAGTGCGTTTCGTGGTACATCATCATCAACCAATTCTGTCCCCACCTAGGGGCACGGGACTCTTCCTTGAGGAAGGTATAGGCCTTACTCCACCACAGGGGCCAAGTTCGGATTGGTGGAGGCTTGCAAGACTAGTGGCTAGTCTTACTGTTAGATGTTTTCAAGCCGCCCTCCGACTTGGCTTAACGACTGCCATCTGTCGACGGCAGCCGTCACCTACTGCTTAACGTGCCTTGCAAAACACGGAACTTGCGAAGCTCGTATAAATGCCACTAGCGTTAGTCACAGATGGTCACCCATCCATGCACTGAACGCGCCCTGTGTTGCTTAACCTTCGTGATCGTTTAAGATCACTCGGGCAATAAAATACAATAATTGGCATTGAATAAAGTAAAAATATTGTCATAAATACTTACATGCATTGTTAGTTTGAAATGACATGCCGCTAGGCACTCATGCCGCTAGGCAGATACTGAAGTTTGCTTGTCAGACTCGTATACAACGTGTTTTTATGTGTATAAATGGGAAAGTAACTTTGGTAACTCTACTATCAGTACGTTACGTGCTTACGCCTAACCCACTGAACAAATGAAAAAAAATGTTACAGTAATAATAGTTATAATTAGACTATAATATGTTTAATTTTTTATATGGGATCGATTCTTACTAGGGCCGTCGTTCATTTGTATAAATAGCCTCAATCTGGTTGTATTTACATGTCTGTCAGGTCTTGACTGGTTACCATAGTACATAGCACAAGAGGTTGTATTGTGTGAAAATACAAACTGTAAACTCTGTTAATTAGGGACTTTGAAAAGACTAAGTTTGGAGTTTTATCCTCCGAAATGATCTAGATTTTGAAATGGATACCTAATTTACCTTGTAACGTTCAATATTCCACATTTTCTGCGCTACTTTGAATAAAACCTTTTCATTTCATCTTCATATAGTGTGTTCATAAAAGTACAAAAATAATCTTTTCTCAATTATGTAATTGTGAAAGAGGTACTACAAATTTGTTTTAATGCCATCAGGTAACTCGATTAACCCAGATCGTTAGTTGCGGGATCTTGGGCTATTCGCAGAATGGTAATTGGTACGGGCAAGTCGATTGCGGTCTATCGCTAAAGCTAATATTTACCCTGTGTGCCTGAGCTGACTTTAACGAGTATCAGAGTGTCTACTGATACCTAAGAAAGGCGCCCGACGATGAACACTACTACGGGCTGGTTTCTGAATTGAGAATTGCACTAGTAAATACTCAAAAGTAACGTTATGTTATGCTCTTTTCTGAGAAATTCTAAGAGTTACCTGTTTACTTAGCGAAATTATCAATTCAGAAACTGGGCCAATGGGCCATTGTCTGAATTGAGTTTTTTACTAGTAAATACACAAGTGATGTTCTGTCTCGCTCTTTTCTGAGAAATTCGAGGAGTTACCTGTTTACTTAGCGAAATTCTCAATTCGGAAACTGGCCCATGAATAATTTGTATTGTAGTGCTTATTAAAGCACAGTTATTTAAAAAGCCGTCTCTACATTGTGTAAATACAAAATAATATGTCCACAGTTCTTACCGATCAATATAGTTACCATGTTCCTCCAGTGCTTTTTTAAAGCAACAAATATTCAAGATGGCGCCCGTAGGCAGGCCAGCTTGTTGAATTATTTAGCAATAGTTGTGAGGGTTGTATTAAAGAAATTGAATACCGAAAAGGATTCCAGTCTTGGCGAGTTGAAAAGTCGGTCAAACTAGACAAAATCGATTGGGAAACGTTGGTGTTTTGGATAGGGCACCTCGAAGTTTTTTAGCTTTTATTTGGGTGTAAAAAGAATTGACAAAATTATACAATGCTGCGCTCTAGAATCAAAATTGTCGATGTTATAGCTGCAACCGCTAAGCTGAAGTGGATTTGGACAGGCCACCTAAGGGCCCGGAAAAATTGTCATTGACTGGGTTTCATGGAATTGGGCGGGCCACTTCGGGTGTATTCAAGCCGTAGTACAGGCCCAGAGAGGTGGCCAAAAATTGTCTCTGACTGGGTTTTGACTGATTGCCTGACGATCTCGCGACCTTTTTGCAGGACTGGCAGGAGGTGACCATGAGGGAGGAGTAAAAAGCAAAAGGGAACGCCCATGCTCAGCAGTGGGACACAGCCGAGGCTACATAAAAAAAATTGCATAGAAGGAGCAGCAGTAGAACACTGGAATCGCAAAATGAAGACTCAGGCTCGATTCCCAGTGCGGGCATGAACCAATGACTTTGTTTTCTAAGTTATGTACATTTATGACATCATCGGGTTCGATCCCTGGCCGGGTCTGACTAGGAAACGAACGTTTCTAGTTTGTCTCGGATTTTTTTTACGTTGTCTCTATGTTTATGTCCCAGTGCTGGGCAAAGGCCTCCCCTAATTGAGTCCAGAGCATTCTGTCCTGGGCCACCTCAGACCACTCCGGCAGATTGTTGTCGAGATCATCTCTCCACCGTCTTCTCGGCCGGCCTCGATTTTGATGTCCGTCGCGTGGCAGCCACTCGGTAGCGAGTTTCGCCCACCTACTCGGGTGCATTCGACTGACATGACCAGCCCAGCTCCTCTTCAGTTTTGCCGTCTGGACACCCAGACACCTTGACACGTCGATTATTCGGGTCCTTGCGCGTAGTGTAGTGCTTCGGACGCGGTCTACCCTCTTTAGGCCCAAAATACTGCGCTCCATCGCTCTCTGACAAACCTTAAGCCATAGGTGAGAACGGGCAGGACACACACATCGACGAGTTTCCACTTTAAGGAAAGTGGAAGGTTGCCCTTCATGAGATCTTTCATGGACCAGGAATAATTATTTATTTATGTATTATACAGGCGTGAGGTTATGTCACGTTAATATAATTAATGTAATTGACTTTTCATTTCTTATAGTAGGAAAGAGGTGTTGTTTTGATCTGATTATTGGGTGGAAAATGCTGCTTCCCTCCATAGGGAGGGAAAAACTCATACAAATTACTTCCCACTTAAGGGCTGGAATGAACATTAAAAATAGAACTACTGTCAGCTGTGAAGAGTTTTATTTAATAAATAGGCTTTTAAAAAAAAAAAAATGCTTGGCTATGCGAGTTTCTAAACAGGCAGTGTGAACTTAGCGCAATCTTCTTTGAGCGGAATAAGCCGCAACGATTACGCGGTGAGTTCCATATTTAAAATTTAAAAAGTCGACATAAGTTGGCAGGTACCAATCTGTTATAGTAGGTATCTGTGACGGAATTCAAAAAAATAGGTAATAATCTTTTATGCTAAGATTTTAATATTAAAAATGAGGTTTTATTTCTCTCATATTCGAAATGAAAAGTAGAGTGTTTAACACGGGTAAAAGAATCAATTCCTACTCGGACTATAGCCGTCTAAATACCTCGGGAATTGATTATTTCTACCCTCGTTTAACAATCTACTATTATGTTACCCTATATAAGATTCTACGTTATATGTAATAGTTGTTGGTTCACCATAGTTCTCTAAATAAATAAATACATATATGTACTTGTACTTACTATATTTTTTTCAGGACAATGCCCTTTTTATCCGTTCTAAGTTCGCTACCGGCAAGAAGAGCGAATTATTCAGTGGTAATTCAGCACCCACTCTTCTTGGATTTATACATATTACACATTGAATAAATAATACCCGGGGCAAGACTTTAATTTAACACAAAACCGCGTAAAGCTTGGCCGGTTGGCTGCGAAATTAAATAGTTATGCTTGCTTGCTTACACAAGCGAGTTATTTCGCAAGATCCATTCACACAGAGGTGTAATGGCCGACAAGAGACTTGAACAAATGACTTTTTTATATTTTATATTAAGTAGTCCCTTGTATGTCCCCACTGCTGGGGCAAGGATCTCTTTCTATGGGAAGGTTAGGCCATACTCCACAATGGGGGCTAAGTCCAGGTTGTCGGAGGATTGTAGGATAGTGGCGGGTCTCACTGTCAGAAGTTATCAAGCCGCCCATAAGGCCTCTGCATGACTTAACGACTGCCATTACATGACAGAAATGATCGGAAAAAAATTCACTAGCGGTCAGTCACCCATCCTGCACCTCACCGCGCCAGTTGTTGGTTAAGCTGTTGCGTCAAGTGATCGATTTCAATCACTCGGTTGGACTAGACCACGAACGCTTAAATGTTTATAATATACTTAGTTTAAATTAACTTGTTAGGCCCAATTATGGGTCTACGTTAAATTGGTAAATAAAACAGGAAATGGAACTCTTTACTTCTTATAATCTATTCATAAGCAGTACCTGTACTTGACAATTTACTTTAATCTAATCCAAGTCTCATCGCCAAACTAAAATGTAAGTGATCTTAAACGACCACGAAGGTTAAGCACCACAGAGTGCGTTCAGTGCATGGATAGGTAAACCGTCTATGACTAACGCTAGTGACATTTTTCCGAGCGATTCCGTGCTTTGCAAGGCACGTTAAGCAGTTGGTGCCGGCTGTCGTCGATAAATGGCAGTAGTTAAGCCAAGTCAGATTCCTTAGGGTGGCTTGAAAATTTCTGACAGCGTGACCAGTCATATTCTTTTTTTTTTAACTGCAAAAGTAGTTACTCGGGGCTGCAAGTGATGCAAATTACTTCAGCCAGATGTTGCTGCCTGCACGTAATACAGAGAAATTGTAAATAGGTTCGAAATTTCACTGATGCCGGTGAGTCGCCCATTATCTCAGTTGGAAAGAGCGCTGGCACGGATTGCCAGAGGTCGCGGCTTCGAATCCCGGTATGGGTGAAATTTTTAGACTCTAAATAGGTTTTTAAAGTAACACCAGAAGTCTTGTAAGCCGCCACCAATCCGGACTTGGCTCCCGGTGTGGAGTATAGCCTGTACCTTCCTCAGGGAAGAGACCCGTGCCTCTCGGTGGGGACATAATGGGTTGATGATGAAACCAAAAGAGCAATTAATTCCTACTCACGGTTCTGAACTAAAAGTGATTGTTTAATAAGTCTATCGTGTGTGTTTGAAATTACGATGCGATGGGCATGTATGGTAATTAAGCCCGCACTCTCTCTTTGATGAAAAGCCCTGTCGTGGGTCGCTTGTAAATAGTTACATAAAAAAAGAAAAATTTTAAGCATATTTTAGTTGGTTATATTCTTTTTAATACACTAAACCGTGTTAAGGACCATTTTAAAAACCTATTTAGAGGCTAAAAATTCCAGCCATGCCGGGACTCGAACCAGCGTCCTCTGGCTAACCGTGCTTTATTGTTGCCTGTACGTAATATAGAGAGTATTGTAAAGTGGTTCGAAATTTTATTGATGCCGGTTAGTCGCCCATTAGCTCAGTTGGGTGAGCGCTGGCACGGTTAGCCAAAGGACGCGTGTTCGAGTCCCGGCATAGGTGGAATTTTTAGCCTCTAAATAGGGAATAATTTTAAGTCACGTTTCTAAGCTACAAAGACCAAAAATACGTACATGTGAAATCAAAGTGATATATTTAAAGTGGCGTGTATGCATGTTCGAAATTGCACGTGAAACTTTGCAAATTACTTCCGAATTGATGTCGTCGTAAATTGTTTAGCACAATGGAGTAACATCAATATACGGGAGCGTAAAAATATTTCTCTCTCCTTTCATATATATCTATTGTATCTTTAATGTATTAATCACCATACGGAGTCCTGCACCTTAATTATTTCTTTTCTTCTTCTTCTTCAGGCTATATTATGTAGTCCACTGCTGGACATAGCCCTCCCCTAATGAGCGCCATAGCGCTTGCCGCATCTAGCATCTGCCGGTAGTTTTTCGCAGATCGTCATCCCACCTCGTCGGAGCTCGTCCTACACTATGTTTGCCGAGTCGCGGTCTCCACTCAAGAACACGTTTAGTCCAACGGTTGTCGGTTCTTCACGAGATATGGCCAGCCCACTGCCACTTCAGCTTGCTGATTCTCTGAGCTATGCCAATAACCTAACTAATAACAATGACAATAGCCGGATACATTCGTTACGATTATTTTAAGCTTAAAATTTTTAATCTTTAACAAATATATCTCTGTGTGAAAATGATATATCTACTAAACACAAAATTTTGAGGCAGTAAAAAATACTAGTATTTCTTAATGAATCGCGATATTAGAAAATTATATTAGAAAATTCTTTATTGCACAATAAGCATATTTGTACAGAGGCGAGCTTAATACTAATGAGTATTTTCTTCCAGCTAACCTTGGGTTATATGGATAGTAGTGCGGGTTATATATATATATATATATATATATATACCTAAATATATATCGCTCATTTGGCAGAATAATGACGCAAATGTACTTTTGCGCCAATTTTAATTAAGTATGCCAAAACACCCGAAATAACTGTTTACACTTGGGGAAAAAATGACAGTAATGTAGTTTTGTTTTTTATCGCGTGACAACGCCACTGTTGTTGTGGCATTTTGACAAAGTTCTTACACTTCTGAATGAAACAACGGTCTCTCCTGTAAAATTGGAAAAAGGACATTTGCGTCAATATTCTGCCAAATGAGCGATATATATATGTGTGTGTATATATATGTGTGTATGTATATATATATATAAGTATATACATATATACATATATAGTTAAATGTTAAACGGGTCCAATCGCGATTATTTATTAGGTAAAACGTAATTATCTTATTTCCCGACGTTTCGGTAGCGTTTACGTTTGAATTACTTTTTTCCTAATAAATAATCGCGATTAGACCCATTTAATGTATAACTATTTAGTGAAAATATTATAACAGTTTTATTTTGTATAGAGAAGAGTGGGTGATCGTGCTCCTCTACTATAAGGGAAAATT